>CM077505.1:16552339-17013299 GCA_039654745.1 Houttuynia cordata
ACACGACTATATTTATAGTCGTGTATGATAGAACATGACTAGGTATATAATCGTGTTGTATACGACACAACCATAGTTCAATCCGTGTACTATTTATAGTCGAATAAGGCAACCACGCCTCGTAATAATGTTTTCATCTGTTTACTATACAGATTTGGTTTTTCGAGCACACGACAATCTTCCATCCTATTATGGGCCCTACTAGTCCACAGGCCAAAAGGTGACCAGGAAGTGGGGCCCTCATTACAGAGGTGAAGAAAGGTGCACAGAAGAAGCACCGTATGGCCGACTATTAGACGGGAGTGTTCCAGAATCTCGAAGTATGGGACGAACTCATCGACGTAATCAGCCCCATGGCCGGAGATGCATCTCCTTGCTTCGTCAACCTCAGTGGCCCCTCCTTCGCGACGGCAGAGGCCGGAAATGAAGAGGAATCCCATCCAATCTGCACCCCCTTCCTCGAGGACGGCTGTCCAGTCCACTGCATGGAGGGTGAGCTTCAGGGTATACAGCCACTAATTGAGATAGCTCTGTCTTCGTATGAGGAGATGGGAAAGAGTGTCGAACCTCTGCTAGAGGTTGTCCACTCTATGAAAGCCTCTGCCGCCTCAGCGTCAATGCTGTCAGAGGGTGGTCAAATCTTTGAGCATCCCAAGCAGGAGAGGACTGAAGAGCCAATGAAGGAGCCAAAGAAGCGACCCCAAATGGAGCCAAAGAAGTCATCAATGCATCAGATGGAGCCAAAGAAGCGGTCCCGTGACAAGGAGCATATGAAGAAAACTCCGATTGGTATGCGGACAAAGGAGCTGGCAAGGAAGTCACATCTCGATTCGACGAAATGGGGTAAAGGTAAGTTGTAGACGATTATTTATTTTCTCGTGCCACATGGTACACGACTAGGGGTGTTCCTGGACAGACACGGACGCGGACAGAGGTTGTCCGCGTCCGTGTCCGTATAAAATTGTCCGGGAGTTTTTTGTCCGCGTCCGTGTCTGAAAGTCCGGCGGACACGGACATTTTTTTTTTTTTTTTATAAATACCCCCCCCCCCCCGGGTCCCTCCTCCCCCCCTCACCCCGACGGCCGGAAGCCACAGCGCGCCGGAAGCCACAGGTAAAAAATTGATTTTTAATTTTTTTTTATCCGTCGCCGGCGGTCCTCCTCCGCGACCGCCGGCGATGACTCGGGGACGACCCCCTCCGTCCTCCCCTCCACGACCGCCCCCCTCCTCCCCCCACCCCGCCGCCCTCCTCCTCCACCCCGCCGGCCGCCGCCCCTCCTCCTCCTCGGACCTCGGACAGACGGCTGTCCGAGGTCCCTTGGCCGTGTCCGTGGCCGGAATCCACGGACGATTCTTCTCGGCGCGGACACGGCCACGGACACCTCGGACGCGGCCGGCCCTGCGGACGCGGCCGGCCGCGAACAGCCCTATACACGACTATTATATTTGTCATGTTTCATGCTACACGACTATGTAGTTTATCATGTTTCATAAAACACGACTATGTTCTTTATCGTGCTGCTACTGACACGAATAAGTACAATATCATTTTAGCTCCCATCAAACGCGCGGATGAGGAAGACAAGATTCAACGGGCTACAAAGAGATCCTCCGCCAAGTTGTTTTTGAAGAAGCTCCAACAATTCAATGAAGATATGGAGCGTGCAGAAGTCGAGTCCCGTCCGACGTACGGACGGGACCTATTCCCCCCTGGTCTAGTGGTAAGGAAGAGAATGAGGACTGCCTCCGCGAGGGAATTGCAGACGATTAGGGAAGATGACCATATACAGAGAATGGCGGAGGCGCAGGAAAGAAGGAATAGGTCTCCTCAGCCGAAAGCTGACTCCGAAGAAACCATATCCGATCGACAAGCAACCGCTATCATCGATGAGGTCATCTCTTCCTTACAGTAGTCAGATATCCAAACCGTCAAGGAGGAGGTGATGGAGGATGTGAAGGACGGGGATGTCGAGGAGGAGGAGGTGAAGGCTTATGTGAAGGAAGAGGAGTCGGAGGAGGCGAAGGAGGATGTTCTGGACAAGAAGCCGAAGGAGGAGGAGGCGAATGAGGAGGAGGTGAAGGACGACGAAGAGGTGATGGAGGCGGAGAAGGAGGAGGAGGTGAAGGAAGAGGAGGCGGAGGAGGTGAAGGATGACGAAGAGGCAAAGGAGGAGGAGGTGGCGGAGGCCACTGGCTTAACCGCATCCCAGCCTTGTTGACGTCGATGTCCTCTGAACCCCTCAAAAGTATAAGTCTACAATTGCAATCTCCGAAAACTATTCCAATTTGGAGTTATGCTTCGACATGGGGGGATTGTTAGAGCGGGATAGAATGGCAATAGATGGATGGATCGCCAATCCAAGGAAGGCTTATCCAATCCCAACGCTATGTGATGACGACTACGTATCCCTCCTACACACAACAGAAATAAACACCAATGTAAGTAAACCTATGCTCCTCATATGTTTTCCTCTTTTACTTTTTCAAATATGCGACTTGACGTTATGTCGTGTATTCGAAGACACGACTTTACGCATAGTCGTGTCTCTCGACGACATGACTGTCATGAAAGTCGTATATACAATAATCGACTTTTAATTAGAAGTTGTATATTGCCTTACTTCGACTATTATGAATCTTGTGGATGTTTTTCTATAGGTTATAGATTCGTTTTTAAGTCTATTGAGGGAGCGCAATGACAGAGACCGGATGAAGTATCCGTGGGCATTTTTAGGATGCCATGCATTCAAAGAGATATTCGACAACGTAAGTGTTCCCTGCATAAGGAGTGATAAGTAATTAAGTATCATGTTCCCAGCATCGTTGTCTGACTCTCTTGCTGTTTCGCAGGAGAACAAAGGAGGAGGAAATAATGCGAAATTGATAAAAAAGCTCCGGAGGATGCTCGACGGCTTGAACAGGAATATGTTCTACGCATTTTTCCCAATCCGCACCGGCTCCCACTTCTGCCTCATGTATGTACATTTCCCGCACTGTGTATGGCGCTTCTACAACCCGTTGTCTGGCAGATCCCAGTTATATCCACATCACAGAAAAGCTGCTGACAAATTCACGCAGTTCATGAACGTTGTGATGGCAGGCAAGCTGGGGTGGTTTAGTTTGCTCGACTGGAAGATGACTCAGATCGCCAAAGCGCCGTGGTAACAGAATTCCAAAGACTGTGGCATCTTCATCATGATGTACGTTGCGCACTTGGTGTCCAATGTCAGCCCACCGGAGTTTGATCAGTCCACAATTACACGACTTTGGCGACCAATCATCGCTTTAACCTTGATTCGCGGGGTTATTAATAGCGAGTTTGACGACGA
The DNA here is from genome assembly GCA_039654745.1 of Houttuynia cordata. Taxonomy (NCBI): domain Eukaryota; kingdom Viridiplantae; phylum Streptophyta; class Magnoliopsida; order Piperales; family Saururaceae; genus Houttuynia; species Houttuynia cordata. The sequence goes on from CM077505.1 coordinate 16,555,669, forward strand.
TTCCGGAAGAGTAAAAAAAGATGCCGTCACAGTTGCGGGTTTTATGCGGCTTCCGGATAAAGACTAAATTCATATTCATTTTATTCACATTCTTTTATTGTACAAAGCTTCTTTGGTGTACATACCGTACTCTTTCAATTAATTCGAATTCATTTTTGGACACCTTGTTGTACAGTACTATTTCACTTAATTCGAATTCATTTTTGACACATGGTTGCCTTAGAAAAAATTTCGTAAGCATCATTTTGAATACGGCCCTCATGCAACACGACTACGTATATAATCGTCTATGATGCAACATGACTTTATATATAGTCGCGTACTACCCAACACGACTTTATAAATAGTCGTGTTTCACAATACACGACGGTATAGATAGTCGTGTACTATAATATTTGGGTATAATGGAAATACACGGATGATGCATTGAAAGATTATTTTTTTATTTTTGATTTTCTTTTTTGGATGCCACGTATATTTCGGTATAAACTAATATGCGTTATACAAGAATTTGACTACATCCTAAGTGAAGAATGGTGGGGGCTTAGGTAAGCCGGAGCGGCGTATATGCGATATCTCGTTCGTAGTCAGTTTGCCTTGTTGCGGAAGTGTTCGTTTCCTACGCTTCTTATTTTCTTTCGGAACCGGGCTGTTGGTGCACCTCGTACGGTTGTGACCAGCTTGACGACAATTCCCACATTTCAAACTTATCCTTGCAGGTGGCTCGGGCTGTGACTCAATTCTCTTTGTCTTTCTCTTGCCCTTCTTTGGAGCTTCAACCATGGGCGGTTCGCATTTAAATAAAACCCCGTAATTCCCCCACTGACTTCTGTCTAAAGTAGGAAATACTACTTCTTCATACGTAGTGCGGTACGTACTTGCGCAGTACCACTTCTCACAATATTCCATGCTCTGGAAGAAGCCACATGTGCAGGTTCTATTCGTCAGGTCAACAACATCCTCATGCGAAAACCTGAAGAACATCAGTGTCTTCCAAGGATACTCGTGTCGTCGAAGACACGACTGTATGACTAGTCGTGTCTTTGACGACACGACTTTGTTATAGTCGTCTCTTACAGAAAACGAATTTATGCTTACCACATGGTACAATGATGTCACTTCAAACTGCCGTAATGATAGCGGTTGAACTCGAACTGTTCCAGCCCTCTGATTCCTCATCTGATTGATATGATTTTGTGCATACTTTGTTAACGGAGTCGGTAGCCCGTCTGCTTCCATTCGGCGTCTCTGAAAATGGACGCTTGTGGTCGCCCACATTTGCTCGATCAACCGAGTTATTGGCCAAAACCTAGCCTTCAGAAGCATATTATTGACACTTTCGGACGCGTTTGACGTGAGAGTGCCGTACCTTTTACCCGGATATTCTACGTTGGCCCAATGTGTTTTCGGAATATTGTTAACATATTTCCAGGCCGCCTCATTGTGTTCTTTCATCTTCTCGATGGTTGTATCGAATTCTGGTCTCCTGAAGCATTTTGCAGCTCGGAATAGAAGTTCCTTCAGGTACTTATTCATCCAAGTATTAAGCATATTTGCGGCCATATGCCTTAGGCAAAACCCATGGTGAACCTCGGGAAAGACATCGGCGACCGCTCTCAAAAGGCCCTTCTGTCTATCAGAGACAATAGTGTTCAGAGAGGCCATGGGGTCCGTAAAGAGAAAACATTTTAGTAAGGTGAGGAACCACGCCTTGTACAAGTGAGAGACAAAGCATATTAAACACAGAATGCTTCAGGTTGTTAGAAGGTCGTGTATCAAAAACATGACTGTATAAGTAGTCGTGTTTTCGAAGACACGAATGTGTGCCCAGTCGTGTCGTCGAAAACACGACTGTCAGAATAGTCGTGTTTCCTGCTTCTATACTTACCACGTTTTGATATTCTCTTTATCGACAATTGCATATGCAAGACACATTAATTGTTGATTGCCGTCGACTGCTGTAGAAACCAATAATACTCCAGGGTACTTTCCTTTTAGGAATGTTCCATCAAGCGTGAGCAACGGTCTCAGTGTTCTTTGGAATGCTCTTGCGACCGGGCCGAACATCCAAAACACACGTCTGAAGTCGTAGCCAGCTAACTCAATTGGGATATCAGGTATATCAGCTGATCTTTCTATCACCACATGTGTACCTGCGTTAAACCGCTCTAATTCCCTTCTGTAATGTGGCAAAATGCGATATGCGTCTTCAGGGTTGCCATCGATCAATCGGATCAATTCCTCTTTCGCCCTCCATGCCCTTTTATAGTTGACTGTCACGCCCCAATGCTTCTCAATGTATTGTTGGATATTTGAGATTTTTATGGAGTTTGAATCCTCATGGAGGCCATGACACTTCCTCGCAATCCAGAGGTGAGAAGCCAATGGATGATCTTTCGAACTTACAGAAGTGTCACATATATGCCGTTCTTCCCTCCTTGTCACGCTGACTCCATCAAGTCTATTCGACACCCGTATGTACCACTTGCACCCCGAAACCTTGCACGTTGCAGCGAATGTGTCCTTGCTCTTATCCGCTACTTTGAACATGAACTTCCTCTTGATTGCCAGATCAGTTAGAACAATCTTAAACTGCTTGACGCTTTCGAACCTAGCCCCTAAGGTAAGTTGTGCCTCGTAGTCTTCTGCTTGCAAACTTCCGGTCAACATCGTCTCCTCTTCACAATGTTTTGAAGGACCGGCCTCTACAGAATAGGTACCCCAATCCCAACCACCATCATCCTCAATATTGAGGTACTCATCGTCCTCGGATGCGACAGATTTCCCTTTACATGTGTCTCCTGCCGTGGAAACTCTAGAAGTCGATGTTCCCGTGTAATCTGGCTGGCTAAAATGTGGTACTGTAAGAGGCTCATCCCACTCATCTGTAGACCACGGTAATTCATCTTCATCCAACAATTCTTCTTCATTTGGACTGGAATCTTCATCTTCATCTTCTTCTTCATCTTCAGCTTCTTCTCCATCTCCCAATCTGCTTGAAAAAAGATGTATCAATGGACTTGAGATCACGATAGCACGTAGTAAAGTTGTGTCTTATGCAACATGAATTCATTTATAGTCATGTATTATGAAACACGACTATGTATAAAGTCGTGTTGCATAAGACACGACAAAATTTTTAGTCGTATACTATTATAGTCAACTAGAATAGCACACGACTTGCCTGCATCCGCGCCTTGGAAGTCTCACCTCGCATAATCTTCATCTCTTCCTCCTTCGACTGCTGATGCGGGTGTCTTATTGCCCGGGCTGGACGGCCTCTCTGGCGGTGTTTTACTGGCCGGCCTCATTTCTGCCTCTGGTAGCCTCTCCTCCTTATTTGCATTGGCATTTATTTCCTTATTGATAGTCGAAGTCTCCATGTTATTGCCCATAGAAGTCCACTCCACGTACAGGCAGAGTAGTCCATTTGTGCCTTGCTTGCTCTTGTGAAGTATAAATATTGACTCCACATCTTTATCGTCTTCAAGGAGGTATGTGGATTCAAAGTCAACACGATATGACAAAGTTAATGTACCAGACTTAAGCGGTAATCTTTCTTCTACTTACTGCAACAGTTCCAGGTACTTTACTCATGTATCTATAGGCAGGAGCTTCCGTTTCCTGCCCACGTACTTATCAGAATTTGTAAAAACTCCATCCTAGTGTAAGCAAACAACTATCTTCTCCATCCGTACCTGCCATTAAAATACCGAAATAAGTTAATAAACTGTTAGAAACGATATATTAAAAACCGTATATGAGTGAAAAGCAACGTCTATAAGTCGTGTTTTATCAAACACGACTATTGTTAGAGTCATGTTGTCGAATACACGACTGTAACAATAGTTGAAAACTTGCTAAGTTTTCAACTTTCTTCTCTGGAACCAACTTTCATGATAAAAATCGTCGTATTTGAACTTCACCTACGGGTTTTTTGATGTACGCTGCCTCCGTTGAAGTTGTTTTCCAATACCCGGTCTTTCCTGCTCGTTTTCCCCGCTTTTTGCCGCGATGATGACCTTTCCGGAATTCAACGGCGCCGGTGCCAGCGATGATCTGGGCGGAGAGGCCGGACGGAACTCCTTCTTCTCCGACTAACGCGAGCTTCTCCGGGTAGCCGCTCACATTCCGGGTAATATGGAAAAATGGAGAGTGGGTGCTTATACCTATATCTAAGGGCATTTTTGGTACTTTTCGGGTCATATGGAAGAAAGAAAGTGATTCTGGGTAATATGAGAAACCCATAGTTGGCGCCAGGTCACATGTAAAAAGCACTTCAAGTTAACACTAAAAGAGGCTAGTGCTAGCTGCAATTAGCCCGAAATACCATATTACCTGATTTTGGACCCAGTCTTCCCATTTTACCCTCCTGAAATCTTAAACCCGAGATTTTTCAATATGACTTGGTCAATGAGCCCTCAAATGGATACTTCATGTTTTACTCGCCCTCAAATGGTTCTTCAAGTGTTTGTCTTTCCATTTATCTAGGATGTTCTACTTATATGATGGAGGCAAAACCTATGATGAGCCTCCGAGAAGACATCGAGGACTACTTTAAGATGCCTCTTAAGTCTTTCAGAAATAATTGTGTTTAGTCTTGAAGGCGGCTCCATGAAAAGAAAAATACGAATTAACTTTAAAAACCACGTCCTGAAAGTAACATAGGATAAGAACTGATAAGAACTGTATGAGAAAAACACGACTACAGTTATCATAATAAGTCATTGTAGTCGTGTCATCGAGGACATGACTCCTGCTAATATATGCACAACAGTGTGCCCATGTCGTGTAATTGTGAACACGATATACAGTGCTATTGTGTTATCGATGACATGACTCATGTATATCGTGTTCACAATGACAACACTACAATTAATTATCATTCTTCAACTTATCAAGCGTTTCTTGTCTCTGCCTCAACATCAATATATAACGCACACTATTTGTTGATTACCATCAATGGCTGTAGAAATTAATAGACATCCAGGATACTTTCTTTTTAAGAACGTTCCATTCACAGCTAAGAGAGGCCTAAGTGAACTTTTGAAAGTTCTTGCAACGGGGCCAAACATCCAAAACACATATTTGACATCATATCCGCCTAACTCTATTTCAGGTATATCACAAGACCTTTATATAACCGCATAAGTTCATGGATTAGACCTTTCTAATTTCTTGCCATATGCAGGAAAAATGCAATATGAATTGTCAGTATTCAGGGTTGCCATAAATCAACTTCGATAAATCTTCTTTCGCCTACTATGCTTTCATAAGTTCATAGATTAAACATTTCTAATTCTTTGTCGTATGCTAGCAAAATGAGATATGAATCGTCAATCATCAGGGTTGCCATAAATCAACTTCGATAAATCTTCTTTCGCCCGTAATACTTTTTTATAGTTGACTGTGATGCTCAAATATTTCTCAATGTACCTTATGATATTATCTGGTGTGTAGTATTTGACTCCTTATGTAGGCCATGACATTACCTTACAATCTACAGGTGTGAAGCTAAAGGATGATCTTTCATTCCCAGCTTTATGTCACATGTATGCTCAACCTCCCTCCTTGTAGCGATAACAACGCCTTACTTATTTGATGCCCAAATATACCACCAGTACCCATTTTCCTTATACTTTGTAATAAATGCATCCTTGTTCTCATCAATCATAGTATAAGTGATCATCCTCTTTATTGCCAAATCAAGAAGAGATCTCTTTAAATATTTGATGATTTCAAACCAAACCCCTAACACAAGAAGAGCCTCGTAGTCAGTTGCTTATAAACTACCGGTCAACATCACCTCCTCATATGTCTTTACCTCCTCATCCAAATTATACTTGGTGCCCTAATCTCAACCTCCATCTTCTTCAATATGAATAAACTCTGCATCCAATAATTCCTGGTGATCAGATACAACAACATTCTTCCCTTTCGAAGTGGATGATTTTGTAACAACCACATTTAGAAATTCTTCATACTAAGTCTGATCAATTTCTAGTAGCCCCCTGTCCACCTTAAGGGCTTGTGTGTAGAGGTAACAACCACTCATCCCCTGACCATGGATTGCCATTATCAATAAATTCTTCGTCTCCATCAACACCCTCATTTGAAAATTTATCATTATTTTTAAATTGCACATTCTCTTCATTTATTATTCTAGCTTATTCTCATTGTATTGTATTAGATCTAACCTCATGGGTAGTAAATGTCTTCACAATTTCATTACTTTCTCCCAAACTGCAAGATATGAAGAGGGCATAGTAGTATGAGTTGTGTAGACAAATACACAAAATGTAATAATATTGTATAATCACTTACACGATATCCTATAATTGCAATCATAGTGCTATTGTAAATTCGAGGTCGAGGACACGAATTACATGATAGCAAATAACACTGCTATCGTGTGTTCAAGGACACTAGCAAAATATATAATACATAATAACTTGAAAAATCGTGTCACAGATGATGCAAAATCATGTTCTTACCTTGCTATTCCAAATACAAGCTTCGGTTATTTCCTTCCTTCACCTTGTGATGAATGCAAGTCATCATATGTCAAGTGAACAGGTTAATATGATGGAGATATCATCGCCTTATTGACACTGGAAGTCCTCTCCGCATACAACTCCAACACTTCCATATTTGCTTTCTTATGAATGCTAAAGACACTTTGTAGATTTTCATCACCCCCCAGGATGTATGGTATGCATGAAGATGCTGATGCAACTAGAGATTTAAAGGATAAATTGCCTATTGTAGACTTGAATCCTAATATTTGTTAAACTTGAATCAACAAATCTAAAAACTTCACCTGTATGTCAATGGTCACCAACTTCACTTTCCAGCTTATGTACTCGTGAAGACTTCCAAATAATCTATTGTAGTGTAGACAAACAACAACTTCTTCCATTACTATCAGTCACCTCCTACAGAAACACAAAATAATTATTGTATAATCACTACGGGAGAAGCTTGTGTGAAATGGAGTGTGGCTCAGAATGAGTAAAACATGAATGGGCATTCCGTTTTTATTGGCCAGGTAATATGCAAAAATCTCTGGTTTAGGGTTTCATGAGGGCAAAATGGAAATACCAAGTCCCAAAACTAGGTTATATAGTATGAAACCAAAAAAACCAATAATATGGCATTCCGGGCTCATTGGCCTAAGTAGTATGAAAAATTCTCGAGATTCCTTTCTAATTATAGGGTTTCTCTCCGAGTGCAATTCCTCGATGCCTTAGCCACTCCACTCTCAAGTATCATGAACTCTCAAGTATCATAGTTGACATCCAACTCGTCATATCTGTATTCCAGATAGTTAAATAAATTCACAACTAAGGTTGCTAACGCCAATTGTTTCATACTTCTCTTTAAAAAATTCTCTATTAAATTTGCATCCCAGCCCAAATGGTAAACAAATTGATTTCCTTTTTTCTTTTTTGTTGCTTTGATCAGAAGACAAGAGCCAAGAGAATCCATCTCCTCTCCTATCATATGACGTTACTAGTTCAGACAATGAGGCCTTTTTTTTAGTAAATAAAGACAATGAGGCTTACACGGCAGATGCACCTAGCAAAAAATATACACAAACGGGCAAAATGTAACAATATAATATTGGTTATGACGACATTTATTACACCTACCATTTCTAAACTTGAAAAGTTTCTCTAAATTTGTTTTTTTTTTGTAAATCTCTTAATTTTCTCGTCATTATTTTTTTAAAAAAAAGTTAATTAGCTAGACATTCTAATATGACCCCCTACCCCCTCGGATCAGGAGATACGGACACAAGGAAGCTACCACAAGCATATATATTTATACAAGACCAGACTTCAGTGAAGTAAGAAATATTACTCCTACAGTACAGGACATGGTAAAGTAGCAAAGCTACAGCTAGTTGATAGATCTACTCTATAAGTTCACTACTCAAACCATGGTGGCGTTGGCCCAGTTTGCATCGCTGCCCACCCGCTGGATGCTGGGAATCCTCGTGAAGAGGTCGACCTGAAACATAACGCAGCTCCCCATCGGCCCTTCCCCCTCCTCCTCCCGTCGAATGGCCCTCACTCTGTGCGTCGGGTGCACAAAGCTAATCAGCCCACCACTATTCAAGAATATGCAACCTGCATGCGCATGCACTGCCTTGCAATTAGATGGCTCAAGTCGATATATGCTTCGACAATTCACATAAATGGTCCTGCCTCTGTCCCACATGAATAGTCGGATTTGGATTTTCAATATGATGAATTAGTTCAGTTCGAAAAACCATGCCGAACTATATGTGAGGGATAAAGGGAGTCGAACAGTAGACTAATAAATTGAGATTAATTAAGCAGTCATTCTAGTTAATTACCTTGCGGAAAAGGACCACTGGATCTGCCACAAGCCTCCCACACCGTTTTTGGGTCATTGGAGAGGACTAGCGAGCCATCCCCTGCCACTCCCCAATTGAGCTTCACACGCCCATCTCGATCCTGTCCATGTTCATCGAGTAATGTATTTCAGGTGAATTTCCATAACTCACTGTAAATACCCATGTTAATTAATTTACTAGCATCGACATCAGCAATTGGACTAATATTTGGTCTACTACCATGGATCACATAACACAACATCATATTACATAATGTTATACTGGCACAAAAGCATGTGTAAGTGCAAGCGCTTCACAATGGAATAGCTATTTTTTGTGTCAACCTTGTAATCGTGAAATGCTTGACTAATTCGATTTTAACTATACTTTTGGCAAGATTTTCCGGCCATCTTACCTAGTATAGCATGTCCTTTGGCTCAGGCACATTGGACATGCACGGTGCCGCGGCCGTCAGATTTCGACCTGGTGGCACGCTTTAATAATATAAGACAGGTTTAAATCATCCTTGCTACCCCCTTGATATTACTCGCCATTAGATCTCGATCAGGGACTCTCTAGAGTATATATATATACACAAAATAATATGACATGCATAATGACATAAATCTATGGGAAAAGTTTAAATGAGATCGCTCTCATATTGCTTATATGAGGCCACTTTGAATCGTAGCCATTAGATCTTGATCTGATGGCTATAAATATCCATAATGATCTCACCCACTCTTTGATGTGACACACTCACCTACCCACTGATTTGATATCCACCCTCCGATCGAAATCTAACGGTAATAAAGATTGGCCTCATGCTCCTTATATGAGAACGATCTCATGTAAACTTATCTCTAAATCTATATAGATAAAATTAACATGCACCCTATGACAAACGTGTTAATACAGGGGGAAGGGGGGTTTGAATCACCCGCTGCCCGGCCCCCTTAGATGTAACACGACGGCTCCCAAAGCCTTGGTGCATACAGACACATGCGAGACAGGCTGCATAGTAACGTTTTCCTTATATATATTATAGGATGTCACAACTATATCCTTCCATCTAAAATTACCTGTCCTCATTGAAAACCAAAATGAACTAAAATCAGTTCATTTTGGTTTTCTAATGAGGACAGGTAATTTTGGACGGAGGCAATCAGTTCATTATGCTCATGAATTCTGTTCTAGAGCCATGAGGGTAAACATCGTACACTATGTTTTCTTGCATGTAATAAATGAATGAGATGGATATATAGATCAGTTGTGGTACCCTGGCAACAAAGAGGGTGGCGGACTTGGTGTCGAAGAGGATGAAAGCAAAGGGGCCGAGGAAGTCTCTGATCATCTGGTCAGCAGGGTAAGGTGCTCGGTCTCTCATGACTTTGTAGACTTCCAGCACCAGCAAGCCCTCTGTGGCGTTGCGACTGAGGCCATAATGCCGTTTCAGTTCACACATGTTCTGCACATTCCCTTCAAAGATGCAGAACAGATCGTCCATCGCAACAATTGATCTGCTTTATTCCAACGTAGTAAACCCCAATTAAAAGAAGTATTAAAAGTTGTAAATTAGAGTAAGTTCAAACAAAGTGATTAGCGTTAATGGTGAACTGTAAATAAAAGAAAAATTGACGTTTTTTTCTTTTTGGTGTAGGTTGCTTCAGAGCGTCCATAGGCAAACGGAAATGTTTTTGAAAAAACAGTTTTTGAAGAAACTAAAAGAGGGTGTCATGGATTAGTATTATGCAAATTTTGTAAAGGACCATCAGAGAGAAGAGTTGAAAGTGTAAGTAAGTACAAACAAAGTAATAACTACTGAGTGCTATAAGAAGGTGAAATTGTGAACTACGATAAGAGCATAAATGTACAATGAAAAGAAAAATAAAAGAAGAAGCGAAGTTTGGAGCAAATCATTCTTTGACAGAAAGTTTGAACTGTTCTTTTGTTTTTTTTTATAAGAAATTGAATAGGGTATCATGAATTATCATCATTGCAAAAATCTTTAATGACCATGCAACAAAGGTTGCATCTATAAATGTTGGAAAAAAGGTTGGATTTATGTCATTAATTGACCTGTATAATTTTTTTTTCTGAGAAATTAAATACTGGCATAAATTGTCCTCATATAAATATGGTAGTCACCATGAATTGAAAGTGTTAAATCTCAAAGTTCGTTCAAGGTAAGTGATTAATTAAATAATTGGAGGGCAGCGCCGTAAGAAGTTTCAAATGGCCAATGAATGAATTGAACTCCTGTGATGGACAACAAAAATAACGAAGAAGAGAAATGTAGAAAAATAGATGGGTGGGTAGCATCAGTTGGTCCCGGCGGGGCTCGAACCCGCGACCTTCGGCTCATAAGACCAACGCTCTAACCAACTGAGCTACGGGGCCCCGATGCCTCTTTTTGGTTGACTTCTTAAATCACTTATTACTTTTGTTTTATACTATCCGTCCAATAGTACTTGTCTGCTTTAGAAAACCCAAATAAGCTGGTTCATTTTGGTTTTCTAATGCAGACAGATAATCAGCAAACAATAATTTATATTAAGTGGTTTACTTGTATATTACACTGGGACGGTTTGGGACGTGAAAAATCAACTCTATTCACGTGGATAAATTTGAAAAAATTCACCAAATGAGTGAATACCATTAACCAGCTGAAACACCTCGATAAAATAAAATTAAAATAATCCACTAACCATCCAGCGGAAACACCTTATGAAATACTTTAGCTGTTTGGATTATCTAATTTATCCTCTTTAGGTGAATTTTTCTAAATTTATCCACATGGAGCTGATTTTTCACGCCCCAAATGGCCCCTAAGAGAGATATCTTTTGAGCAAGAGTACTAGCTAGTGCACCTTGGTTGATATGGAGTCTCATCTTGATGAGACAAGGCCATGAAACTGCCATTGGAGAAGTTGCAGAAGGTTGCATCCGGCCATGAAGAGTTGAAGGCGGCAGCTATCTCTTCCCTGGTTTTAGACCTCCGTGAACCACCAGGGAAACTTAGCTCTGCCGGTGGACTTCCTACTGACTTCTCAAACACGGCCAACATCTTCAAAGTATCCTTCAGTTATCACCTCAACTGGTTCGAGTTAGAACTTCAACTTTAATATATAGTTGAAGCGAAAACGGAGACATGAACGTTCAACACTTCGCAGTAAAATGTTACTGCTGTGAGAAGCAGCTGAGAGTTGACATGCCAATCAGTTGTGTCAATTGACAATTCCATTTATATCTCAATGCAATCTAATCACCGGAATTAAGATGGTGTAATCAGCACTCAATTCAGATTCAGATTGGGCTAGAAACTCAGGATTAATCTTATATTGAATTGCAAAGAAGCGGGTTCTTGGGTGTGTCTCATGGAAAGCTTTCTCTCTGATTTTGGTGACCAGGGCATCAGCTTCTGGTGGTCTGTAGAAATTCATATCTGCCATGCTTGAGCTAACGTGTTCTAAGTACAGGGAAGTGCTTTGATTGTTTGGACTAGTCTGGTGACACGTCTTGTTCCGTTTGGCACCTTGGCGGCGAATGGCAATTTTGCCGGTAAAAGACACTCAGTGCCGCTAAAAGCTAATGTTCTTTGCAGTTCAATGTGAGCTAAATGGAATGCTCTGGCCTTCAAATTCATAACCAATTTAACAAAAAAAAAAGATTTCCTAACCAATGCTTGTTCCTTGCCCAATCAATGCAATTCACAGAATTCTTACACAGGTAACTGCAGTGCAGACTACGAGATTCTCAAGGCCATGTTTGGTTGCCACTTTGTGCATCAGATTCTCTCATAATCAGGCACTTTCTGCGTTAGCTTGTTTGGTTGCATTACTTTACATAATCCCCCATATAGTGAAGCCGACTTTCCGTTCCAGATTCTGGCAAAAGTCGACTTCACGCAGAATTTCCTCGCGAGGAGATTTCTATGATGAAACGCAGGCAGCTGAAAAATACATAAAATCTTTCCACTCATTGCCCCTCACTCTTGGTGTACTATCTGAGGGAGAGAAGAAGGACGACGACGGCGGAGAAGAAGGGAGATGACGGGCGACAATGGCAGAGAAGCCTGGCGGCAGCCAAAGCCAAGAACAGATGGGATAAGTTATGTGTTGTTATTTTTTATTGAAAGTATTGAAATAAAAATAGAGAAAAGATGGGAAACAATCATATTTTTCTGTTATGAAGTGCTTCAATGTGAATGGTTTTTCTGTTGTCCACATTTTTTATCAGCATCTCCCTAATCAGGGTCATTAGGATATCATGATAAGCAAAAAAAGCATAAAAAATAAGGAAAAACAAAAAAATAAAGTAAAAACGAATAAAAAATGAGTGAGATATCTATTGTGTAATCGATTACACGATAGCCAGTCCTATCGTGTATCCAACACACGATATTGGATTACATGATAGCCCGGGCTATCGTGTAATTGATTATATGATAGCACATTGTATCTTGTAATCACCCATTAAAATGGGACAAACTTCAAATGTTCATATCTTGCTAATTTCTAATCCATGCTTTTTTTGTTCTTTTTTATTTTTTTATTCTTTCTACTCATCATGATATCTTAATAACCTTGATATTCTATCAAAAAAATTATCACAAAATCCATGATAAATAGTCTGCGGTGGCTCAATATCTTTATGATATCATCATTATAAGAAAGATAGGCAAAAATGAGGAAGAATGAAAAAAAAGGTAAAAATGGATAAAAAATGAGCGAGATATGAACCGTTGAAGTTTGTCCAATTTTAATGGGTGATTGCACGATCCATTGTGCTATCGTGTATTCAATCACACGATAGCACACTGGATCGTGTAATCTCTAATTAAAGTGGACAAGCTTCAATTGTTCATATCTTGCTCATTTTTAATCCGTTTTCGCCCATTTTTTTCATTCATCCTCATTTTCAGTGCTCTCTCTTATAATGATGACATCATACAAATATTGAGCCACTATGGACTATTTATCATGGATTTTGTGGTAATTTTTTTGATAGAATATCAAGGTCATTAGGATATCATGATGAGTAGAAAAAACATAAAAAATAAGGAAGAACAAAAAAAAGGCGAAAACAGATCAGAAATTAGCATGATATGAACAATTGAAGTTTGTCCCATTTTAATAGGCGATCGTGATCGTGTAATTGATTACACGATAGCACACTAGATCGTGCAATCACCCATTAAAATGGGACAAACTTTAATAGTTTATATCTCGCTCATTTTTTATTCATTTTTGCCAAATTTTTTTTGTTCTTCCTTATTTTTTATTTTTTATGCTCTTTTTGCTCATCATGATATCCTAATGACCCTGAAAGGCAGTCACGCCTGATAGTTTTTTCGCTTCCAAACGCACCTGATGTCTCTTCTGATCCTTCTTCCTTTAAGAAAGTGCTTCATATCTATTAATACAGCTCTTGCTCTTCTATTTATCTACTTCTATTTTGAATGGTCTCTAAAGGGTTTGCTCCAAGTTCAGTTAAGCATGAGAACTTGAGTTCGCTTTCTATGTCTATTTAAATTTTTTTTTCACAAGTTAGTAGAAGTCTTTGTCATTAAATCTATGGGTTTTGATGTTATATGTGAACCGCAACCTAAGTTGTTGGATGAACGTCAAACTGACAAAAACTGTCATTTGAAAATGAAGGCTTCGAGGTTCATTAGAGAGTATGCAGATCGCCACTAGGAAGCAGGGAGGGTGACGGCAACTCCTAGTGGCGATGTGGGAGGAGGGCTAGGGCTTGGGGGAGGGTTTCAAAGGGTTATAAGAGGGGGGCCATTCTCAACCGTCCGATCACATGGACAATTGAGATCTTTAGTATGAAGGGTAGTTTTGTAACTTAGTATTCCAGAATCTGCTTTCTACTTATGTTGCAAAACAGACTACTCACCAGAAAGTAGATTTTTCTTTATGTCCAACCAAACACACATCACTTCACAAAATATAAGAAGCAAAATACCCTAGATTCTGCTTCTTCTACTCCAAGAAATTGCAACCAAACAGGCCCTAAACAGGTATTCAGTAGTTCAACATTGGTAAGTAGGACTACGATATGGTATAAAAAAAGACTAAGATAATGCCAAACATTAATTAGATTATAATATTGCCAAAACCAGAGGCTAGGAATGTAAATAGACGGACACGGACGCGGACAAGGCATGTCTGCAGCCATCCGTTTAAGTGCGGATACCCATCTACGTCTGTCCGCAGTTGTCCGTCATGGACGCGAACGAATGTGACCAGACACGGACACTATGATTGAAAACAAGAATAAATGATACTATGCTTTGTCTTTTATAAGGACATTATGCTTGAAAACAGGATGAAGTTTTTGATGAAATAAAAAATATCTTAGTTCCCGAAGCAAAAGCAACACTTATCTTTAAACGATCGGACTTTTTATTTAAAAAAGTTATCAACTTAGTCATTTTATATTAAAAAATAATTAACTTATATATGATGGCAAACAATGACGGCTACGGACACAACTCAGTTATGTCCGCAGCCACATCTGTGTCTGTGGCGGACAAGAAACAACTATCCATTTTAACATTAAGCGGACGAATGGACGGACAGATACGGACATACGAACACCGTTTACACCTCTACCAGAGGCGGACTGTTTAATGTAGGATCAAATGTTTGAGGACATCAATGCCAAAACAAAAAAAAATTGTTTTGACACATTTTCAACAAAAAACATTCTATACCTCCTGTACACAAAAACCCTATCATAGAACTAGGGTACATGCATTAAAAAAACTTTTGATTTCCACCAATCATTACTTTTTTTAATTAATTTCCATTTAACCTACACCTAACATTCTATGTAAGAACAATGTGAAATTCATGTACTTCATTCTATTTTTAACCCCATTTGTGCTGCCGTCTCCTCTGTAATAATTATCTCGGCATCGAAGATGATCTCGGGATTTCACTCCCTATCATTTGCACGACTGTTCTGGGGGATAGAGTGCTCAAACTGCGAAGAAGTGGTGTTCCAGCCCTGCTTGAATTTTCATTCGGAATCTGCATCATTTCAAATCCAGGATTGGGCGGGATCTCAATCATCTGGACAGATGGAGGATTTCTGTTCATTGTACTAGTATTCTGCGGCTCATCCTCAAGAAGCTGATCATCCTCTTCTAGGGAGCAGATAGTGCTCGTCTCTGTACGTATGGTCGAGGCATCGGTGATCCATCCATGCCTCTTCTTCCTCCTTGTGGCCTTGCCCCATACATGCATCATTTCTCGAATTCTTTGTGGAATCAATGCTGCCTTATAGTTGGTGCCCATCTGAAACACAAGATCCAATCTTTAGGTTACAATATTAGCATCGTTTTTAGCAAAACAGAAAAAGAAAAAAAGAAAACATAAGCATCTCTCTCTTTCTCTAGTCTTAGGATCTTCCTAATATAGTCAAGCAAAAGAACTTTCTACATGTCCAGAAACTGTGGATGTCAATTCCTAAATACCCTAGGAGCCCACAACTTTATGTCAATTCCTAAATGCCAGGGTCAGAGGTTACGACCAATGGCCTTCTGTTCCAAGGGCAGAAAAGAAAAATGTAATGCCAGCATCAAGATCAGTACAAAAAAATGCATGGCAACTGCCATAATATCATGCTAGTACTGAAACTCAATACTACATTTTATTGTTTTCAATAGGTAAGCCAACAGGTCAGATCAGAGAACTACCGAAGACATAAACACTCCAGTACTTTCTCAAGGTCAGGACTCTTGGGGATGGATCACTCCTACTGGAAATCTAACCTTCAAGACAGCTTGGAACCAATGCAGAGTTTGTGCTGCCAAAGTGGATTGGTATCACTTAATTTGGTATAAACATTGAATCAACTGACACTCCTTCTCATGGCTTGCTCTTAACAATAGCCTCCTCAATCAAGACAATTTATGTAGCCGGGATTTCAACTTGGCAAACAGATGTATCCTTTGTAAATCCGATTCAGAATCCAGAGTATCTTCTTTGGCTGTCCTTTCTCTAAACAGGCTTGGAAGATCACTCTCTCCAAATGCAACATCTGTCGTATCATCCTCTACTTTGAAGGTGAAATGAAATTGATTCTACACTTTATTAACTCAAACAAGCATGCTGCAATGGTGGTCAAAACTCTCTTCGCTATTCTCATTACTTTTACCTGGCAAGAGAGAAATAAGCGTATTTTTTAAGGCAAGAGATCAAGCGCCAATTCCCTCGCTCATGGCATCCTTGGCCAAGCCCAAACTTTTTTGGATAGTTTTGATCTTAAGGACAGTATCATGAGAAACTGTAATTTTATTTCCTGTTTTTGGGATTGATCCCATTGTTCTCTTGGTTACTTTCTTACCTTCGGATTGTGTTCTTGCCTTCTGCTCTTTGAGATTTTTTTTTTGATAATTTTTTACTTGCCAAAAAAAAGGATATATACAGACACATGTACCTGAGTGACCAGCGCATACAGTGGCAAGGTACTGTAGCTGCAAAGGAACTGTCCAGCGAACCTGGCAAAACCAAAACAAATAGTGAAATTCTTACATGTTAATATTGTGTTCTTGATAGGTGAAATTCCTAGTAATCCTAGAGTTACTTACCCTAAGAACAGCCGTATGTAAACAAGTTTATGGCTTCTGATAAAGCATGAATTATATCCAAACTGCCACTGTTAAGGACCAAAAGAAAATAGATCAAGTTACTGCTTAGGATGAGTGAGGATACCATCAATAATTAGAAAATTGAAGTGATGAAACAATTGAAAAATGAGAGTGAAAATTACCCAGAACCAGAAAAAAGAAGCCAGCTCAAAAGAATTCTGATTTTCATTGGATAGAAAGGTTTTGGTTAGTATTATAGCCGATTGACATGTAAAGAATGTGGAACAAAGAATTCTAATACAATACAAAAACGCCCACCTGAAAGAGGATAAAATGTATCAAGAACAATAAGAGTTCAGGTTTCTTAAACCAGAAAAGATCGTCACGGGGCTTTAACCTTGCCCCTGCATAGAATCCTGTAACGCCAGCATTTTCCAGAGCTAGGCTTGCAATAACATGTTGAAGCTTTGTACCAACTAGAAGAACTAACTGCAACAGCAGACAGTTAATTCCAATAAACAGGAAAGAACATCTAATCTCACAAAAATCAGAAGGAATCAGGCATCATGGAAACATTAAAGTAGAGATTTACAACATGTGAGCATAGATAACAATCATGCTAAAATTTGACCTCTCATTGAAGAGGAAAATATACCTAATACATCAGTCATATAAAAGTCAAGGAAACCATGCAGCCACAAAGAACTTGGGGCATTGGTATTCTATTATATTCACATAAACTATCCAATTACCACATGTCCTACAATTAAAGTTTATGGAATATTATAAGAGAATATCAACTTACAGTTACAGGAATTATGGCAATCCAGAAATACAGATTAGAGCCTACAACAACATGAAATGCATAAAGGAAATTAGTTCATAGATCATCTTTCCAGACTGTTCTTAAGGAAGGCCGAAATCAAGACTTGAAATAAATTAAATAACATTAAACAAAGCAGTTAAGATCCATATTCCCGAGAAGGTATGAAGCACGCCTCACCCTTTATATTGAACAACATAAAAGCAACAACAAATCCCCAGAGTGGTGCACTGCAATAGATTCACAATAAATATCATATGATTATGTATGTCTACAGGAATTGATAGGAACTGATAACTTTCTTACAAGAAATTGAGTACTAAATTTTTTCTAGTATAATGTCAATTAAAAAAAATTAGATTAGTTTTTCTTTTCTTTAAAATGGTAGTAAGGATAAGGAAAAAGAATGCAATCCCTTTGGATGATTTGTAAAACAAAGCCAAAATAGAAAGTTCAAAAACAATTTACTTTCCATCAGGCCATGCAAGTAAGCAAATTGATATCTGGAAGTATTGCTAACCTCACACCAACTATCATCTTGAATTCCTCCTCCATAGATCGGATCATATAGCTGTGAAAATCATAATTTGATGCAAGATGATGGTTCTAGCATATACACAAAGAACATAATGTCAGTTAGTAGATTATGGAATTGAAATCACACTGAATAGTAAACATGGTATACCATGATAAAACCAGCACGAAGAGTGAGATAATCAGCACGAACAACTGACTGACCAAATTGGCGGAAGAAACAGGTCTGAACAATAGGAAGAAGAAACACACTCTCAAAGTACCGTCCATCTTGAACTTCAAAATAATGAATTAAAATTTGCAAGTTCCTAAAAATTCAAAAGTTACAAACCAGCCAAATAGGTAACAAGTTTCTGCTCCAAGAACTTGACTTGTGGAACTTTACAAAGGTTGACTGCCTTCTCAGTGTAATTTCTCTTGTCATCTCTATATCAACATGAGAAAAAAAGTAAGAGAGAAAAGAAGGAGCATTTATTGAACGAAAAAAAATCACACTTTAAGCTTCATAGAAGGCATATAAAAGTTAAATTGTAAGCAAAACAATTTTCTTCCGAAGTTTGATTCATATTCTCGCACAGTTATAATAGCAAGCTTATCATGGCAAATATTGTAATTGCAAGGGTAGAGAGGCATACCGCCCAAGCTGTCATGTCGATCCCAGTGAGCCTCTTCCTCCCATTTCCTCCAACTATGGATCTGTTCACAAAGCATTCAATTTATGTATATCTGGTTGGTGTCTCTCATGTTACATATTTAAATTAATTGCTTAGAATAGACTATCACAAGCAAGAGCTTCATTAAACATGCCAGAAGCCACAATCAAGAAATTAGGACACATGAGTATTTAGGACACGTCAATTGAATTCATCCCCTGTACAGAGTAGGTGCATGATAGAAGGCACTATAACATTGAACATAGTTCAGAAATGTCAAAGTTCAAGTCCATCAAAATTTGTTAAACTAGTTGAAGTGAAGACTCCAATGGCCAAAGTCGTTCAGAGTATATTTCATACAATCATAAGAGACTCTATGGCACATTTATAAGAAAGTGATTTTCAAATTTCATCACCTTTACAATCGCCAACAGCATTGTCAAGCAGCTGTAAGAGACATGTGTTATCGCCATGACAAAGATGAATCTGTGGAGCTGCTCTAGACCTTCATAAGAGACAAAAGGTTCATGTCCCTACGTCAATATAACGTGTCAAGTCAGTGCAAATTTCTCAACTTAATCCGTTACGAATAAAAGTATAAGTCAAAGACCAGCAAATGAAAGTACAAGCATATTTGGATGTTCACTAATCAATTTCCACTTAAAATTACATGCCTCTGTGCAGGTGTTCTGAGGTACAACACTCAATTTCCTCCCCAATGAGTGATGGAGGATATGGACCATCAACAGTCTCCGATCATGTTGCAAATTTCTCTTATTTTCTTTGGACTTTTCCACTTCAGACCTTGCGCATGGGGAGAAATCACCTTTATAGAACTTTGATTTAATGCATATGTTTGAGATCAAGCTCGATGTTGCAGTGAGGAGTAGTGATATAAAGCCTAGAAGCATCAGCTCTGAAGCATGACAGAATGGACCATAATAAAAGATTAAAGAATTACTTAAAATAGAATAGAAAACAGATGAAGCGAGTTCTACATAAATCAGCAAAAATATATACTGAGTTCTTTATTTAGTAATACCTTCTTTCATCTTCTCCAATGCTTCAAACAATGGCTTCCGTTTTGTTTTCTTCAACCACTGGAGAAACAAAAAAAACCTTAATTTAGAGAAGAGTTGAACTCATACCAAAACAGTAGGCACAAAAGATGGCTAGACCTTGCAGTATAATGCAATTTTTTTTTATTACATGAAGAAAAAGGGAGATGCAAATCAATCCTGATGGTCACGACAATCATCTCAAGACAGTATTTCATACAAAAACTTCTTCTAAAAAATTAAGTTCAACCATATGATTAATCCCAAAAAACAAGATACAGTTGTAGGATAAGTTCCATTTCCAAGACACGACAATTACACAAGCAAACATGCTCCTTACAAGCTAACATACACTCAGACACCCCAAAGGAGTTGTGCCTTATGAATCCATGAAGACGACTACTTAAAAGTCGGTAAGGTACTTACAAAGCTTAATCGGTGAATGCCACGCTCCACGATCAGCGAAACTGCCACGAAGACAGTCAATACAACAGCCACAGACCATGTTGGGGTCAAGGCAAGTGACCGCATTTCTCCTGCATCTTCTGCCATCTCAAACAAATCTCACCTTCAAGAGAAACCCCAACTCCCCAAACAAATTCCTTAATCCAACTCAGCAAATACATACACTATAGGACTATTCCATATCCACTTACATAAGGATCCCCATTAACATCAAAAGTTTATAAACCATGTATCCAAACAGAAAACTTCAGAGCACTTACACAAATGTACACATCTCATAACCTCGAGAATATTCACCAGCAAAACAAGAATCCAAAATCTAGCAGACTAGTGGGAAAAAAGCAAGATCTTTATTCAGTGTTGCATCAGATAAGATGGGAGAAAAAGCAGAACACACTAGCTGGCACTTCTCCTGCCTCTTTCAGCAAAAAAAAAAAGATGCCTCTTTTTCACTTCCTTGATAATCCTCTGCAGACAAAGATGCTACAAAAGACCCAATACCCACAAAACCCCCACTGAAATCACAGCTTCCAGGCCTAACTCCAGTCCTTACTGGGTTGTAGACCAACAATACATTTCCATTACCTTCCCAAGTGCTGCTTCTACTGCCTACCACCAGTTCTGAGTAATGAGTATCCCAGCATTGAAGCTGAATAGTGGCGCAAATGGCGGGAATTAGGGGAGAGAATCCGGAGGAAAAGTGGGCTAAGATTGATGAGTCTTGGATCCAAGGTGGTACAAAGGATCTGAAGGTTGGTACTTGGTAGTTTTGTATTCTTTAACCAGATTGGTTTGTTGTGGGTTGGAAGTTGGAACTTGGAAGCTTCTCCCCAAGTCAAAAAATGCAGTCGCTCAACATCACTTACCATTTTAGTTCGCTTTTGGACACTTTCCAAATTCTAAACTCTGTGTTTTTTTTTTTTTGCATGAAAATTCTAAGCTTTCATATAGTCCATTTTTTCTTCAATTAATTTCCCTTAATCCGATAGATAGCCCATGTGGCTTGTTGTGATAAGGGACCCACCGCCAGGCCCACATCCTTGTTGCTGATTTTTGCTTCTATTCTGAGTAATCAGGCCAAGAAGCCATATATTTGGTAGCAATTGTTTAGAAAAGAGAAAGGTGTCAATTATCTGGCAATGATCGAGTATTATGATGGACAGGCTAACAAGAAGCCATATAAGTCCATTTATCATATAAATCCACCAAGTTAGATGTATTGAGTCTATTGACTAGGGCCCAGACGCCATAACTTGGGTAAACAGTGGAAATTTTTGTACGAATCAAGTGTAAAAGAAATACAATTTGGAAGGCAAAATACAAAGAGCGGGGAATTTTCAAATTAATACACAAACCACCATGGGGAAATTTTCCACACAAGAAAGTCAGGCATGATCCATGCGTGATAAACTTTCCACGCCAGAAAAATCACCTGCGAATATCTCCGTTTAAATTTTTTCCTACGTTTTGATTTTTGATAATGAAAAGTTATACAACTCTGGAGGAGAAATCATGGGGTACAATGGCACGACTGTGTCACTTTCAATCTCCCAAGATCGACAGTGCATGAGGATCCATGCCTCTCTGCCACCCGGGATTAGTACCAGCGGCGGATGCAGGATTTTCAAGGATGGGGTCGGGTCATTTTGAGATAGCCCAAGTAGCCAACCCCTACCCCCTATACTAATGCATATTGGGATTTAGTGTAATGGATGAAACCCATGCATTACACATAGGTCGCCCCTGATTGGTACCTCGCACATTACCAGAGTTGTTGATCCTTAGGCTGGATGGAGCATAAGCTAGCGCACATTAGAGCAGTTGTGCCTGCACTACTTGCACTAACATGTGTTAGCATGTGCATTGTCTATCCTAAGAATCGATTGCTACTAATATCTCCTCGCTCGATAGTCCACATCTAGCAATGCCAAGAACCCAACCCAACCCGCTACTCTTAATACTATAGCCCTGCTATGGTTAATGGAGTAGGAGTGTACTCTACCGATTTTAAGCCCCTTTGTTTTTGTATTGTACTATGATTTCCTATTTATTATCTACCAAATGTATTCAAATCTCACAATAATTACAACTCCCTTTCAGCCTTGGTTGTCTAGGAAGGTGATTAGGGACGATTATGAACCTGGCAGCACGTGAGTAACCAGATTAATATTATGAAATGGGTACTGCATTTCATTCACATTATAGATCCAAGGAGTAGCCAGCAATTAAAGTATTAACAAACTAGAGCTGTGTCAAGCACAGTTTATTAGAATACTCTATGGAATCTACGTTGATTCATCAACTTATAACTTATATAAGATAACTAAAGTGGTCAAAGAATATGTCAATCAGCAGATTCCATTCTATGTAAGACGGCCATTTTAAAAGACATACATCTTCTCCACTTAAGTTTGTTGTAAAACTTTGACCTGCCGGTTACGCCTAGTCCAACCCGACCCAGTCGAATATCCAACCCATAAGTTGTATTAGGGACTTGGGTTGCCACCGCCACTGGGTTCAAATAGGCGACAATATCTTTATAGTTATGATCATGACAAGCTAAGTCAACAAATGCATTATGCATGAGAGGAAAGTGATGCATGGAGAAAGACTAGAAAAGGTCAAGTTCATCTGATGAGAGAAGACTGAAGAGGTTATGCAGTCCCTTTCCACAGTGGGTCCTTTTGAATTGTGTATGGATTGGGTACAAGTCCATCCATGCCAATTGCCAACCAAGAACATGCTACGCTTTCAACTTTGATTTTTGAGGGCCGAGTATTTAAGGAAGGTTGTCGGGAACTCATTGGAGTAGGGCCATTGGTCTGAAGATCTTTCCATGTCAGTATCTGGTTGCAGGCTTTTTCATAGATGCAAGCGTGTTCTCTGATAGTACTTAAAAAAGAAGTGTGACCATATCGAAATTGCATGGTCTCCCTGCCAGAGTGTGCCATGATAACTGTGTGGTTGTGTGTGGGCTGTGACAATTGTTAGTGACGTAAAGAATTCAGTGTGCTTATCAAAGCTTCAATCGAAAAAGGAAAAAGAAGTGATCATCAAGGCTGTTTGAAATGGAGCTTGACGCCAAACTTTTCACTAAAATAGATGGGTTGATTTATAGTTGAGACTAAATGCAAATCTAATTGTTCACGTTTCTATTCAGTTGTTGAGCATAGGGTTAGGTTCAAATTGTTCCGAAAAATAGAACACTTAACGACATAATATCGTATACCAATGGGAAGAACTAACGAGACAATTTTTTTTGTGCTTTTATATCGAATTACAGCAGAATGTAACAATCTACAAGTTTTCCCCACTTCGCTTCTGAAACAAAACATATGAGAGTCTTTTTCTTTTGTGCACTTTTGAGCTGAGGTTCAAAGTATAGCGAGAATACTTCATACAAATGACACTTTTGTGTCTCAATGCTGTGAATGGATACTTTCACTTTTCTTGACTCAACATAAATTCATGTTCGAAAAATGATTTTAGAGTGTGTGACCCCCAAGGCTGAGCCGCACTGATTTGCCTCACTGATTTTCTCAAGGGTCTGTTGGATACTTGGGGACATTGAGAGAACTTTCCCCAAAATCATGTACCTCTGTTTGGTAAACACTTTCATACCATGTTATACCATGCCTGTCCACTGGGAAAGGGGAGGAGAGAGAAGCTCTCCACTCTCTCCTCTTTTTCCCAAGCAACCCCCCAGTCCCTTCCCTTGTTGGTCTTCTGTCCCCGCCATGGCAGGCCTCTGGCCAGGGCCAGATGGCCATTGCGGTTCTAAGTTGGTGGGTAGGGCAAGAGAGGGGCAGAGAACTATTGGTGGAGTGGCGAACTTCGAAGTCTCCCACCTCCTAGCTTCTCTTACCCTCGACCTCCCCCAACCTGCCGGGTCTTGCTAGTGTAAACTCGGAGGTCGTGCCCCCACGTTGGCGATAAGACTTTTCAGCCGCTTTTGCATTTTTTTAGGGTATTTTGTTGGGTGGGAGAGTGGTGAGAGGGAAGCATTGCTTTTCCTCCTCCCCGCCTCATGTTCCCCTTCCCCTGCTCTTCATATGGTAGAGATGGTGGGTTTAGTGAATGGTCTTGTAGACAAAGGTGATTCCTTTTCGTGGTTATCCCCTTGAGGCAATTACTCCGTTCGGCTATCTTACTGACGTATCTTTCCCCCCTTGGATACAGGTTGTTAGTTTCCACTATGGGTGTGTCACGCCCCGAAATCCCATACCTCGATCGGAGTGCGAAAGCCAACAAAAGAGATACAATTCGAGGTTGAGATCCCGGGCACGCGAACCGAACAGTTGATTTTTTCCAACCGATTACAATCATCTCAAAAGGACGTGTAACCGATTATGCCCACAATCAGTGTAATACAATAATAGACATCAATGAATACTATGAAATGAATTTACTTAATAATAATCCATTTAAGAAAGTCAAATAAAATAAACCTATAAATCTATGGCACACAATTGCCAATAATGTCATAAGCATCAATAAAAGCAAAGCAAATAACTAAATCATCTTTAATCTCTTCTCGGCACCTGCAATCCTCCATTTAACTACTGCACTTCTTGATCTCACTTTTCGTTTGCGCCTGCATCAGAGGATGCATGAATATTTCATAGAAACACTCAGTAGGATGTAAAAACCCACTGAATTAAAACATGCAGTATGAAGAGAATAAGAATAACAAAGGTCATAGACATTCCACAACATCTAAACTTAACCGAGGTCTATACACCTGCAAGGTTAGTCAACGACAATTCCAACTCGCAAGTATAGGAAAAATATCAATAAGGCTCCTACTACACATATGAGTAAGGAGAGGATAACAATCATAACAAAGGCTCCAGACATCTAAAGTGAAAGGAGTTACAATTTTTGCTCGCTAACCTGGTCGCTCGCAAGTGAATAAAATAATATACCAGAACCACCATAGGGGTCCTCTCTTTGGAACCCTGCTATGCGTCTAGGATGCTGGCCCCACCAGTGCTTACGAACACGATGGGCGGAGACTGAGGACCTTCCGTAATGTCCACAATCTAACGTACGTATAGTGCCTCCCTTCGGGCAGTATGGAATTGCAATTTCATAAATATAAGTGACCTCGCAAGATCTAGCAATGGCTTAATTGAGCATACTATGAAACCACCATGGGGAGAGTCTCGCAAGGTCTCCAGTGGAAGAAACAATCATGTAATCAATATGAGCAATATCTCAAAGGAATAGAGGTCACAACACTCTAAGATCATAAGGTATCTCTTACCAGAATAGACTCTCTCATGGAGTATGGATAGAAGCATCAAAGTCTTTGGTCAACACATAACTCACTCATTGGAGTAGCATAGAATAACAAGACAACCCAAACACTTCGAATAATGACAACTCACACAAGAAGTACCATACAATCAATACGTACCTTCTATGCTCAGCCCTAGATAGGAATTTCTCATTCGCATTGGAATTTATAATACAAATATCAGAGATAAGAAATCAAAGAATCTTAGATGATTTGAATTCCAAGTAGAATATCAAACCGACATCAACGCTTTTAAAATAGATAGTTAGGAATCACTTGTTCAAAGGATTATCCCTCATAATTGAATTACATCTAACCCAATTCTTACTGTGATATTCCATAAGTATATAGTCCAATTACTGGTATTAACATATTAATCGTTATTATATCATATTACATGATGTTATTTGTATACTTAGTATTTTCTCTCAGATTCAGCTCACTGTCTCCTGCATATCAGTCCTCTTCCGATGGCCACTGTGCTATGTACAATAAGACTTAACCTCTGAAATTTGTATTAATAATACCCTCGTGAGTCTAGTTTCTAACCCCATTGATTTTATATTTTTCTGATTTTATTTGAATTAGTTATGAATTATTTACTACTGACTGTCAGCACAGAAACAGTTCTAGCCGAGATTAAGACTCTTCATTAAACTTGATTATCTTACTTAGTGACACATTATAAATAATAATACATCAATAACAGACTATTTCTCTCCTCCTAGACCAATTACAGAACCTAGAATTATCTGGAATTATTAAAGTTCACTCCTTTCTTGTGTTCTTATATATATAACATAGTTTGTAAACATTAATGCACCCCAAATAAGACAATTAATGTAAGACACACCTTAAAGGCACAAACTCAACGTGAATCATCATCAACCAAACAATATCAGAACTTCTAGTCTCTGGAAGATTCATAAAGCATTAGATTTTAGATGCGAATTCCCATCTAGAAGTGACACATGAATGCACATATGATTTGTGATGCACTACGCATAGAATTAAAGACACAACTCATTCATCTCGCAAGAATCCAAACAATAACTAAGATGTTGAATCAAAACACTTGTCAAAAGCATATATAATCAAAAGAGAGAAGAGGGAAAAACCATCCTACTTAATCATCCAAAGATTTTGCCTTTCTATGCGTCTCTCGTCTCTTCTGCTTCTTCCAAAGCTCCCGCTCTAAGCTCTCGCAAACTCCTACAAGAACAAGCCTCTAAGAAGATGGGTGAACGTGGGAAGGAGAAGGGAAAAGTCTCTGGACGTTCTAGGGTTAGCACAAGCCAATTCTCTAGTGTTTATATAGAGTTGGGGGAGAATCCATTCTTAAACTAATCTTCCAAATCATGGACACTTTCAACAAATGGGAAGGCTTCACAATCCTACTGGAGACATGCAAATCAAGTCCCATTGGGATTTGGTATCTTTCCCAAGAAAATCCACCCCAAAAACACGCTAGAAATCACAAAACCGCAACCGGCGATCGATCGGCTATACGGCGATTGATCGTCGTATGCGTTGTTTTATACTACCGCGTTACAGCCGATCGATCGCCATTACTGCCGATCGATCGCTTTAAGCGAAACAAAACATTCGCAAATCACAGTAACTACGATCGATCGTTTTGATAAGGCGTCGATCGGTTCAGCTTGCGATCGATCGCAGTCATGCTTAATCAAAATTCAATTTCTCATATCTTTTCACTCCGAACTCCAAATCGCGCATAATAGGTGGCGTTGGAAAGCTCTTCTCACCAAATTTAATTTCCACATGGCAAAACACAACCAAATCAGACATTAAGAGGGTAAAATTTGGGTTTTAAAATACTTACTAATTTTCTGGGTGTTACAGGGTGTGCCCTAGTCGAGTGATGATCAATTAGGTAGAGGTCCTTGGAGTGGAAAACCAACCTCCTTTGTGATGGGGGTACGCTCAAGCGTTTGGTTCTGTAGTTGCCACCTAATGGTTGGACGTAGCTCCACTATATATTTCTTTGGCTCTGCTACAGAGATGCATTTTGGTGGATAATTGGCATCAGTTTACTGACCCTTTAGAGATAGCCCAAGATGTTTAGGTTCGAGGTTCTTCATAATGGATTTAGGCTCAATGTTGTGCCTTTGTCTACGATTTTCTACTTGATATCTTTTATTTATTTATTATGGAAAGATGTGGATCAATGTTATTTGTATGTCTTCCTCCCCCTGTAATTGAGGAAGAATCCTTGTTTATAATTTATGTTTTAGTTAAATAAAGTTTCTTTGCCAGCAAAAAAAAATGTTATACCATGCTTGAGATTCTGGAAATAAGTTGGACTATTATTTAGACAATCTAGTTAACCCACTGAAAATACAAAATTTCGAAAAGAACCTAAAAGAACCTACCACATGAAAATTCAGCTGAAATGTATTCAACCAGTCTGCCAGAAATAATCAAACACATAGTATTGGTGAATGTCATCCTATGCCACTTGAATCGCGAGTGTGCACTAGATTGGGGTGATTCAGTTGAGACCTAATGCAAATGTAACTATCCACAGTTCTATTCCCCCGTTGAGCATAGATTAGGGTTCAACCTCGATGTAAAAATGGAGCACTCAAGGACGCATTTCCATAGACCAAGAGGCAATAACTAGTCAGATGCCTTTTGGAGGGGATTGTACCCTTCAAGCATTCTTTCATGCTTTTATTTTTCGGGTTACCACAGCGAGCAACAATCTATATGATTTCCTAAATATCGCTTCTGAAACAAAGAACGTGAATGCATTTATACTTCATATGAATGACACTTTCTAGGCTCCTAAATAATGTGAATAGATGTTTTTATTTATCTTGGCTCAATGTAAAATCATGTTTGAAAAAACATTTTAAAGTGTTAAAATCCCAAGGTTGAAACTCACTATGGTTCTTAAGGCCTGTCAGATAGAGGGTTAGGGGGACTATCATAAGAGAAATTTATGCAAAATCCTATGATTATGTTTAGGCTCTGTTTGGTTGCCCAAAAAGAAGCTGGATTTTGTCCCAAAAGAATTCACTTCAACTTCTTCTCGTGGCAAAAAGCTGTAATTTCAGCAGAAAGCTAGGGGCTTTTGTAAAAAAAATGTGGTTTTGTACGCAATCACATTTTTTTTTACAAAACCCATTACTTTTTGCTGAAATTACTGAAAGTGCTCTTTATGTCCTAGAGGGGGGGGGGGGGGGGTGAATAGGACAACCACTTAAAAACTCTCACTCTATTTTAATAAGAGATAATGTTAATTTAAATAATCATTCAATGCAACATTATCTTATTAACAAGTAATTGGAAGCACATGAGTGAGAGAGACTTAAGAGGTGTGGAGTGTGTGTGTGTAACATTATGCAAGACGAGCAATCACAAGCAATCACACAAGATTTATAGTGGTTCGCCGTCAAGCAACTCGCTTCAACGGGTACATCCACTCTCGGAGCACCTAATCCAAGGAACCTCCGACATTCACTAAGTGAGGGTTTTTAGCTCACCCACAACATCATACACTCACCGGTTTTGCTTGGATCACCGGGAACCATACAAGAGTGAATCCACACTCACTATGGGTCACACTGACCCAACTCTCTCTCAAAAGGGTGGTTTGACCCTATGGTCTATACCACAATCTAACACATGTAAAGAAGATATTTAAGAGTACTTACTCTAGGAAGTAGGAGTGACTAGAGTACATACCCTTACTTACTCTAGGAAGTAGGAGTGACTAGAGTACATACCCTTGAAGGGAGGATGTGAGATATCCTACCCGTTTTGCTCAACCTAGTTTTGAGCTTATGGCCGTCCATTGTCCATCCTTGGATTCAACTAATGATGCTCCGAAATTGTAGAGGCTTTTTAGATTTACTTCTAATAGGGCCACGAGGGTCACCAATGACTTGAGTTATAGGATGATCCTTTACTTCTTTCAGGTCATTGTTTGAAGGAGGAGGAGAGGATATGAGCTCAGTAGTGGGACCCTCTTCTAGTGCCCCTTCATCTTCTTCAGGATGGTCTTGAGAACCTTCTTCAATTTTTGCATCATGAACAACCACATTGATAGATTCTTGAATGGTGTTGGTTGTCAGATTTAATACCCTATAAGCTCGACTATTGAAGGAGTATCCAAGGAATATTCCTTCATCACTTTTTGAGTCAAGCTTGCTAGATTTTCTCGGTCTTTTAAAATATAACATCTACTGCCAAAGACCTTAAAATATTTAACACTAGGTTTTTTATCGTGCCATAGCTCATAGGCAGTTTTATCCTTACCTGCTCGCATGTAAACTCGATTAATAATATAACAGGCAGTGGTTAACTGCTTCGGCCCACAAGTTCTTTGGAAGATTCTTACTAGTTAAAAATACTGTGGCCATGTCTTGCAGAACACGGTTCTTTCTTTCAGCAACACCATTTTGCTGAGGAGTTTTAGGTGCAGAAAATTCATGATGTATTCCAAATTTATCACAAAATTTATCAAAGGAAGTATTTTCAAATTCTCCACCATGATCACTCCTAATCTTGACAATGGTCAGACCTTTCTCATTTTGGATTTGCTTGGCAATCCCTTTAAATTCAAGAAAAGTATCAGACTTTTCTCTAAGAAAGGCAACCCAGGTGTATCTAGAAAAGTCATCTACTACCACAAGGAAATATTTTTTCCCTCCTATACTCTCTGTTCTCATGGGTCCAACTAAATCCATATGTAGAAGTTCAAGAGGTCTAGAGATATTGATAGTATTTACCTTTTTGTGTGAGGCTCTAACTTGTTTACCTATCTGACATTCACCGCACTCTTTCTTATCCTTACAACTAATGATAGGTAGACCCCTAAGAATCCCTTTTTTTACTTAGTCGAGATAAGTCTCTATAGTTTACATGACCAAGATGCTGTGCCATAGTTCTGCTTCATTTGTTTGTGATATGTGGCATTGAAAAAAAAGTTTGGTTGACATGTTTCCTCAACTATATAGCAATTATCAGTAGTTCTAACACCTCTCATAATGGTTTCTCCTTTCTTGTTGGTGATCTTACAACTGTGACTCCCAAAGCTAACATAGTGATTTTGGTCACAAATTTGGGAAATATTAAGGAGATTGTGTTTTAGCCCTTCAACACATAGTACATCCTTAAGGTGAGGCATGTTTTGGTACTTTTAGAGTTCCTTTGCCAATGATTTTTGCAGTACTACCATCTCCAAAGGTGACCGATCCTCCATCAAATTCTTTTAGCTCAGAAAAGTTTCCTTTTTCTCCAGTCATGTGCCTAGAGCACCCACTATCTAAGTACCATTTAGGGGAATTTTCTGCTAAAAGGGCTGTGTGAACAACTAGACTCCTTTCCTTTGTTTTAGGTCTCCATACAGTGGTGTTAGATGTTCTTCCTATTTTATACCTAGAAGATGGACTATTTGAGGTGGTTGTTTAACTCTTGCTTTCCTTGCTCTTGAGCTCTGTTTGAGTATTCTTATGCTTTAGGGTTATTTTACCAATCTCTTCAAAAAGTTGAACCATCCTAGTAGTCACAGGAATAAGTCTAGTATGAACAACATTATGTGAGGAATTAATGAATTCTAGAAGTTCACTTTTGGTATAATCATTATTTTTCCTAGAAATCTTCTTTGCATTATATCCCCTATCAACTGGTGCATTTTTATCTTGAGACAATTCTCCTAAGATAGATTTTTCTTTCCTTATGATAGGTCTAGGATTGATTCTTCGGTGTTCCTCTTCAATAGATGACTCGTTAAGACTTTCTTTTACAAAGATAGTTTGAGTTTCACCTTTAGACTTGTTTATACCAGTGTAACCAAGCCCATTCTTATCCATTGGACTTTTTCCTAGCCTTAGCATATGTTGAAGAGTTTGACTACTTTGAGAAAATTTCTCAACTAGACTATCCTTGGATTTGCTAAGTTCTTCTTTTAGAGTTGAGTTTTTAGAGATAACTACTTTTAATTCTTCTAATTTTTCTTTATGTATCTGCTCTCTAATTTTCAATTCATTTTTCAACTTAACAATTTCCTGTGTTTGCATATCATTCATAGCAAAATCAAGTTCCTTTTTAAGCCTAAGATTTTCCCTTTTTAGCATAGTGATCTTCTCAGTCATTCTAGTGCTTTCTTTGAATAGAGAATTATATGAACTTTGAAGGTCATTATTATCATTGTCAGAAGTAAGAGAATCTGAATCACTTTGGGATGATTTTTCATTTGGCATTTCCACCTTAGATAAGTCATTAGTGATTGATGAGGAAGTCATAAAGACTTTTAAAGATTCTACCTCATCTTGGTCAGATGAATCTTCTAAGTCCTCCTCAGTTTCTGAGGATTCATCCCATGAAGCTTTAGCTGCTATTTCCTTTTTCTTAAATTTTTGCTTTGACGGGCACTCAGTAGCAAAATGGCCAATCCCATGACAATTATAACATTCAATGTTTCTTGGGGTTGATTTACTTTTTCTTTTTAAGTTGTCTATAGGTTTAGTTTTAGAAACACTTTTCCCTCTAAATCTTCCATTAAAATGTTTAGCAAACTTTTTAGCAAGGAAAGCAATTTCTTCATCTACCTCATCATCTGACTCTTGACTTTGTTTGCTAGTAGATTTCAAAGCTACAGATTTTTTAATCTGTGTGGGAAGTTGCATTTCATAAGTTTGTAAAGAGCCAACTAAATCTTCTACTTTCATTAGGTCAGTATTTCTACATTCCCCAATTGCTGTCACTTTAGGAGAAAATCTAATAGGGAGAGACCTAAGGATTTTGTCTACAATGTCAGGTTCAGGTAGTTTCTTACCAAGTCCCCACATGGAATTTACAATATCATTAAGTTTAGAATAGAATTCCATGAATGTTTCATCTTCTCCCATTTTAATATTTTCAAACCTAGTTACAAGGAGTTGGAGTTTAGATTTCTTAACTAAACTAGTTCCTTCATGCGACACTTCTAAAATATCCCAAGCTTCCTTGGCACTCTCACACAAACATATACGTTTATACTCATCAGGGGATACAGCACAAGTAATGGCACTAAGGGCTTTGTTATTTCCCATACTCAATTTTTTATCTATCTCAGACCACCTAAGTATATTTAAGGGACGCTCAGTAGTAACCCCATTTGTTTCTATGGTTTCAGTGGGTGGTTTCCAACCATTTTCTACACAATACCGTGCCAATTCATCATGAGCCTTCAAAAAGGTCTTCATGCGATTTTTCCAATATGCATAGTTACTACCATCAAATGGAGGAGGTTTGGTAGTAGATGAGCTCTCAAATCTAGCCATTAAGAGCACTTGGATCACACTCAAGATGCTATCACCTAAGTAAGAGTGACCAGGCTCCGATACCACTTGAAAGTGCTCTTTATGTCCTAGAGGGGGGGGGGGTGAATAGGACAACCACTTAAAAACTCTCACTCTATTTTAATAAGAGATAATGTTAATTTAAATAATCATTCAATGCAACATTATCTTATTAACAAGTAATTGGAAGCGCATGAGTGAGAGAGACTTAAGCGGTGTGGAGTGTGTGTGTGTAACATTATGCAAGACGAGCAATCACAAGCAATCACACAAGATTTATAGTGGCTCGCCGCCAAGCAACTCGCTTCAACGGGTACATCCACTCTCGGAGCACCTAATCCAAGAAACCTCCGACATTCACTAAGTGAGGGTTTTTAGCTCACCCACAACATCATACACTCACCGATTTTGCTTGGATCACCAGGAACCATACAAGAGTGAATCCACACTCACTATGGGTCACACCGACCCAACACTCTCTCAAAAGGGTGGTTTGACCCTATGGTCTATACCACAATCTAACACATGTAAAGAAGATATTTAAGAGTACTTACTCTAGGAAGTAGGAGTGACTAGAGTACATACCCTTGAAGGGAGGATATGAGATATCCTACCCGTTTTGCTCAACCTAGTTTTGAGCTTATGGCCGTCCATTGTCCATCCTTGGATTCAACTAATGATGCTCCGAAATTGTAGAGGCTTTTTGGACAAGGGATTGGTTTCTCTAAGAATTTTCCTATGGGATTAAGTGAAAACCATGGCCAAAGATACTTTGAACTACTCTCAAGGGTCAATAGTATGAACCCATCTAATCATTAATGAGGGACCGGAGAGTAGATCAAAGTATCCAAGACCTTTGAGAGAATTTGGAAGTATTTGGTTCAAAGGTCAAGTGGGGGCTTTGGTTTCTAAAGGATGATTCTATATGCTCCAAGAAACCATGATCCAAGATGACTTGAATCTCTTCCTAAGATCTTATAGCAAGATCTTGAACCCCTTTCAAAGAAAGGAGAGGAAGAATAATCAAGAGCATCAAGGCTCTAGAGGACTTGAATCTCTTCCTAAGATCTCATAACAAGATCTTAAACCCCTTTCAAAGAAAGGAGAGGAAGAATAATCAAGAACCCTCAAGGCTCTAGATGATATGCAAAGAATAAGGCCAAGAGGCTTTGGGGAGATGGCTTGCCCATTTCTTTCCAAGAGGTGGGTATTTATAGATGGAGAGGGAGGTGTGTATCAACCCATCCTTGGGTGGATCCACCTCATATCCACCCACCCATTAGTGGTTCTCTTATGTGGGTTGGGTCCTATTAATGGGTGGTTCCTTTAGCCCAAGAACCCATTTCACAAATGAGCTTTTTCTAAATGTCTTTTCCTAAGGACCTTAGGTGGGCTTTGAAAGAAGCTTTGGATCACTTTGGTTAGTGGGTTTTTCTTGGAATATTTTGAACCTAACAAATTTGATCCAAAAGCTATGGGCCTAGAGGACAACTATAGATGATCTAATGGTTGTGAGTTGATCCTCTAGAAAATATGCACTCCTCTTGTATGTCTTCATGATGGGCCTTCAATAGGTTGCTTTTAAGTGGTGTCTTGGCCATGGGCTTTGTGGTGTGCTCCCACATTGTCTTGGACTTTTGTGATCTTCATTTTCCTTTAGCTTCACCTTGGAGTGTCTTGCTCAATATGATAGCTTTCTCTTCAAGATCCACTTGTGTTGGCTTCTTCTTGAGATTGTCTCCTCTCAACCTCTTCATATAGCCCAATTTGTATATGTACCCCAATTTGTACATATACCCCATTCTCCCTCTCACATACCCCATATATTTTTGTACATTAAATTGACATACATTAAGAGACAAAATCACACTCCCAAATTTTGCCCTAACAATTACAACTTTTACCACCGGAAAAAGAAGTAAATTCTTTTGAAAAATCTCCTCATGAGGAGATTTCCTAAAAGAAGCTGGATTCCTAAGAATCCAAACAGGACCTTAGTAAGCAGATTTTCATATCATGGTATTCCATGTGAGTAAATTTGGAAAGGGGAAATTATATAATAAAACATCAAAATTTTTTCCAAAATGACACACTGTAGCAAATATTTTCTGAAACGGTGCTCTGACAAGCCACGCAGGCGTTTGTGTGGCGCGGGCGCTTGAGTAGCTTTTTTTAAAAAAAAATTAACCCGAAATTCGGGTTAAAGGAGAAAGGCGTCATGCCTTAATCATTTTCGTCCCATTTTAAATGGGCCGTCACTTCAACGATGCATATCTCTCTCATTTCTAATCCGTTTTTGCCTATTTTTTTTCATTCTTTCTTATTTTTAATGCTCTTTCTAGTCATCATGATATCACAAAGATGTTGATCTATCGCATGCTATTTATCAAAAAAATATCACAAAAACTACGATAAATAGTATGTGATGGCTCAACAGCTTTGTGATATCATGATGACTAGAAAGAGTATTAAAAATAAGAAAGAATGAAAAAAATGGGCAAAAACAGATTAAAAATGAGAAAGATATGCATCGTTGAAGTGATGGCCCTTTTAAAATGGGACAAACATGATTAAGGCACCGAACTCTTGAGGCGGAGACGCCTTTCTCCTTTAAAAAAAACCACGCAAGCGCCCGCGCCAAGCGGGTGCCTACATGGCTTGTAAGAGCACCATTTTAGGAAATATTTGCTACAGCATGTCATTTTGGAATTTTTTTAATGTTTTATTATATAATTTCTCCATTTGGAAATAAGTTGAATAATTATCTAGACAACCTAGTTATCCAGAAATTCAAAAAATCTGAAGTGACCTGGAAGAAACTCACATGAATATCCAAGTGACATGTATTTTCAACCAGTGTGCCAGGTATAGTTCAATCACATTGCATTGACGATGTCATCATATGCCTACTTTTTATGTTTTTTGATTAATGCCAACCTATGTCCACTTGAGTCATGTTGAGTGTGCGTATCTAAATTGAATGCACTAAATAACATAAAAAAATCATCTTAATCTGTGTTTTTAAAGTCTCAGTAATGTGTGTCCAGATATACATTATCATATGTGTACTAGAAATCAATAGTATCTAGTTGTGTTTAATCATTGAAATTTTAAAACATGTGACGGTGAGGCATACAAAAACAAAAATATTACTATTAATCCATATATGTGATCTCTAAGACTAATCAATATATGCAACTGTGCAACCATAGTTCATGGGACTCTCCTGCTCCAACCTGGCAACGCGAGGATGATTCCTCAGTATCTCAAGTGCCCGTTCCTTGACAACTCCAGAACCCATTCCATGAATTATGAACAAAACTCTCCGGGGCTCACAAGCAGAAATTTCCATGTTTAGGCAGTGAGTAGCTTCTTCCAGTCGCATGCCACGTAGATCCACAGTATTCTTTGATGTCTGCACTTTGGGGCCATAGGGAAGAGCATCTAACTCCTTTTGGGTTTCAGGTATTGTGTGCTTAGAGTTCCTGCTCTGACCCTGAAAAATACTATCAATTCAGATTCCACTAAATCATTGACATATTAATACTTTTTTAGGATGAAAATCATCTACAAATAAAAAATATAGCATAAAATGCTTACATGCATAGGACGAGGAAAATGCAGGTATTTTAAGCCAGAAATGAAGTGGCACAATTAGCTTGAAGGGAAGAAGATACTGTACAAAAATTGATAGTTTGGTGTTCAAGATAAATTCATCCAAAAGAAGTGAAAAAGTAAGACCAAAATTGATCCTGAAGAGGAATGAAGGGCAAATCCAACATGTCTCAATGGGGAACTATAAGATTTCTTCATTTATATCTTACCAGATTAGTGCCCATCTTGTTTTGATTCACCAAATGGAATGTCAATTCAATAAATGGATAGAGCTCTATAGCTCCAATTATAGGGGAGCCAGGCATATCAATTTTGTCATTCACTTGGTTTTAAGAAGGCATTTTTGCACAAAGGGAATGCAGAAACAGGGGCACAACACATGCCCAAAACCACAAGGCGGAAAAAAGAGAGAACTCTTGCTAGGAGTGTTCAAGTACCTGCCCCTTTGATTGAGATATGGAATGAGGTACAGGTTCCTTTTGACCGATTGTAATTGGTCTCATGTCATTTTTCTTTACAACCATCTTCATCTTCCCATACTGGACAATTGCAGTGCTATCATCTCCTGAGGCCTCAACAACAGTAGCCAGCTTATTCCCAAACCCCTTAACATAAACTTTGTCACCTACTTGTGGTATGTACAACCTTGCATCTTTTTCCTTGACAGACAAATGCTCGGTAAAACTGTGTTCTGCAATAATGGAAGATATAGCAGCTTCTGATTCTTTAAGTAGAGAATTAAGTTTATCAGATCTAATTTTATTGAGCTGGGAATCGAAGTTGTTAACTACTGAATCAATTTGAAGTTTTGCAGTCTGGAGCTCTCTTCGGACCTTTTCTAATTCCTTTGCTTTCAGAGCAGCTTCGCGTCTATCAATGTCTTCTGATTCATAAAACATCTGCACCAACAAATGCAAAAAAGTTAACATGAAACTCCCGCAGATAATACTAAAAGATCATGACTATACTGCCACAGAGATAAAGACTCGGGTAATACTCCATCCATCCCATATTAATTTTCCCATTTGTTTTTTCAAAATTAACTAAAAATTAGTTCATTTTTAAAATCAAATGTAACTATAGATGTGCAGGGAGTATCAAAGTAAAGTATATATAAGAATATTAATAGTTTAAAGTCGAGAATATATATGTTGATGAAAGCTACCCAAGTATCACCTCTTTCCGAATCCAGCTATATGATTTGTAAGCCAAATTCAAACATCAAA
Source organism: Houttuynia cordata (assembly GCA_039654745.1). Taxonomy (NCBI): domain Eukaryota; kingdom Viridiplantae; phylum Streptophyta; class Magnoliopsida; order Piperales; family Saururaceae; genus Houttuynia; species Houttuynia cordata. The sequence goes on from CM077505.1 coordinate 16,593,619, forward strand.
TCGATGTTCTGTGGCAATCAAGCAGGTGGCGGGAACATCTGGGTGTAAAGCTGGACTAAGGGCAGATCACTCATTTCAGACATAAGAGCAGTCTCTAATAGTTGTCAGTATATTACCTTACTTTCCTAAAAGTAATCAGTTTATTCACTTGGTATTACAGTTAAAAAAACTATCAACTATCAAGGGCTCAGTTTAGATTAATAAACCTGCAATTTATCTGACTGTCATAAAAGCTATCAATTTTTCCACTTGGAATCACACTTCAAAAAACTATCAACGGCTTAGTTTATAAACCTGCATTTTATCTGGCTTTCATGAAAGCTATCAGTTTATACCACTTAGAATTACAGTTCGAAAAACTATCATGGGGTTTCTCAAGATTAATAAACCTGCAATTTGTTCTGATTTTTCCTTCAAGGACACATTAAGGCATAGATATTTAGCACAAGGTACTCGATTTGCTGACGGCGGTAAAGATTATACGAAGATGAAAACTGGGTGATGGTATACTACCTCATTATAGAGCTTTTTGATTTCGGAATGGACTGCAATAGCCTTTGTAGCCTGATCCTCTAACACACTTTTCTCTTTCATTAGGGACTGATAGAGCACACCCTGTCGTTCCTTCTGCTTGTCAGGCATCAGTTTCGCTACCCACTCATGTGCTCGGTCCAACACTTTCTGATCAAGACCAATCAATTTGGCTATATTTAGGGCATTTGAATTTCCTGTGCTTCCCCATAATACACGATAAGTTGGTTGTAAAGTCTCCAGAGAGAAGTCCATAGCAGCATTCTCAAATCGGTGGTCTTTCAATTTCAAACAACTTAAATCTGCATAATGGGTTGTCACAACAGCTAGTTTGATTCGATCTACGATATATTGCAAAATGCTAGTGGAGAGAGCCAAGCCCTCTGACGGGTCAGTCCCACTTCCTATCTCATCAATGAGAACAAGTGATTCTGATGAAGCCACTTCCATTATTCCACATAGACGAGAGATATGTCCACTAAAGGTGGATAGGCTGTGTTCCAGAGACTTCAATCGAAAAGGAAGAATTTCAGTTTGAAACCAAATAACATACTTTAGATGATTTCTCTTGGAATAAAAGCAGAAAAACAAGCTACCTGATGATCCCCAATATCTGCTAGCACCTGGTCAAACCATGGTAACTGTAGACAGGCACTGGCAGGCAAAAACAAGCCAGCTTTCGACATGAGTACTGCCAAACCAAGAGTTTTCATAGTAGCCGTTTTGCCTCCAGTATTAGGCCCTGAAATCACAACAACCTTCTTGCCATGCTCTATCTTGATGTCTAAGGGAACTGGGAACCCACTTTGGCAATTCACTGATTTCATTGATATGGCCTCCCTACTCTTTCCTCCTACTTCAACCAAACCCTCACTTTCTGATACCGAAGTAGAAAACCCTCTTTGTAAAGATGATTCAAGAAGCAAGGGGTGCTTAATTTCTTCTATGTCTACAAAGAGTGATCTCTCATTTTCCTGACTTTCTTCTGGGGTCTCAAAAAAAATGGGGCAGACCCCACTGATCCAACGGGCATGGGCACCCCTAGCAGATGCTAAATCCAATTCAAGTATTTTCTCCATCAGGTATCCTATCTCTCCTTTTGCACCTGCTACTTCAGAAGTGAGCAAGCTCAAAACTGCTCTCTCCTCAGCCTTCTCTGAGTTTGCAAGCCTCACTTCCATGTTGTTCAATTCAATGGCTTCTTTGGGCTCCACAAAGTATGTTGCGCCGGAGCTACTGACATCTAAAATTATACAACCGGGGAGCAAGGATCTGTGTGAAGCTCTAATTCCTATACACATTCGAGATCTGCGCTTTGTTACGAATGGACGATCAATGGCCCCAGCCCGAAATACTATAGTTGAAATTTCTTTCAACAAAGACTCTAGGCTCTCCATGTTCCTCTTCCTTTCAGACCTAATAAGTTCCAGTTCCTCACTAGCTCTATCAAGCACGATTGAAAGGGTGCAGTCTATGCAATAGCTAATTTTTTGCTGTATTTCTGTCAAAAATTGCATTTTTGAAGTATTTGAAGGAGCGGGGAGTACCTGTTGATATAACTAAAATTAAAAAGAAACACAGCCTAAATATAAAATCATTCTTTAAGCTTCATGACATCTAATTAATAATGCAAACATGAATTAAAGCACAAGATGAGTGCAATCCGTCCTAAACACTCCTTGCATTCCATATTAATAGTCCTCTATGGTTTTCCAAAATGAACTGATCTTAGTTGATTTTGAAGAACAAAATAGGACTGTGATTATGGAATGAAGGGAGTATAAAACAATTCCATATAGAGTGTTTGGTTACAAATTTTTTCTGCAGGAACTTCATCAACAAGAAGTGGGCAATTGAATTTTCCACCTAAAACCTTGTATCTATACATAATTTACAAATATGCTTTTTGGAACACGCATAGGATAAGTGCGGGGTGGGTAAAGTGGAAGGCAGCCTTGGGAGTTTTGTGTGATAGGTCTCCAAAAAGGCTAAAAGGCAAATTCTATAGGACAGCCATTAGGCTTGCAATACTCTATGGAGTGGAGTGTTGGGCACCAAAGAGAAGTCATATAAATAAGGTGAACGTAGCCAGAATGAGAATGCTAGCGTGCATGAGTAGGATAACTAGAAAAGATAGGATTAGAAATGAATATATTCGTGACAGTTTAGGGGGTAGCTTCTTTAGGGGAGAAGCCGAGGGAATGTAGGTTGCATTAGTATGGGCATATGCAAAAAAGACCAATAAATGTCATAGTGAGAAAATTAGAAGGGATACATGTAAATGATGCCAAAAGAGGGAGAGGGAGACCTAAGGGAACTTGGATGGAGTTAATAAAACAGGATATGACTTTACTATCTCTTACAAAAGAGTTGGCACAAAACAGGTCTGAATGGATGCGTAAGATTCATGTCACCGATCCCAAATAGTTGGGAAAAGGCACTACTTAATTATGATTATGATTATGCTTCTGAACACATGTGTAAGTCAATAGTAATCCTATCAGATTCAAACTGTAGCTTACAAATATATATTAACCAAATTCAAAGACTTAGAAAAAAGGCATCCCCTGGGTTATATAAGCTTGTCAATTCAAATTTCCTAAATGGAAAGCATATAGAAGCAGCCTGATGGCATTAACTTCAATAGCAATGATGAAAAAGAAATAAGCACTCCAAAAGCAGTAAACCCACCAAAAGATGAGGAACAGGATGCCCATTGAGAAAAAAAAGGTTAATAGTGAGATTGTTTTCCATGGTTTTTTCAACATACATTTCACTCATATTCATTCCTATTTTTTCTAGAGGACTCTTCTTTTAAACTATGTGCTGGAAATAATTATCCAGAGAAAGTTCAATCTCTGCACGAGTTTCACAATCATAGAGTCAGATCTCACCTTAAACTTCAATAATTCAATGCAATAAAAAACTGTATCGTACGTTTTCACAATTTTAGAGTCACATTTATCTTAAACTTCAAAAACTCAATTCAATTACATAAACAAAAGTTAAAAAGAAAGAAGCAACTCCAAAAGCAGTAAAGCCACCAGGAGATGGGACCCGTGGAAAACAAAAGAAAACGGATAAAAGTGAGATTGTTTCCAATGCCAAGGTTTTCTAACATACATTTCACTCACATTGATCTCTCTCTTTTTGTGCAGAGGGCTCTGCTTTTAAACTATATGCTGGACATAAATTGTCTAGAAGAAGTTCAATCACTTCCCACAAATTTCATAATCTTAGTGTCAGATCTCATCTTAACCTTCAAAAATTACTCTAAAAATTTAAACAAATTTAAGTGAAAATATTTTTTTATTGGAATTATGTTTATGGTCTAAAAATCCACATCTGTACATGTAAAGTTTGTTATCTTTGCAGAACAATGATTACCAGCAGCTTATTAAAATGCCATACTTGTGACAAATTACTGAAGTGAAATCCAATTGAACAAATTAAGCTGGAAATGAGCCAACCTCGAGGTGGATATTCCAATTTTAAAGTCAGATCTCATCTTGGAAAATTCAATTCAATTAAATTTAAATAAAGTTAAAAAATTTATCTTTGTAGAACTGTGCATATGTTCTACGAGAACAAAACGTTGACAGTAAAATTCGATACGTTGGCCGAACAAAAGTTACCAACACTGTTGAATCTAACCTCTTTGAAGATTCTTCATGAAAGCATAACAACTCCAATTGCTCGAAAACGCCTCTCGTTGCAGCAAGCGTTTGCGCAACCGCAGAAAGCTCTCTAATTGTAAGTGATTCTCCAGATACAGAGGAGCAAACAATATCCGAGATATCCTGAATTCCTGAGAAATCCAATGCTTGGGGCAATAGTGCAGCTGCAGTAGTCTGATTGAGGAGCTTCTGGCTCTCATCCGGCGTCTGCCCAAACGGCAATTCAGCATTGCGGCAGATTGAAAGACCCATGCTTGTGGAAGCAAAGGCAGAGACTTGTGAACAGACTCGGTCCCATTCAAGTGTTCTCTCTGTCTCCCTCTGCAGAAGATCCTTTGACAAATTTTCAGACTTTGACATATTACCTGAAGTTCTGTAATACCCATGAATGAATGGGCGATGGCGCAAGAAACTGGGCCTTCTTGGTATAGAAATATAGTAACTGGTGAGTTCCATCTTATGCAATTAGAACAAATTCATGAACTTCATTCAAGACCCCATGTGCAATCAAGTCAAGACTAGAAGAGAAGGGTGAAGACTCAGTTGAGAGACTTTGTATAAGTGAAGTGGCACCATTATGGGTCTGCCAAGAAGGTTGAACAGATAACTCCAACTAAACATCTACTAGTAGAATAAAGAGGAACAGAACATTTGAGCAAATAAAACGAAAGAGGAAGAAGCTGTTAAAAGTATATTTCATCACCACCTTATCCATTTCGTAGTTGGACTCGGGAGGGAAGAGCACCGCACAGCACATGATGTCAAAGACATTGATGTCTCTGGTTTTTTGGGATATCAGCAAGGAATTCCATATCGGCGATATATCGCTATTTAATAATAAAATAATATTTTCGGAAAAAAAAATTCGAATTTTTTTTTTTTTTAAAAAAAAAGGGGAAAAAATTAACTTTCCCACTTGTTTTCCATCCTAATATGCATATTTTAAAATCTATGCTTTGTCTAAATTGATATAACTCATTTTAGAAGCTAGATTATGAAATTATATGGTAAAAACTAATTTTTGACTACCGACATTTTTTTACAAATATCTCCGATATATTTCCGATATATCTCCGATATTTTGTCTCTTAAGCCGACCGATACGATACCGATATCCGATACGGAATTCGTTGGATATCAGTTGAGACAAAAGGGGTTTTTCACCAAATAATATTTTAAAAAAGAAATAATTAATGATTTGGAAATAAGGAAAAATATTTCCGGTGGTTATCTGACAACCCACACACGCATGCCCTGTGCGTTTTTTTTAACCCCACCCAGAAGGCTCTAACCGATGCCTAGAAATAAAGAACAAAGGCGTCATTTTAACTTGTCTTTCTTTTTATTTAGAAATTTTAAAAATACGTCACTTAAAACCATTTACTTTAGCATATTCCTGCAAGCCTTTTTTTTTGTATAACCATAAATGCGCCACTTGAACTGACGCCTTCCTCTTCTAAAGGAGAAAGGTGTCGTTTTAACCCTTTGGAATGCGTCATCCCGAATGACACCTTTGTTTTCTTTTAAATCCATTTCCCCCCTCAGGCTCGCCCAAAAAACGTGATCGAGACCTAACTTCCCCGCGCCCATGGAATGTCAGATCGCCGATATATCGGTATCGGACACAAACCGATACGCCGATACCATTAAGTATCGGATTTCAGGTTTTTTCCAAATATCGCCGATATAATATCGCCGATATATCGGTTTCGGACCGATATATCGGCCTTTTTTGAAAAAAAAAAAAAAATTTTTTTCAAAATTTTTTTTTTTTTTTTTTTGGGAAAAAAAAACTTTCATGTTTGTTTTCTATCCTAATATGCATATTTTGAAATCTATTCTTTGTTTAAATTAGTATAACTCATTTTAGATGTTAGATTGTGAAAATATATGGTAAAAACTAGTTTTTGACGACCGATATTTTTTTACACAATATCTCCGATATATCTCCGATATTTCGTCTCTTAGGCCGACCGATATTTTACCGATATCCGATACGACATTCCATGCCCGCGCCCCACCCTCTCTTCTCCAGAGAGCCACTCCCCCCCACCCCCTGCGCTCTGCCCTCTCTCATATATACTCCATATGGTTGCACCATATTTGCCGATAGCAGCAACACCCATGTACACCCCATGTATCTCATCTTGTTAGATGCTTTCACTCTGCGGTGATCTACACTTGAATTATGCATATACTATCTCCTAAACTTATGTTTATGTTAGTATTTGATTAGAATTAGTGGTACTTTAATAAGTTTTTTATCTTTTGTAGGAAGAGAAGACATACACTTTTTTGGCTTAAGAAGAGAGAGAAAACAGAAAAATTTCAGAAATGAACAATAGCCGATCGATCGCCATACATGACGCGATAGATCACCAAAGCCAGCAGTGCGATCGATCGTATCTACTGAAATTTTGAGCCTATAGCAACCGATCGATCGGACCACTTAGCGATCGATAGTATCTAATGGAGTTTGCCAATGAATAATAACCGATCGATTGGCACACCAAGTGATCTATCGGAAGGAGAGTGGAAGTGAACGACTGGCGCGACGAAGCAAAAATAACGAAGGAAATGGCGATCGATCGGTAAAGCAATCGATCGGCCATAAAAATGATCGATCGCCGTATTCGGCAAACTGAAATAAGACCTATTTTGACTCGGAATTGGAAAGGGATTACGTGTTTTCTCTCCACCCTATATATATACCTTAACCTATATATATACCTTAAGGGGGAACGTATTGAGTATTAGAGAATAGATCTTAGAGGTTAGAGAGGAGAAGGAAGAAGGAGTCTTTTGAAGTCAAAGAAGAAGAAATGATTCATGCCAATGAATCTACAAAATCAGACTTTTCTTTTCTCTCTTTCTATGTCTAGCTAAATTCTTTGTCAAGGCTAGATGAAGCCTTAGATGTGTATTGCTACTCTTGGTAGTTTAATTTAATAAAGTTGATATGATTCATGCTTAATGCTATTTCATAAGTTTTCTTTTGAGTGCTTGACCATAGACTTAATTGATTATGAATGGAATTAAATCTTGTTAATCCCTGTGTCTAACCAAAAACAGGTTTGTGATTGATTTTATGCCCGACCAAGGATAAAGTTAATTATATGATAGTGGATGAACTTTCGTGTCCGACCAAGAACGTGAGTGAATTCATTGGTAATTTGTGTGTCTATATCATGTCAATTTGCGCGTAATAATAATTGAGAGTAGTAATTGCATGTTTAGTGGTGGATTCATTGCTTTGATATTTCTCTAAGTTGGTTTAAATAAGTTAGAAGTAGTTAAAGTTCATTGCTTTCTTAAATTAAATAAAAAACTGTAACTTTCTCTTGAGTTTGGTAAAGTATTTAACCGTCCCTGAGGTTCGATAACCCTTTAATACTCGTTGTAGTACAATTGCCTTGTGCACTTGCAAGGGTTCTTATATTAAAACGATCAGGGGGACAGTATGCATAGGGCAGAGCAACCCTTGCCTACATGTACAAAGAGTTGAGAAAAACTTGTCAACCCAACACATCATGGATTTTCGAGTGTGTCACCTTTATCCAGGTAAACAATTAATAATCTTTGGCTAATCTAGTTACCACAAGTATAATAAATTTGATTCCTATTAGATGTCTATGTGTCAAATAACTATGATTGTAGGAGAGATTGCATGTGAGACATCCAAAAGTTCAGAACACTCCACTAGATGGTTTTTCATCGTTAGGAATTAGGTATGTTTTATATATTTAAGTCATTTCATGTTCTTCTATAGGCATTTTAATAATTTATTTTGTTTCTTTTTTATATTCTCGGGTGGAATGCTAGGAAGACCAAAATTGTTAATCCTCACGGTGTCCCCTACTATTATAGATCTGAATTGGACTACTAACGATCCAGACATGTGATTATATTATATTGTACATGTTACAAATATAAACAATACAATGTTCATAAAAAATAAAGTACTATCTTTATGTGTTGTGTAGGTTACATGGCAACCATATAATGATGAGGTTTTAACACAATTCCCCCATGTGTGTACCGATGGCGTAGATGTGTGCACTCACTCAATGTAATGGAGCTTTGGTGGAGCATTCCTATTAGAGTTTGCTAGCTGCATGTCAGATGATCTGCGAGAACACTACATATGTTCTTGCGAGCTTGCCATTGCTTCAGTCAGATATGACATAAATTTCGGGACTAGAGGGTGCTCATCATTCTGAGGTTTCTCAACTTATATAAGATTCGCCCGACGTTGTGAGCTCATTAGTCGACACGACTTCTTTGACCCCACCACCAGCAGCTCCAGATGCCACACTCAAACCAGTTGAGAAGCTTCCTTCTTCGAAAGTATATATTAGGCGATAACTTGCACTTCATACTCTACGCTTGGCACTTTCATCTTCAGTTGCATGCTTAAATCCTATACTTGATGTCGAGCCTGACCAGATTCCAGTTCGAGCACGAGGACAAGGACTGGCTAGGAATAAGGAAAGAAGAGTTGACTGAATATTTATATTATCTTATGAGCATTTGTACTGTATATTTTGTTTAAACTTGTAATAGACTCATGACAAAGAATGGGGTCACCCTCTGACTTGGCCTGAGATAGCAGCATTTGAATGTTTTCTAGCTTATCCATGAACTCCCTCTCACCAACATTGTCTTCCCACAGAAGCCATTTCTTCCTTTTTTTGTCTTTGTCTTTTAATCGCATAGAATCTTATGGCCCGGTTCCTCATCCTTCTTGTGCATGGTAGTAATACTTATATAGGTATGTACATTTTGGTTAGTTACAACTTACAACTTATCTCATGCAACATATGTAAGCGACAACCCTTATTTGTGAGCAATGATTTCACACCCTTATCATTTTTTGTGGTTAGTCATGCAAAACATCCAATTGAAAGTGTTATAATGGATACTTTTGAAAACATTCAAATATAATGAAGTATAATACATCAATTGGAACTTGGTGCAAATATCACTCATTTGACAAGTTAGCAGGCCTTCATTTACATGACATGCCTGATGGAGTGGTTGTTGTGTACGTCAGCACAACAACAGAGCAGACCTAAATTAGGCAGGAGTGGTTATTTTTATTATTAGGATTAGTTTCCCTTTTCGAATAAATCAATGATTTGGAATCAGGCCTATTTGGAAACTGAACAGTGTAACGGGCTATAATGGCACAAATTGTGCCCATCAGTGGGCCACTAGCTAGCGTGACTCCCTAGAGAGACGCGCCCCACTATTGTTATAAGGAGGTCTTCATCCTCCTTTAGGAGTTATGCAATTGAATGTACTCTTTTCCTTCTCTCATTTTCTCCTTTTTCTCTTTCGTCAATCAGATACCTTGTGATCCTGTCAGGTCACAACATTGGTATCAGAGCCGTCACGATCTGCAACGGATATGCAGCCTCGCGAACAACCGGCCGTGGCCGCTGAGGCGCAGCCGGAGGCCGCAACCATGGCCACCAGTCCAAAGCCGCCGGAGTTATGTTTGCTGCGGATATGCAATCCATGATTGTTTCGATGAACAATAAGATCCAATAGCTCGTTATTGGACAAGCCAAGCTGACAACTATTCATCAACCATGCGTCCTACCTACGCCGCCACCTACTTCGGTAGAGATGGGTGAGTCGTCCCAACCCGTGGGATCGCACGTCTCTGGAGGCCAAGCGGTGTTCGCGACAGCAACACACTCCCACCCCTATGGAGTTCGCTTTGGGTCATTCAATCAGGCCACAGAAATTTGGCGCCTAGGCTATGGGGCACACAACGCACCAGGTGTTCAGGCAAATGCCTCAATGGCCACACAACCCCGAACTCTACTGCATGAGTTTGAGGATGACTGGGAGGAGTACCAGGGACGTCGTGGAGGATCCCGACGTGGGGCTGAGCCTCGGTTGGCTCGTCTACAATTCCCATGTTACAACGGTGATGAGGATCCGGTGGAGTGTCTGTATAAGGCGGAGAAGTTCTTCGCCTACCAAGGGACGCATTCTGAAGCAGAACGGCTGCGTATTACGGCCTTCCGCCTTGATGGCAACACCTCAGTGTGGTTTCAGAATTTTGAATAAGAGGTCTGCTTCCCCACTTGAACTTCTTTCGCCAATGAATTATGCATCCAGTTCGGCCACAATGAATTTCAAGATTTCAATGAGATGCTATCCACTCTGCGTCAGACCACTACAGTGCGTGCCTATTACACCGAGTTTATGAAAATCACAAATCTTCTTCCAGACTGGCCAATGGCGGCCTTAGTGGGCACTTTCAAGCGAGCACTTTCAAGCGAGCACTTAAACCTGAGATTTCCAATGAAATGCATCATTTTCCCTGCAATTCAATGAGGGAAGTCATGCACCATGCACGAATTGAGGAGGAAAAGCTGGCGAGCCAACACTGGGGAGGCTGAATGGGACCTTCACTGCGGCCACCCATCAGTTCAGCGCTGGCCCCAATGCCACTCAACTCTAGCCAGCATCACCCCATCGGCCCAGCTAGTCAGCCCATACGCCGTCTGACACCGGCCCAGATGGACGAGCGACGGGCTGAAGGCCTATGTTTTAAGTGCAATGAGAAGTTTATCCCCGGTCACCGCTGTTCCATCCGTGGTAGCTTACTCGTCGAGGAGGCCGAGGAAGAGGAGTTACCCCAAATAGATGAGACGCCCACACCCTATGACAACCTGCAACCTGAGGTTTCAGTGCACGCCTTCTCTGGAGCATTTACACCATGGACCATGCGTGTCCAAGGGTACCTTAAGCACCAACAGGTGGCCGTACTAATCGATAGTGGCTCCACCCATAATTTCATTAATGATAAGGTGGTGCTGCGGTTGGGATGTTACGTGACAGACTCCAAGCCATTCGATGTGCTGATTGGGGATGGTAAGCATCTTCGGAGTGTGGGGTTGTGTGCCCAAGCCTTGTTGTCTATCCAGGGAAACACATTCACCATTGATTTATTCCTTTTGCCCACGAAGGGAGCGGACGTCGTGCTAGGGGTTCAATGGCTACATGAGTTGGGCGATGTGGTATGGAATTTCCGAGAGCTACTTATGGAATTTGAGGTGCAAGGTCAACGGGTGCACATTCAAGGGTCTCAACCGGGGTCATTGCAAGCCGCTCAAGCGGTTGGGTCTTTTTTCTGGTTCGCACCTCAAGGGTTATTCCTTCAACATCAGGGCTATTATGGATGTGGAACAGGCTGACTTGCCAGAAGACATGCGTCTTCTTTTGGAGGAGCACATGGACATTTTTTCGAAACCAACAGGACGTCCACCCCCGAGGCGACATGATCATCAGATTCCGATTATCCTGGGTGCCTCGCCCGCTAACGTCCGGCCATATTGCTACCTGCATACCCAGAAGGCGGAGATCGAAAGACTCATGGGGGACATGCTGCGAACATGTATTATCCAACCAAGCACCAGTTCTTTTTCTTTCCCTGTACTATTAGTTAGCAAGAAGGATGGGCCATGGAGATTATGTGTGGATTATCGCGCGTTGAATGCCATCACGGTTAAGGATAAGTACCCCATTCCTGTGATTGAGCAACTACTCGACAAATTGGCCGGAGCTACTATTTTCAGTAAGCTCGACTTGCACTCGGGGTGTCACCAAATCCGGATGCAGCCCACGGATGTCCGTAAGACAGCGTTCCGCACCCACGACGGCCACTTTGAATTCCTCGTCATGCCATTTGGTCTTACTAATGCTCCATCCGCATTCCAGAGCCTTATGAACGATTTATTCCGACCATTCCTCTGACAATTCATCTTGATCTTCTTTGACGATATATTAATCTACAACACTTCTTGGGAGGCACATTTGGCACATCTCAGGTCCGTCTTCGCTGTCTTACAAGCACATTCATTATTTCTGAAGCGTTCGAAATGTTATTTTGGCAGTAGACAAGTGGAGTATCTGGGTCACCTTATTTCTCACGATGGGGTGGTCACTGATCTACACATGAAATATGCATTTTATTATCTTCTAAACTTATATTTGTGCTAGTGTTTGATTAGAATTATTGCTACTTTAATATAATTTTTGGTTTTGTAGGAAAATGAGAGCAAAGATGCAAAAATATAGTGAAATAAGACTTCAATAGTTAAACCTTCATAACTTCGTGTATATATTTCTGATTGGACTGGTTCAAGTCTCATATTAAATTTCAAGAAGTCAGCTTTCCAACTCCACCAACCACGTATAATTCGGAGTTCGGAGCAAAAAGTTATGACTATTGGAAAATTGTGCTGCAGGATGAATAGTAACCGATCGATCAGCTAAATGAAGCGATCGATCGCCTGAGGAAAAAATCGAAATTTTCGCGATCGATCGTCGTCGTTTGATCGATCGTATCTATTGAAAATTTTTCATGAACAGTACCGATCGATCGGTGAATAGTGCCGATCGATCGTCGTTTACGAAAAATGTGATTTTGACCTATTTCGACTCGGATTTGGAAGGGGACTTCGTGGTTTTCCTTCACTATTATAAATAGGCCTTATCAAGGAACGTTTTGGGCATTATAAGGTAGACTAGAGAGCATACTTTGGAGGCTAGAGAGGAGCAAGAGAAGGAGTCTTTTGGAGCAAAGAAGAAGAAAGATTCATGACGATGGATCTACATAAATAGGCTTTTCTTTTCTCCCTTTCTATGTGTAACTAAACTTTCATTCAAGGCTTGATGAAGCCCTAGATGTGTATTGCTACTCTTGATAGTTTAATTCTATAAAGTTGATTATGATTCATGCTTAATGCAATTTCATGAGTATTCTTTTGAGTGCTTGATCATAGACTTGATTGATTATGAATGAAATTAGATATTGTGATTGATTTTATGCCCGATCAAGGATAAGATTAATTGCATTATAATAGAGTTGTGATTGATTCTATGCCCGATCAAGGATAGGATTGATTACACAATAGTGGATGAACTTTCGTGTCCGATCAAGAACGTTAGTGAATTCATTAGTAATTGGTGTGTCCGATCAAGAACATGAATTACCATATCATGTTAACTTATGCTTATAATAATTGAGAGTAGTAATTGCATGTCTAGTGGTGGATTCTCTGCCTTGATATTTCTCCATATTGATTAAATCTCAGTTAGATTAGATAAAGTCCATTATTTTCTTTAATATTAATTAAATTACATCTTTTACCTGTTCATGAATTTGCTTCAATCACTTTAACATCTCCAGCTGTAGTGCACTAAGCTTTTTTGGTTTGTTGAACTGTTTGTTGCTTCAACTTCTTCCACTGGAAATTGCTATCAGCTGGTAATCTCAGCTTCTGAATTTAGATTTTCCAACAAACATGAGGATTGCGGGAGAACTGTCAATTTTACGTTTTGTAAACGTTAATAGAATCTAATTTTTAGCTTATAATTTGTTCTCATACTTTGTTTCTGTGTTATTTGTGGTATGTGATTACTGAAAGTACCTTTGGGACTCATAAAAGGAAAATCTTTGGGACAAAAAATACAGAATGAAGTTGAATATAGTTCCTGTCACCTTTAATCAATAATTACCATGGTGTTCTCCCTCATGCTCCATATAATTTGATTGGAATTAGGGAATATTAGATGTAATATAGTCCTTCCGTGCAAAATTAAATGTCCTACTTGATTTTTTAAAAGATGCTAAAATTAGTTAATTTTGATTAACCAAATAGGGCAATTAATATGAGACGAAGGGCATACTATTTTCTCTCCACCCTTTCCTAGATTGTCAGTCTTTGGTGTTTCTATTCTTGATTTCTTGTTTGTTGTTCACACTTGTAGTTCCCCATTGGTGCTGAAGGCATTTGACGAGCGTCTGTGAAGAGAATTTGTTTGTTACAAATGTTTTGGCAACAGCAAAGATTCTTTTGTTCGGTGGGCAGAAAATCTCTTTCCACATGTATAGCTCAGGGAGTTGATTCATGTCCTTCAAGACCATGAATAAGCACAGTATTACTACTGTTGAACCAACAAAATCTTGCAAAGGAGTATCGCATACTTACTTTACTTCCCCATCTTCAATCCAAAATCATTTAAATCGTGGGTCAATATGCAAAAATACATCGTGTGACATCTCACAACCAAGCCAACCTCTGGATATAAAAAGACTGACAACTCACCAAGGGGTGGAATTATCCTCACAGTTATCCAATTCAAGTGTCAAACCAACCTGCTCAGATTCTGACATGTTTCAGTCTCAACAACCAGATACTGTGTTTTCTCGATCTTCTGGTGGATTTTTACTCAGGTCCACGAAGGGGGCATGCATGGCGTTGTCTGTGCCTAGCTGACCATTCCTTCCGGATTTGCGACACGCATATTTGGAGGACCCTTATACCAAGGAATTGGTCGCACACCTTCAGGGGGACTCATTGACTGAACAATCTTTCGTATGGCACGACGATCTTCTATTCTGGAAAGGGCGGTTATGGGTGCCCAACACTTCTGACTTGCATCGCCGTATCTTATCTCACTTCCATGATACCCCCTTTGTTGGTCATGAAGGTTCATTTTGGACATATAAACGGGTGAGTGAGAGTTTTTTATGGCAGGGACTCAGGAGGGCCGCTCAGGACTATGTTGCGGCATGTGACACCTATCAGAGGGCAAAATCGGTGACCACTTCCCCCGTAGGTCTCCTTCAGCCTCTTCCCAGTCCTGACAAAATTTGGGAGGACATATCTATGGATTTCATGGAGGCATTGCCCGTGGTCCAGGGTAAATAGGTTATTTTGGTGGTGGTGGACTGGTTGTCTAAGTATGCCCATTTTTGTGCCTTAAGCCACCCTTTTACCGCCCAGACCGTTGCTGAGTTATATGTGAAGGTCGTCGCCAAGCTCTATGGCATGCCATGTACTAATGTGTCAGACCAGGATCGCGTTTTCCTCTCTCAGCTTTGACGAGAGTTCTTTGCTTTGCAGGGTACGGAGCTTCATATGAGTACTGCGTATCACCCACAGTCGAATGGCCAGACAGAGGTGGTTAATCGGTGTTTGGAGCAGTATTTACTCTGTTTTGTCGGGGCTCAGCCTAGGCAGTGGCTTCAGCTTCTACCATGGGCAGAGTGGTCGTATAACACGGCCTATCACACACGAGCCGGTTTCACTCCATTCGAGGTCATCTATGGCCACCCCCCTCCTTCTGTGCTCTCTAATGTGCCTCACCGTTCCTCTATTGTGGAAGTTGACTACATGCTCCAGACTCGGGATGAGGTTCTTCTGCAGCTTAAGGCTAACCTAGCTTCAGCGCAGAACCGTATGAAGCAGGTTTATGATAAGAAGCACATTGAGTGGGAGTTAGAGGTAGAGGATTTGGTGTATGTGTCCGTCATGCCTCAACGTCATGCTACTTTATTTCGGACTGACCATACTAAACTTGCAGCCCGATATCATGGTCCTTATGCTATTGTGGAACGTGTGGGCCAGGTGGCTTATTGACTTGCCTTATAGCCTGGGTCGTTGGTGCATCCCGTGTTTCATGTTTCACGTTTGCGTCGATTCGTGGGGGACCGACTTTGATTATGGATAGTGCACCTCCGCCACTCATGGGGACTGTGGAACCGGAGGCGCCTACCCCTGCATCTCTTATTGACAAGCAACGTGTGCGTCATTGTGGCCAAATTGTTACAGAGGTGCTTGTGGCTTGGCGGGGTAAACTTTTGGAAGATGTTGAGTGGATGTTGGAAGATGAATTCTTGGTGCGTTTTCCTTCTTGGTCGCCTTGAGGACAAGGCAGAAGCGGGGTGTGGTGGAGTGTTATGTATGTCAGCACAACAACAAAGCAGACCTAAATTAGGCATAAGTGGTTATTTTTATTATTAGGATTAGTTTCCCTTTTCGAATAAATCAATGATTTGTAATCAGGCCTATTTGGAAACTGAATAGTGTAACAGGCTGTAATGGCACAAATCGTGGCCCATCAGTGGGCCACTAGCTGGCGCGCCTCCCTAGAGAGGCGCGCCCCTCTATTGTTATAAGGAGGCCTTCTTCCTCCTTTAGGAGTTATGCAATTGAAAGTACTCATTTTCTCTTTCATCTCTTTTGTCAATCAGATACCTTGTGATCCTGCTGTGTCATAACAGTGGCCCATTCTGAAGAAGATTTCAAGCTAGATGAAGATGAATCATTTAACATCTCTCTTAATATGTTTTTCCATTTATCTTTTTTGTACCTTTCTCTTTAGGCTATACTGTACAAAGTCTTATACCCCAGTTCTATAATATTACTTTTTTATAACGAGGGGTGTCTGAATCCTTAGGACCTGACTAGAAGGGACATGCCAACTAATCTCTTAGAGCATCATATCCCGCCGTACAAGGCCCACCCATCATATGCACTGGGTAAATTAGGATATAATCCCATGTGGGTAGCTAGCATGGCGAGATTTTGAATTTAGGACCTTCGCTTCAGGGAAGCGTGTTATGTCCATCACACCAACACCCTGTTGGTTAGTTCTATAATATTGCTTCCTCTCTCTGCCCCTTCACTGGCCATCTGCCACTGCACAACCAATAATGCCTAAGAATTTTTTGCATCATCATGCAAAAAACGTCATTTAGTTAGGGTAGACAAATAAAACGCACTCCCTCCGGTCACTTTTAATTGAGACTGTCGCATTATTAGTCAATTTTATTGACATGTGGGGTTACACAGTAAAAGCCTAGACTTATCAAGTGAGCGAGTCACCTTCAATCAAAGAGGCCTCTCAACCTCGACCTTGACCTAAGGTCGCTGCAAGGCGGCCGTCGTTGCCATCTTCGGTTGCCTAGCCGGAGAATAATTAGAGAACGGTATCATCTAATTTTGGTATGCTATTTTTGATAATTATCTCAATTAAAAGTGACCAGATAGTATAAGTAAATTAATCATTGTGGTAATATAAGAAAGATAAAATTTGAATTGTGGCTAATTCCTATAGTATATTATTCTGCTCAATTAATCACATGTAATTTTGTGTCGTTAGCCAAAATTTGTACTAAAGAAGTTCATCGACTTTAAGATTACTGAGAACAAAAACCATCACATTGGATTCGCCCATCCAATGAATGGGCCTTGGCCCACCAAATAACAGCAAACTGCACCAAAGACCATTGGCGCACCTAATCAAAGCCCAACTTTTGTTCAAATGGACCTGAGAGACGACGACTCCCCTCCCCGCCATTCTCCGGCAACTGGGATGGCGGCGCAGGCGGCGGCCGGCCGGATAATCGTGGAGGTGAGGCGGGAGGATCTGAGCCGCGCCGCCACCCAAGAAGTAATCGAAGAAATTGTGAGGATGGAGAGGAAGCTGTTCCCGAAGCACGAGTCCCTGGCGACCACCTTCCACCAGGAGCTGCGCAAGCACAACTCCGGCCTCCTCTACTCCCTCCTGGACGATGGACGCGTCGCCGGATACGTCATGTACTCCTTCCCATCCTCCCTCTTCGCCTCCATCACCAAGCTTGCAGGTCCTTCTTTACTATATCGCTTTTCTCTTCTTTAAGGCTTCAGAGTTTTGTACCCTTTTTGGCTTTCTGGGTTTTGTTTGTTTTTTGGCAAAAAAAAGGTAAAAAACGATTTTTTGAACTGCTTGTTTACCTTTGCGTTTGATTCCTGCATGAACATGTTAATTTTAATTATGCGTGAAAATGAACATGAATAGGCGCTGAAAAAATTATTTTCTTTCAGTAAATTTGACAGTTGGATACTTATAATCATAAGGTTCCATGTTTCTGATAGTGTACTATTTGGCAAACTTAGATTATAGCTTACTATAGTGTTATCATATTAATGTCATATGTGTGGAATAATTATGGTGAAATATTGATGCATGTATGTAGTTATGTAGGTTTGTAGATAGTTAGTAGCTAGTTATTGGTGTCAAAACTAAATTTTAAGTATGTAACTGCTTTACGTCCTTCTGTGTAACTTGTATAAGGGCCCGTTTGGATGCACTATTTCTCTAGGAGAAAGGGGCTTTAAGGGGAGAGAAAGGATCTTTTCCTTAAAATACTGTTTAGATGATACTTTTATACCAGGAAAAAAAATTTAGCAGAAAGGGGAGAAAGGGTCCCTTTTCCTTTCTACCAGAAACCTCCTCACCCTTTCTAGTAGTTTTCAAAGGGAATTAATTTTATTTATAATAAATTTACTCTTTCTGCTAAAGGAAAAATAAGCCTTTCTACTAAAAGAAAAAGATGTGCCAAACATTCTTCCCTTTCTGCTAAAGGAAAAGGAGGGAAAATTAATTTTCCTTTCTTCATTAAAAATATCCAAACGGGCCCTATAGTTCTATTTCCAATGAAGAAGGGGGTGATGACTTGATCTGAAATTTGGACTTTGTCCTTTGAGGTTTGGTTTTCCTCTAAAAAATGAAAATTATAATCCTGCAACAACATAGTGCATGCACTGAAGAATGAGAATTTGAGATGCTGTGGAAGAAATAATTCTTTCTTTCTTTTTTTTTTCCTAGATGATGTTATCAGATGGAGATGCCGTGTTCAGTAAAGTTTGAATATTTGATGCTTATGAGCATAAGGTTTGATTTTTCTTAATTAAAATTTAGTGAAGGAGACTCATAGAAGGCAAGGTCAAGGAGAAGCTCTGCTGAATGCAGCCGTTCAGAAGTGCAGAGGGAGGAAGATTCAGAGAGTATGTCTTCATGTGGATCCCATGCGACTTCCTGCTGTTGCACTCTACCAAAAGTTGGGTTTCAGAGTGGACAAGTTGATTGAAGGATACTATTCCCCAGACAGGAATGCCTATAGAATGTACCTGGAGTTCATCGACTGATGATTCGTAATCTGCTTATGTAGAAAAGGATGTTCATTTTTTTTCAAGGGGTAAATATCTTTACACTTTTCAATACTACCCAGTTGATGCATTTTCCTTTTCATCGCACAGCTAATTATATCGCAAGGGACACATTGAAATCAACTTTTATATTGCATAAACACGCTAAGTTGCAAACATAATACCCTTTTTCCTTGGAATTTATATCAGCCGAGAAATTGACAGTTAATTTTATTGTGCAAATGTCTCAGTCAATATTCGCCTGCTAAAACTTGTTCAAGAATTTCCCTTTCTTACTAAGAGATGGCAATTGCAATGTAATTTGCTTGTAATCTCGGTAGTTAGTAGGCTCATGTAGTTTTTGTCTCTCTTGGGCTTAATGGAATCTTTACTTATCCAAATCGAAAATTTATTGTGCAAGGATTCCAAGTCTAGCTGACTTTGATCAAAACAAATTGTTATCTAAATTGGACTCTATGTATCCAATGGTTTCATAATTTACAAATTAAAATTGTGAACATGGGCATTAACTAAACATGATATCCTCGAATTCCATTAAGATATGTTTCCAACTATATCAAATTAATTGCCATATGGAAGGTGTATGTCAATTTAAACATCTCCATTGCACTTTTTTCTGGTCAATTTTTTAGATGGCTTACTTATTTTGACAGTGGAACCATGTTTTTTGATATAAAGGTGAATTGGGATACTGATGGACTGCTAATCACATATGTCGAACTAGTATTGATTGCAGTCAAAATTCTTTCAGGACTCTGGATTTAAAAAGAATGTACTTCGAATGTGTTTATTTCTGTTTTGTTCGTTGAATATATGGTAGGTAGTGATCTGAAATCCCTGATTACCTTTGTAAGTCGTGATATTAAAAGTCTGCATTGTCGTGTAGCTCTTTGCTTGTTAAAAGTTCTACCTGAATTCCTGATGAAAAGATCTTTTAATATTCTTTATGAGAGTGGTCGTCAGACCTGACATGATTCTAAAATCTGATGGAAAAATTGATGTACCAGGCTGCCATATTTTCTTAATTAATTAAATTTAGACTAGATTGTGATAAGAAAGTAGTCCAGAGCTGTTCTCTTATAAGGTAGAATTGGAGTGTATGAAATTTGCCTTAAATTTTAAGGTAATAATTTGGTTCAGTGTTTTACAGTTTATAATGTGAATTACGAAGCAATCAAGTATTCAATTTACGATTTTGTATGTAGCAATTTGGTTGAGGGTTTGTCGTTTATAAATTGAATTGTGAAGCAATCAAGTCTTCAGTTTATGATTTTGTGAATGTCTCTGTTTTTTAATAGCTATAAGTGTCATGTGTTAAAGGTTATTTGGTACCATATTCAACTTGCATATTTTCTTGTCTCTCTTGATGATTTATCCTTTTATGATCAATTGTGTTCGACTGATTTGTAATTTGGATCTGCATGCTTTTTGCATTTTATCTGTTGTTTCTAGTGATTCTTATTCAACACCAAGTATATTAAATCCAGCTTGTGACTGTTTTTATATGTTCAGATGATTTGGATGACATCGAGTCCAGTCTCTATGGAAAATCCTGCATCACACGGCTATTATCTTCACTTGAAAACTGTTTTAAAAAATCTAGAAAACGTGGAAGTTCACTTTCCATTCAGAATTTCCTTTTCAGATTCCACAGAGACCTCTACGTCTGCATCAGATATATATTCTATAGGTACGAAGCCAGTTTCACTTATCATTCGTGTAATGGGAAATTATTAAAGTTTTGATGATGGATCAGTTTAGTTTCTGCTTAAGCCAATGGTTCAAAAGTAGACTCATCTGGCATGTATAGAAGAGATCTTGGGCCTGATGACACTGGGCATGCTCACCCTCAAGTTTGGGTGCTCGCTGCCAAAAGCAACCCTTCTATCCTTTTTTCCTGTGAAGGGCAGTTTGATTGAGGTTCGTTGGCCACTATCAGTATCATTGCAACATACCAACGGCGGACGACTTCAGTTCCTCTTGAATGGGCAGGTCATTGCCAACAGTCAGCGTCCTCTCGGCTACCCTGTTCCGAATTAACGGCTTTACAAAGTGTAGGATGTGTTTGTCATACTGGACAGGTAGGGCATTCTGATGCTCCATTGCTTGATCTTCGCAATCGATTATAGCATTTTGTATGTTTTTACCTAGATTATCCTGAATATTGGATTAAAAGAATCAAGATATGGTGGTGTATGGGTATGGTTAAAAACCTTTGCCTTATTATTTCTTTTAGCTCGCTATGGAACTTCTTTTTTATCTGTTCTATAATTTTTTACAAATATTTTGACGTTAGTAGCCATAATTTATGTTGCACGCTAAGAAGCTTTACAGGGGTGTGCTTTTTCTCGTGGTAAAGTAGATATAACCACATTGTCTTCCTGCCTATCTAACTTTTAGGCAAACAGGCAGCGAAATACATAACAATTTCAGCAGGTAGGAAAGCAAAAAGGAAACAGATATGCATTAGGTTGTGCTTAACAGATATAGAGTCAGAATAACTGTTATTACCTTGACAGCCAATATGGGGTAATGACACTTGCAATTACTGCTTATCAACACACTCCTATTTGGCAAATTAGTGGCATGAAGAGGGCAGGGGTACAACTCGGAGTCTCTGACATGAGGAATGACTTGGAAGAAAGCAATATTTCATTCTTATCAGCAATACACTGGAGTGTATTTCACACCTGAAAGCAGCTAAATATTTTCAGGTCTGTTGCAAACCAAATAAACAGTTCCCAAATATTTTTCTCCGAACCTCCTTTCGAAGTGAAAATTTTCAGGAGTGAAAGCTTTATTTCACAATTTCATTTCAGCTTCCATACGCATCCATAAACTTCTTTAAATATTCCTTCCTACAAATCATTATAATGCAGCACCACTATTAAAATGATGTATGCACAAGTTTATCTATATGAAATAATAAAGAGTAGTACAAATTAGTAGGAACGTAGACCAGTAGTGAACATTTTTAGAAAACATGACAAGTGTCTTGAAGTACGAGAGAATAACATAAAGATGGCACATAATTAATGCGCATCTGTTGTCAATGATGGTGTGCAAAAACAAAAGGGGGCATAATTATTAACAGCAAGAGTATGATAATTTGCCACTAACTGCGGGTGACGAAAACACCTTGCTCTCAAATCATTTCTTTAAAGAATGCTCTCAACCCACTACCTTTTGAAATTATACAACCTAATATCCCCTCCAACATCACACCAGGTGGTCACGGACTGTAAGGACACGGCTACTGTATCTGGTAGCCAGGTCTTGCAGTACGCTTGAATTATTTGCAGGTCGATAGATTCATGGTTACAATGCAAAGATTAACAAACTCAATTTGCATTGAAGAAAAAAGAAGAAACATTAAGCTTTATGGAGAGTATATTTCGTAGACTTAGATACTAAACAGAGACAATGAGTGCACCATAGCCTTGCGGTGATGCAGGCCACCACAAAAGAAGCCCCAAGATGTGTAGACACATGGAAACTTATTCAGCTGCCACAAATTGCCATCTTGGCTAGGTTCATTACCATCCACCCCTGCAATGCAGGCAGAGAAGTGCACAATATAATTTTAATCTCAAGATGAGGAATGAGTTTTCATTTTCCAGTTTATTTATTAGATCAGAGTTAGTTTAATGTGGTATACTATGGTATGGTATGCAAGCCTTCTTATAAAGTGCTGATTTAGATAGTCGATCTGTGAATATTGTTTAACTTTTAGGTAGTAATACGTTCTGTTCTTACCACCAATAAAAATGAGAAACGTGTTAAATAAGTTTGTTCACAAGGAATAACTTTCAACCAAAACTTATACAGTCCAATAAGAAATACGGACTGCATGAGATTTATAGGCAAGGTGTAGAATTTGTTTGTCTTAAAAGTTGCCAAATTAGCCCAGTTACGATTCCTACAGCTTTTGATAACACTATTAAGTTAGAGAAATCCCATTTTTCAACAATAATTTGGCATACGCTATCCATATAACTACCTGTAATAAACATTAATAGTAATGCGGAAATCCCTATATTTTTTTCTAACACTATTAAGTTATAGAAATCTCATATTTCAGCAATAATTTGACAATTTCCCATATGCTATCCGTATTACCACATGTTGATTACTTCACTAATAATGCTGTTCATAAAACCTTTAGCCAATTTAACATTTTTTCTGAGTGATAAAACAGTTTTTGTATAACCTACTACAAGTTTGAGGCTCCATAACTAATTTAATTCAGTCAATTCCAAATTGAAACAAAGAAGAATATGATTCTAAACATAACAAATGAGGGAGTTGCTAGAACCTTCTAAAATAGTACCTCTTCCACATACCTACTCATGCTCAACACCTTGTGAGACTCATTTGATGAGGGAATGAGATAGAATTGCAAAAAACAACATAAAAAGTATTGTAGTTGCACTGCAATAATATGAAACTCCTATATATCTTTCAATCATCCACGCACACTATTTCTCCTCTATTCCAGGAGGATCTTAATCTGGATACAAATAAACCACAACAAATAATGATACATGATTCAGATCAAGGTTTTCAAAACCGGACCGGCCATCGAACCGGAATGATGGCCGGTCCGGTTGAACCGCGGTCAAACCGTGGTCAAATCGGAATGACCCGGTTTAGGTGAGAGGAATAATACATATATGTTAAATATATATTTTGTATAATGTAAACACCAAACCACTGTTAGCTCAAGTGGTTCCCCTGTAAAAAAAAATTTCTGTAGGAGAAAACCGGCCGGTTCAATGAACCGGAGTGAACCGGGCTGACCGGACCGGTTTCCCGGCCGGTTCCGGTTCTCTGCGGTTGGACCGGCCGGTCCGGTCCGGTTTTGAAAACCATGATTCAGATCATGAACATAATCTATGAATAAAAAATACACAATCACAAACATCATCATCCCCTTTGCAAGTAAGCATTGACTGAAAAGTTAAAGAGTGGTGTAAAGGGACCCGGTTACTCCCCCCACCACTCCGCCCCATCCCACCTTCACCCCGACCAATCTACCACCCCAGCAGCCTCAGCCTCGCCATTGCCTTTACCACTGCCCACGCCACCTGCTCGACAAAATGCCGAAGTGAGATCCTGTGCGATTTTTCCCCCTCGGCTTGATCAACTAGGACATGGCCTCCCCCATCAGGCCCCCTGGCTTCTCCTCCCCCCCGCAACCGCATCCCAACCTTTCCCCCTTCCTTTGGCCCTGTAAGCCTCTTCCTTTTCAGCATGTAAGCCTCTTCTTGATAGGATATCTGGACGGGTAAATGGGTGGAAAACTGCACTCCTATCATATGCTGGGAGACTACAATTGACTAAATCGGTTATTGGTCGATTGAATGTATTTTGGACATCCTACTTCAAACTCCCCAAAAAAGTCTGCCACAAAGTGGAGAGTATCATGGCCACGTTCCTGTGGAAAGGTTCCACCCAATCCAATGGATTTGACTACTGTTCCTAGCGGAAGCTTTGTCGCCCCCTGAAAGAAGGAGGTCTTGGGGTTAGACGTATTCAAGACATCAACAACGCAAATCTCGCCAAACACTTTTGGAGATGTCTCACTTGTAAAGAATCTCTCTGGTGTCTTTGGGTTCATGGGGTGTATCTCAACACCAACTCCATCTGGACGACTAGGGCGCACAATTGCTCCTATGCCTGACAATCCATCCTTCAATTACAATCATTCATGCAGGAGAGAGTTGTTGTCAACATTGGAAATGGGTGCACAATAAGGATGTGGGTGGACCAATGGAGCGGCCCCTTAGCTCTAGTTTGGAAATTTGGTAACAGAACCGTTCTGGAATTGGAAGGCAACACAAAGGAAACAGTAGCGGATTATCTTAAGTCTGGAAATCTTCGAAATGAATGCATACTCTCAAGAAGAGGTGATCTTGCCAAGAAAGAAATCCTAAACAAAATGCCGGTGCTTACTGAATCAGAGGATTCCTATGGGTGGCTCAACCAATCTGGTAAGTTCATGGAAAATCGTCTCGCCGATATATTGGCGATATAGCCTAAACCGATACATCGATACCAATTAGTTTCGTTTTTTCAAAAAATTCCAAATATCGGCGATATATCGGATATATCGGTTTCGGACCGATATATCAGTATTTTTTGAATTAAAAAATTATTTAAAAAAAAATTTCAATTTTTTTTTGAAAAAAAAACCTTTCTTGTTTGTTTTCTATCCTAATAAGCATATTTTGAAATTTATTCTTTGTTTAAATTAGTATAACTCATTTTAGAAGTTAGATTGTGAAAATATACGGTAAAAACTAATTTTTGACTACCGATATTTTTTTACACAATATCTCCGATATTTCGTCTCTTTGGCCGACCGATATTTTACCAATATCCGATACGACATTCTATGGGTAAGTTCACCTTTAAGAGTGCCTGGGATGGTTTTAGAGCGAAATCTGGGAAGGTGTCGTGGTATGACCTTATTTTGGTTTAAACATCGGGTGAATCGACACTGCTTTTGTGCTTGGATGGCTCTCAATGAAGGGCTCCTCACTCTGGACAACCTGAAGAGAAGAGGGATATCCCTAGTTAACAGGTGTTATGTGTAGGAAAAACGAAGAATCTAACAGACACCTAATGTTTGAATGCATATATGCTAAGGTGGTATGGCGAATATTCCTCTGTAAGTGCAATATTCATCATACAATTGGGGGGTGCTTCATGGAATTGGAATGGTTGACTCAGTTGATCAGGAACAATAAACACACAGGGCATATTATCCAAGCCGGTTTCATAAGCTTTATTTCTATGATATGGGAAGAGCGGAACAGGCGAATCTTTGAAGACCAAAAGCTCAAGACATATATTTTGGGCCAAAATCTTATCCACAGAGTAAAGGAGATTCTCAACGCCTTTCATCTTAAGGATATTTGTCTCACGCACTGCCCTTTCTTGCATACCTTTTGGGATGAGCACAACCCCTGTCCATAGGGAATGAAAGGATCTCGTGGAATGGTGGGAAAGACTCTTTTTGCACTGGTTTTGTCAAAGAGGAGACTCAGGTGATCGATCGGCATCTCCCTCGATCGATCGCATTCTCGGAAAAATGCTATAAACTGAGGGTAGCGCTCCAGTGAAATTACAAGGAATCTGAGGTTACGATCGATCGCCATCCTTCGATTGATCACATTCCCTGGAAAGCAGAGAAACTGAGGTTAAGATCGCGATAATCCGATCGATCACTTTGCAATTGATCAGCCGTGTCTCGCGATCGATCGATCGGATTAGTACTTTGTTCTGTATTTTTTTTGTATTTTCTTGAGGGGTCCACACCTCATGTGTTGTCGTATTGTGGTGAGGTTGTACTCACTTGGCTTCTTTAATACAATTTTTTAATTATAAAAAAAATAGACTTGTGGTATGATTTGTTTCGTAAGTAAGGCTGCAAATCTCCTCTAACCTGTTGATGGAAAGACTATACGAGAAAATCTAGCGATGAGTCACCACAAAGATCATACTAATATCAGGAACGAAAGATAAACTATCGAGATTATCCACGAACATTCGTGTCCATGAACAAACGAATTTAGAGGCTTCCCTCCCAAAGCTTTGTTAGGTGTAATATGCGTCAAGGACCACTTTCTTAACTCAAAGTCCTCAGGCATCCACACCATCAATTGGAAACCGTCAATGTTTGTATAATACAGATGCCCCTCAGAGACTCCGAAAGCCCCCTGAGGCACCTGCTTCTTCTTCAGCTAAATTCTCTGGCTGTTCATTTCCGAAAGATCAATTCGCATGAGATATCGCGGATGTAATGGAAGATAGAAATGCCCATTCAAGAAAGTTCTAACTTTCATGCATACTCAAAGGTGAAGTCATTTCCCACCACGCAAGGAGTACCAATTGCCAGAGTCAGATGAATAAATCTCAAGCAATAGAAAACCCGGCAGGTTATCAAATGGTCTAGACGTTGGAACAATCTTGAAATAAATAGATTTACTCAGATCAAAAGCCAGCCAAGAACTGGTCGTGGAATCCCTACTGTTGCACCCATCAGGCAAATTAATAGACCCATCTCTTTGTAAGAGGATTCGTGGATTACACACATAATACAAGGGCGCCTGGTCTGTACTCTCATATAGGCAGAGAACCAAACCATTTCTCGCATCTAGAATTGTGATATTGGGATAGCCCATATACCTCACAAATTCACAATTTATACATAGCCCACGATAGCTAAAACAAGAGCTAAGATTTTAGTCTTCTTATCAGCAATATTCAACATAAACTTACTTTAAATTGTCCTGCGCACGAATCACAAAAACTTAGCACCACCATTAAAAAAGATGTACGCTATACGAAAAAAGAAGTGCAAATTAGTAGAAACAAAGACCAGTTTGAGCTTTCAGGAAGACAAACAAAGAAGAACTTGTATTGAACATTTTCCGCAAATTCATAACATTGACTTTAAGTTGAGATTATGACACAGAGAGCAAGGCTCCCCTGCAATGCACTGTCACTATAATAGTATTTACTTCTCTATGAAGGGGAAACCATAATTGACATGCAATTGCTATCAACACTTGGGTGAGAAAAAAGAAGTTAATTATTAACAGCAAGATTATGATAAATTGTCACGAACTGCGGGCAACCAAAATACACTTGCTCTATAATGCAAAAAAAAAAAAACAATATTCTTGCTCTCAAGTTAAATTTTCGAAGCACTGCTCTCGACCTACCACCTTTTGAAATTATGAAATCCTAACCATTCCTCCAACACCCGATAGGCAACAATGGCCTGCAAGGCCACGGCCACGATATCTAGTAGCCAGATTTCCCACTCTAAGGTTGAGTTATTTGCAGATTTGATATATTCTTCATGATAATTCACAGTTTGATTGCGGAGATCAAGCAAGACTTACAAAGAAGAAACAACAAAAAAAATAAAGCGGTATGGAGAAGATATTTCTTAGATACAGATGGAAAACAGAGACTATGAGTAAGACATAGCCTTGCGGTGATGCGGGTCACCCATAAAGGAAGCCCATGAATCATTGTCGATGCAAGTGAGGCTGCAAATCTCCTCTAACCCGTTGCTGTACAGATTATATGAGAAAATTTTACAATGAGTCACCACAAAGATCATACTAATATCAGGATGGAAAGATAAACCATCCAGATCATCCATAAACAACAGTGAGCGTGAACAAAACATTTCTTTGGCTTCCCTCGCCAAAGCTTTGTTAGGTGTAAAATGCGTTAAGGACCACTTGCTTAACTCAAATTCCTCAAGCATCCACACCATTAATTGGAAATTGACGTTGTTTATATAATACAGACGCCCATCATACACTCCGAAAGCCCCGAGGCAGCTGCTTCTTCTTCAGCTTAATTGTCTAACTGCTCATTTCTGAAAGATTAATTCGCATGAGATATCGCGGATGTGCAGGCAGACAGAGATGCTCATTCAAGAAAACTGCATCTTTCATTGCATACTGAAAGGTGAAGTATTCCAATTGCCAGAGTTGGATCAATAAATCTCAAGCAAAACATAACCCGGCGGGTTATCGAAAGGTCTAGGCATTCGAAGAATCTTGTAAATGGATTCACTCGGATCAAAAGCCAGCTTAGCACTGGCCAAGAAATTTCTACCGCTGCACCCATCAGGCCAATTAACAGAGACCCATCTCTTTGTAAGAGGATTACACACATAATGCAATGGCATCTGGCCTGTACTCTCAGTAAGGCAGAGAACCAAACCATTTCTCGCAACTAGAATTGCGATATGGGGATAGCCCGGCAAGAAGCTGAGGCTCATGTCCAGGAAATCGCCATCGCCGAGCTTTCCACCTCCAGACAAGTACGCGTATCTCCATTCATTCAACTTGGGCAAGCCCAAGTGATCATCGTTCACGGACCCCCATAGAAAAGGCCAGAGAGGGATAGAATCAGTTTCCTCTGGAAGGCGTCGCGGGAGATGAAAGCGCACCAGGCTTTAACGACGCATTTGAATCGAAAAAGAGACTTGGCGGGCACTCGTGTGATGATCTCTAGCAGGAGATCCGATACTCCAAACTGTGTTACCATCTGGTTGTGGCTTCTCCATCTTCCGCAGCTAATACAAATGGACAAGAGATTGTAGAATCATAAACAAGGGGTGGGCGAGATTTGATGCATGGACGTCATGTCATTGGAATGATCGGTTCACAGTCTTCTGGCTTTTGAGAGAGGCAGGAAGTTTTGCCACCCACCAAAATTTCACGTGTCGCAACTCCCACATTGCAGGGGCTGTCTCTCGTATCCTTATTAATTATTATTATTCCTTAGTGCCGTACTTCGCATGGCACTTCTAATTTTTTTTTTTAAAAAACTACTAGCTAGGCTTGTTTTTTTGCACCTTCTTTTTATAAAAAATAATTTTATTACGATAGTCTCTTTATGAAATCTATGATAATGTACATTTAATATGTTTGAAATTTTGAATATACTTTTAGTTATGGGTCTCCAATCAATTTAAGTGTGTTTGGTTTCCTTTTTAAGACTGGGTGTGGCAGGATAGGCGGCCAAGATGGAAAGTCTTTGCTCCTTTGGCGCTAATTATAGAAGTAAAGAAGGGAACTTACTATAGAAAGAGATTGCTCCTCTGTCTTAGTTTTGCATGGAAAGAGATGGATCATAATGCATGAGGCCACTTACTATATGGTGTAGCTCAGTTCATTTGAACTATAAGTATCAAACATGTCGTCTCTCTTCTAATCGCGTTTTGGTTGGGAAAAACATTGATGGTTTTTTTTTTTTGCTTGGTTAAAAAAACAATAGGTATTAAATGGATGAGAAAATTTGAGAGAAGCACTATAGTATCTTTTTATTTTTTCAAAATTTTGACGGTAGCAGTCTACTAGTGACTATAGCTAATATTGGCTATGAAACACCCCTAATACTGCATTCATTAGTAACTCGAAAAAAACCTAAAAAACCAAGGGATCTAAAGTATGAATTGATTCACATGCCATATGTACGACAGAATTAGCATGCATTGAGTTGATGATATACGTACTCTTGTGTTCTGAACAAATTCGAAGGCCCCACAGCCTAATCACTATTGAGTTGGCTTAAAGTGCAGACAAGGTCAACTAGGTTCTAAGCTTACTTCCTCCGTCCGGAATTAATATCACCATAAGGTTTTCCAAAATTCAGCTTACCGTGATAATAATTCCGGACAGAGGGAGTAGTCTCCTCTTGAACTGCCTAGTAATTTCCATATTCAGCTTTTGAGAACCAACAAATTTGAACCATTAGCTCTTAGGCCTTATCATCAACATGGCAGTAGTAGCTTTTTGCCCCTCCTACATGACCAGAGTACATAGAAACCGTCATGTTTGGCTTAGTATTGTAAGGATGAGTAGTCCCCACTCCCTGTGGTAGCCAGTGATTTGTACACAAACAAAATGGGGTGGGTTGGCTAATACCAAGTCTGGTGAACTTTTACAGTCATGTTCCTACCAAGAACATGGGTTTGTTCAATTTATGATTTACATCAATTCGATGTTTTTGTTAAGTGCGAATCAGAGTTAGAGCTATGATAATTAGTGGAAGATCCAAACCATTAACATTTTTTGTTATTTTAAGCTTATTAAATATTAGTTAGTTTATTAAATCATCTTTCCTTTTGTCTGGATTAGTTAAGTGAGCTATAGAATCATGTTGAATTTAATCAATGTTCGAAGATCCAATTTGTACTTGGCTGCTAGTGTGTAATAAACCTCGTGCGCTTGCAAATGATATTTAAATTTTGCAACAAAATTGTCAAGTATATGACCACAACAATAAATCAAGCTAAGCACTAAAAAACTTGGTACTTGGTAGTAAGTCACGCATAGGCGGTATAGCTTATCCATGTACTTCTTTGACTTTCTACTGACCAACTCGTATATAGAACATTCAGATGCTATAAAAAAAAGAGCTCGACTAATTTGACTACAATCTAGAAGAGCAGGCTAATTGGAATACAATTTAGAAGACCTACAAAAAGAAGCACACCCAAGATTTTACATTGTAAGCAAGGATCCCGCAAAAGGGTGTTGCACAAAGTAAAAGAGGTTACCTTGTCACGACACCAATGACCAATTGAAGTTTCATGATAACAAATCTAAGTCGAGAAACAATATAAAAAACTTCAACAAAAACGATTTTTAATGCATGATCTCCTTGACAAAAAAGAATAGTAAATTGTATTTAAGTGAAAAGAAGTAGCTGCAAAGTTCGGTAAAGAAGGTTTTGGATTAAGCTCGTAGAGATATATATTCCATAAGCATTTTTATGTTCAAAGTTCAGATATCAGATGCAATGTTCAGTTAATAGCATCTCAAGTAAGACGAGAAGAGGTTTTCTACCGAAACAAAGCGGTGCCCAACCAGGCCATGACCAGTTAGTTCCCATGGCCTGGCGGTGGCTACAACCATAAGAACATTGAGGCCGATAGATTATTATATATATAAAAACAAAATGAGCCTGGTAGGAAGGTAACCTAGGGTCCTTTTATAAAAAAAAGATTAGCAAATCATGTGTTCTTAATGGCATTTTTATTTAAAAAATGGACTACTCTTTCTGTCCCAGATTACCTGTCTAATGTCATTTCTATTTCCAATTGAGACAATTTAATCTGGGACATTGTCAGGAAAATACCTTTAATGTACTCCCCCCGTCCAGAATTATTATCACCATATAAATCAGTTCATTTTGAAAAACCTCTTGGTGATAATAATTCCGGAGGGAGGGCACACGATACTGACTTTGACTAATGATATGCGGAGAAAACATGGGCTACCTGCTGCATTGGACCTTTTCTTTTTGCTGTACAACATATATAATCACAGAAGAACAGATAAAAAGTAAAAATATCTAAGGCAATTACAGTATTTTCTGATGTTGAAAGCCTTTGGATTAGATTAATGCATGACTATTAATTGGCAAAAGACCTGCTATCTAAAGAAAACCAAGAATTAAAATAAACTAAAAAAAGCTAACCAAGAATAGCCATGGGCAAAAATACGAAAAGTCAAGACAAAAGGAGGAAATGACATAAAGGCATCAAAGAACAGACATTCAACATTAAAAGCAACCATCAAGAGAGTAGATACCAATTGAGTCTTTCTTAATTGGTGAAACACAATATATGTACAGGTTCCACAAAACACAGATACTCCCTCTGTCCAACAAGAAGTGACAGCATTAGAAAATCAAAATGAACAACAATCAGTTCATTTTGGTTTTCTTTTGCAGTCATTTCTTTTTGGAAAGAGGGAGTTACTTTCGGTGTTAAGAAAACTTGTCCTCATAAAAATGGTTTATTAGTGATTTATACCACTATCTTAAGCTCTACATGAGATGGTTAAGTTACAGACAACACTTATGAGCTCTTAAAGTTCCTAATTACAAAATGAAGTTGAGAAAGGATATAAAGCATTTAGTTAAGCAATTACATAAATAGAACCAAACCTGAGGACAGTTTGGTGTTCCTAAGTTTAGCCACTGAATCGAAAAGAATTGAAGCATAAAAATGCAATAGACAACAAGATCTCCATTCAGATAGTCACCATAGCATATTCACAAATAAACATGGGGGAAAAGGGCAGTACTGCAATCTATCTATACGAAATTTCGAAAAAGTGAAGGATGATTTCTTACTATCACAACAACTTGTACATATCGAGCTAATTAAGACCTAGTATTGAAGACATATGCTTCGTCTTAAGCAAAGATGCATTCATTCGTTACTACAAAGGAAGGAATTTCTGTTTCTCCTTCAATTACTTGAGCATAAAGATCACGTAAACTGGTTGAGCATATCCAAAAGAACAATGAGATATGATGACATATAAGAACTTCATTTTCTACATTTAAAGAGAATAACTCATTAGGTTAGTTATACAGGGAACATTTACATTTACATTAATAAATGGAGCCAACACAGAAGTTTAAGAACAAATATTGCTTGATGGACGGTCAACAAAACTACAGCCAAAATAGTACCATTCAAAACCTTCCTGAGAGACCTGGTTGTTGTCTACTTCAAAAAGAACCATTGTACAAAAGATTTCACAGATAGCAAGTGCAGATGAACAATTGAGTAAGAATGTAAATCATTTATAAATTTCCAATCAAATTTTACCATTTCAACCAAGCAAAAAAAAGATTACAATTTCCATTCCCAGGTTACTGCTACTCTTTGAATTCAAGGTAAACTAAAGATCAAGCTACAAAAAGTGCACGGAGAAAAGGTCATCCAGTTAGACTTCCTGGTTCCATGCCTGAAGAGATATGGACACACACGGTGATTAAACTTGGTTTCTAGCAAATGCGTCAAGCTCTAATAGATGAACTTTTACATGAAACAAGATATACTTGCTAGAAGAAGCAGCTGCAAAGTTACGGCAACATAGAGGTTGAAGAGCTAAGCAACTCAAGTAAGGCAGAAATTTTTAACAGCAGTTCCATCTAAGAGGTCAGTTTCACAAGGTAGCAACTCAAGTAAGAGGAAAAGATACCGACCAAAATAAGTAAGAGCAGATGACAGAAAAAACAGGGAAAGCGCAAACATTCATCAAGGATAAATGATAACAAGGTGATAACATACTATTAATTCAAATAGAACTGTGACACTATGTAACAGAAAAAAGAAATCCAAGGAAGTTTTGTGAAATTTCTAGCATGCCCATTATTGGCATGATAGTGCAAATCACATAGATAGTAAAACTTCAACTACTATTCCATTGCTCGTACTGATGCAGATCATAAAATTTCAGGAATTCTTGAAAATAACTGCAACAAGGAGCTATTTTACTGCACAAAACGAAAAAAGAGCTATTTCTCTGAGCAACTAGATGAATGGCACACAGAACATTAAATTGCAAAGATGGAAACAGGAAAAGGCTGGAACATTCAAACACAAGCTTCCACTATATTTTTTTTTCACATGTTGTAGCATCTTCGCAAGATTAAAATCCATAGATAAGTACTCCCTCCGTCCATACTAAGTGTCCTCTTTGGTTTTCTAAAATGAACTAAATTTAGTTCATAGAGAAAAAACCAAATAGGAAACTTAATAGGGGACAAAGGAAACATTAATCAGCAGCATTATGTTAAAGATGTCTGCTTTACAAAAACAAATTAATTTTATATGTAAAATATAAAGAGTAACACAAATGAGTAGTAATAACCACCAGAATTTAACAATTAATGGAGATTGATGACATTAAACTTAATTTTGGGAGTACAACAGAAAGACCAACGCTCCCTACTATTACAAAAACATTTGTAATTAGACTGTGAACGAAGTAGAATTTGTAGCTCCTGTCACTCTACGAAGAAGACACTAAAATCAAAAGGCATTTGCTTCATCACAGGAGGTGCAAAAATTTTAAAGTACAGATAAACCAACCAATTAATTTGTAATCTACAATACCCTCCCACATATAACCATCACTATAACATGGGGATTGAATTGAGCAAAAATACCACCCCAATCGAAATGATCAAGAGGAATCGACCTTGACTGCCTTGAAGGAAGGATGCAGCAACCCGAGATCGTCCTTCACCTCGAGCGGGTTATCCGTCTCGTTCCGCATCCGCTTCACCCGCCGGCTCGCCAGCGACTTGTGTGTGAACCCGTACATTTGCAAAATCTGATTGTCACCAAAATTGAATGCCCTGTCCATCTGCTTCAGGCAGCGCTCCGCATCGTAGTCCACCCCAAACTTGCCACATGGTTTGCAGCCGACAAAGTGAGTCACCAGCGGCCACCGATGGTCGCCAAGGCCTGGGTGGTAGTTCTCCATCATCTCCTCATATCTATCCACCAGAATTCCCCAATAGCCATGAAGATAATACGAGCTCTCCAGGTAAACCTTGTCCCCCCACTTATCCCTCTGTGTAATTAGCAGGTACACCATTGCTGACTGATCGTCGGCCTCGAATACTGGCCGACCCTTGAGCTCTTTCGTGAGCAGCTTCCCAGCCTCAGTCCGGATCTTGCCTACCGGACCCATGGGCGCCCACGCGTCGAGGAGGTCGAGAGACCACTGGCAATTCCGGAGGAGGAAGCTGCCGGTATTGAGCCCAATCCAGTTCCTCTGGTCGTACACCATCTCGTTCCATCCGTGCATTACCAAATTGTGGTCGGCGTATCGGTCCCAGGGTAGCTCGAAGGCCATGTCGGTGAACATGGCGTCGGAGTCCATCCACCAGAGGAACTCCACCTCCGGGTGTGCCAGGAGCAACGTCCGGATCAACGGTAGTTTGGCCCAGAAACCCGACATCTCGGCGTCGAGCAGGGCGAGGTTGTAGAAGATGTCATGGCCGTGGAGGCGGCAGTAGTCAATCTTGTTCTTGATGGATTTCAGCAAGTAATGGTCCCCCACCGGGTTCTCGCAAGCCTTGGGCGACGACCCGGTGACGAGGAGCACCCGGGGCTTGCCCGGCGCTACGAAATTGGGGAATTCCGGGTGCGATTTCAGCCAATCGGCACGCTGCTCATCCCAATCGGAGATCTTGGCGCCCAAACTGTACGGCTCTTTGGGATCCCGCCTGTGGGCCTTGTCCTCCTCGTCGCGGGGGTCCTCGACAATGTCCGCCATTGTCACCGGCTTCGATTCATCATTACCCGTCTCGCTGGCGGTCCGGTCGGTTGTGACGTCGGTGGTGATGTTGGCGGTGGGGAGGGGATCGGAGGATTCGAAGAGGAGGCGGTGGCGGAGGTGGTTGAAGTCCTGGTTGGGGGTGCCGAACTTGCCGGCGCCGATGGTGCCGCGGAGGACGAGGAGGGTCATGAAGAGGCAGAGGAGGGTGACCTTGAGGTGGCGGAAGCCGCGCTGGAGCTGCCGCATCCGCCGCACCCCCACCCACCGTTCCAGCACCATTCTCAACTCTTCTTCTTCTTCTTCTCCACTCTTCTTCTTGGGAAGACAGAGAGTGGAATTGCGAGGGAAGATTGGTTCTTTTTTAGCTCAATCTGGCGTGTCTTGGAATGGTCCGATCGGAATGGACAGGGGCAGGAGGAGCTCGGGGAAACCCTGTCGGTCGGCCTGGCTGTAACTTGTAAAAGATTTTTTTGTAAGAAAAATGGTGTGGTTTGTTTTCTTTTTTTACTGCCCTCTCTATTTACTGGATTAGAAAATATGTGGTGTTTTTTTACGGTAAAATTGTACTTAAGGGCCCTGATAACTGCTCCCTTGGTCCAACATTAAAAATGAGCCAGAATCAGTTCATTGGGTTTTCTAATGCAGACAGGTATAGTTGAATGGAGGGAGGAGTAGGGAATAAGACTATCTTACAAGTTACAGCCATATGGGATTAACGGCGTTTGATAAAGAGACTTCTGTTTAGGGGGAGATTTGAGAAGTCTGAAATAGGCTGAATGCCGAATTGGCTTTTTGTTTTGGGGGATGCAAACTGAAGTGGTTTTTTAAGATGCTTTTTTATAGGTAATAATGTGATTTGTGTTTGGCATGAAATCAAAGGGCAGGCGAGTTCCAACAAAAAGTCATACGCACCATTAGATCAAAATCTGATAACGCACAATGTCATTTATTTCATTTAGTTGACGGTGTTAAATAGAGCTCTAACTTGCTAGTAATTTTAAATTCCATACGAGAGTGCAATTGTACTAAGACTGGACGTGGGCAAATGTACGAAACGAAGGAGTAGGCGGGAACGGTGGACATGTTTTTATGGCCTCCTTTTCCGCCTTCCATATGTCTTTTGCATAGGAAGCATATCCTCGGCGTGATTATGTGGTTTAATTCTGTTTAAAGTATTTTATTATAATGTTTTTTTGGTAAACTAAATTATTTATGTATTGTTGATTATGCTTTTTGATGACCAACTTTACTAATCCATGAGCTTCATTTCGTGTTCCCAGCTTACCAATTGACAATTCGATCCAGTCCACCACCAAAGTCACAAGAAGTAGGTCAAGTGGTGACATCCACGTTTTGCATCAACTAGAGTAAAAAAAAGTTGAAGCGCCTGTCCATTACAAATCGACAAATGACTTCTTCCCTTGAAAAGTCATTAAAATTAGACACATAATGGCCATGAACCTGCTGCATCAATATGTCCATTAAGTATAAAATCATACAACCTTATAAATATCATGCATTAGTAAGAAAAAACCTCTCTTAAATAGACGTGACCTAGTCTTGGTTGTATGCCAGCACCTCTTAATATGAACCCTCCAATGCAATCAGCATTTAACGAATTTAAGCCAGATGTGAAAGGCCCAAGCCTCCTACATTTTTTATACCATAAAACCATACATACTGAAAACTTTGCAATGCACTTTCATATAGTTAAACGCTCAATTGAGGAGATTGAGTCCTAAGGAATCATCTAATAAAGGAGTAGTATCTTGGTTGGGTCTTGGCCAAAACCTACCTCTACGGGAGATGTATCTATCCTTTGAGAATCCATCTATTATCTCTCTTCTCCCTTGACAAACATTAATCACTTTTCTTGTTTAATATGCTAACAAACATTAAAATCTATGAGTGATGTATGCGCTTTAAATGATATGGTAACATATGAGGTGACTTTTGGGCACGCATTTTCCATGAAGAGATAAAGGGTTAACTCTAGCTCATACCTTCTTTGGTACTCGTTCATGTGTTGGAAAAGTCATAGGAACGCGTCAAAATGCATGATGGAGCCAGCTATTACTTAGACTTCGAGTTTTTAAATACTTCAATGTTGACAATTAGCCATGAAATCTTAATTACTACTTGTAGAGGAATGTAAGGAAAAAGGCAAACCTTCTGCCCTATAACTCGTGCTTTTCCCCTGCCTAAAAACAGCTACCAACCCTGAGCACCGAAAAAAGCACGGATTGTAGGGGACGGGGTTTAACATTACTCGAATATAATGTTATGCACATAATTAACCTGCACCTTTAATTTTGCCTTTTCGGCCTTGCTTTGTCAACCGTTGTAAAGTTAATATCCTAAACAAATGCTTATCGACTAATAAATAGATTAGCCACTTTTTTATTTTCCGCAGCTTGAACAAGTAGTTCTACAAATATACCGAAAAAAAAGTTCTCCAATTTCATTTTTCTCAGCATCTTTTTAGACAAGCTCCTAATATATATCTACGATCTTTTTCTGTTCGATGAATGTGGAATTATTATATTTGACTGCAATGTCGATGCATGATATAGATATTCGTACATTTAATGTTGGTTTCCACAGGAAGAAGTGGACATCATCCTTTGCACTCTTCGTTATGATAAATGGAAGAAACCCAAGCTTCTTCTCATATAATTGACCATTAGAAATTCTGGTTTGGTTGGCCTTTGAAGCTTCTTCTCATATAATTGACCACTTTATACTGAGCTGAAGTATAGCTGAGCCAAAGAACATGACGGCCTCCATCTCTTTGAATCTGCTGATTGATGAAGTGAAGAACCGAGTAGTGTTCGCTGAGTGTGACAGGGATTTCATTGATATTGTTCTAAGCTTCTGGGTCATGCCGATTGGAACTATCGTCAGGCTGACTAGCAAAGAGTCTGGTCTTGGTTGCATGGACGTTTTGTACGAGACCGTGGAGGATTTGGACGAAGAGCATTTTGAGACAGCGGCCTGCAAAGAGATGTTGTTGCGTCCCAGAAATGCATATAGAGCTAATTGCAACAATTTGGTTTTAAAATCGACGACATCAAATACAACTATTTTATGTGCCCCTCCTGGAAGAGCCATTATTTCTACACTACTATTAAGAATGCAGGGTGTTCGTGTGGGAAATCTATGGATAGCGGCTGCGTTCCCATTTTTCAGATTCTGATGGGGGCGATAACGTAGGGGTTTTCATCAAAGGAAACAACAAAAATATGATAACAGATGACTTGCATGTCATACCTTATATGTCCACAAGTACGACCCTGAGTGTGCTAAAAGATTTGGGTGTGAATCAATGCAGTCGTCTTTACAAAAAGATCGTGGAGATTGAAACACAAGAGGTACCAACTACCGTCTGTTCTAGCTATAATTTTATAATAACAATTAATAGTAGTTTTCTATATGCCTCATTTCTGACCAACATATTTTTCTCATCTATCATCAACCAAGAACAG
Organism: Houttuynia cordata; assembly: GCA_039654745.1. Classification (NCBI taxonomy): domain Eukaryota; kingdom Viridiplantae; phylum Streptophyta; class Magnoliopsida; order Piperales; family Saururaceae; genus Houttuynia; species Houttuynia cordata. The sequence goes on from CM077505.1 coordinate 16,632,744, forward strand.
CTGAACAATTATTGGATCTACCATTTCTTTTCTTGATCAGGTAGAGAGAGAATGGAACTAAAATAATTAAATACTCCTACTAGATAGTTTCAAAATTAGCATTTGGATTATACAGGTGTTTCTACATTACCATATGATCGATTAATAGGATCCGTATTTCCGAATATCACAAAGTACAAATTATGCATCAGGTAGATACCTGACCTTTCAATATTAGTCCTCTTGTGTATATAAATAGTCAGCAATTTGAGTGGAGTTGAAACTGCTAACCTGCAAAACTTCCATTTTGGGATTTTAATCGATCAATCAACTATTATGATACATTATGTCATGCCTTGGCATTGTCCCTTGCAATGCAATTGCTACTTCCACTTAGGTGAACGCACTCTCACTGACAGCTTGCACCATGCCCCGCCAACGTCGGAGCTTCTCCTATCTCTCTAACTTTCCTTGATTTTCTGCATGATAAACAAAAAAAATGTGGAGAAAGTTTTCTGTATATTTATCTGTGTTTGAAAAAAAGGTTACATGAGTATATAACAACTTACATATCCTCAATCTAAGGAATTTAATCAGGAAACAAATCAACTAAATCTCAAATCAATGGGATTACAATTAAATCATAAATTAATGTGATTGCCTATCAATTAAATCCTAAATCAATAGGTTTACAATAAGAAAAATATATGGAGATAATTATGCATTTCTTAAAAAGATATTCTGACCTTCAATTGCATGATTCAAGCTAAATCAAATTATAACACTCTCTCTCAAGTTGGAGCATGTCTATCAAAAATATTCAACTTGCATATTAAGTTGAAGACATCATCTAGTTGCAGAGATGAAGGGACAAACTTAGTGATCAGAGATGGAAGGACAAACTTAGTGATAATCTGTCTTGCTTGAATCTTTTCTCTCACAACATAACAATCGAGTTTGATATGCTTTGTATGTTCATGTTACACGGGATTTGCAGCAATATGAAGAATTGCTTGATTGTCACAGAATAATTTGGCATGTCCCAAGCAAACTTGTAAGTCATTAAACAAAAATCTGAGTCAAATGAGTTCACAAGTTGCATCAGCCATAGACCTGTACTCTGATTTTGAAGATGATCTAGATAATCTTTTGTTTCTTTGTTTTCCAAGAAATTAATGAGTCTCAAGGAACACACAATATCTTGAAGTTGACCTCCTTGGCATGGGGTAGTTAGCCTAATTAGCATCACAATAAGTCTTCAATGTTAGGGAGCGATTAGAAGAGAATAACAACCCAAGACCTGGACTTTCTTTTAAATACCTCACAATGTGGAGAGCAGCATCCCAATGAGGCTTTCTTGGAGCATGCAAAAACTGACTTAGATGTTCACATAATAAGTGATATCCGACCTAGTAATTGTAAGATAAATTAACCATCCTATCAATCTTATGTAACAAGAAGGAAAACTAGCAAGAGATCACCTTGATCATATGTAAGGTTCAAATTCTATTCCATGGGATAATCAACTGGTTGTACCCCAAGAAAATCAACATCATCTAAAATTTCCAAAGTATATTTTCGTTGTAAAGCAACAATACCATCTTTGAACTTTGTCACTTCCAAACCGAGAAAATACTTCAGATAGCCAAGATCTTTAATATGGAACCAATGACAGAGAAAGAGTTTGAGATCCTTAATAGTTGTTTCATCATTCCAAATGATGATCATATCATCTATATGAGAACCACTGTTAGAGATGAATATTTTACTCGAACAAACAATGATAATTGGAATGAGATTGAGCAAAGCCAGCCTTTCTAATGGCATCTGAGAACTTTGAAAACCAGTTTTTGGTGCTTGTTTAAGTCCATAGAGGGTAGTTGGCATACCAGCTTCTCCCTTTGTCAACAAAGACATGGCGGTAGAGTCATATACACTTCTTCATTTAAGTCACCATGGAGAAGGTATTATGAACATCCATTTAAAATAATGGTCAATTATGAACAGCAACCAATGCAAGGAGACAACGCACAATGGTTAGTTTGGCAACATGAGCAAAAATTTTATTATAGTTCAGTCCTTCTTTTTAAGAAAAGCCCTTGGCTACCAAACGCACTTTGTAACGTTCCATCTGCCTATTCAATTTTACTTAATGCGAAAGACACATTTGCTGCCTATGGGTTATTTTCGAGGGGGAAGAGAAACCAATGACAATGTTTGTTGGTTGGCAAGAGCAGTCAACTCATGTTCATGGCCTCATGCCACTTTTGATCCCGAACTGCATGTACATATGTGGTAGGCTCAAGAGTACTAGAAATAGTGTTAATAAAACATTTATGGGAAGGAGATAATGAATTATAAGAAAGAAAGTTGACTAAGGGATATTGAATACCTGACTGTGAAGATGACATGTATGGAGTTGCAATACAAGTTTGTGCACTAGCCTTACCACAATGAAAATCACAGAGTATCACAAATGTTTGTCGAAGGCGATTGCTGCGATGAAGAACAGAAGCAGTAGTAGGTGAATTTGAGGGTGATGGTAAGGGAATAAGTAATGAAGGTGCATGAGATAATGGTGAGGAAGTGCACATATCGGGAGATGGAGATGAATGGTCAGGTGCTAAAATTGTAGAATTGCTAAAGGTAAAGCCAATGTAGGGTTTGGATCAAAAGTACAGAGAGATATGGAAGACAAAGGAAGATTCTCTGGTTGTGTTTCAAGATTGGGAGTGGAAAAAGGAAAAACATTCTCGTGGAAGACTATATCATGGCTTGAGAAAAATTGATGAGTAGCAAGATCATAAACACTCTAAGCTTTTCGTTTAGGAGGATAGCCAACAAAAATACAACAATGAGCATAAGGTCAAAATTTGGCTAAGGGTTAAAGATTGGTGGCATAACAGAGACTACCAAATACTCGTAAGTGTATGTAGATGGAAGATTTGTTGTATAGAAGTTCATATAGAGTTTTATGATGCAATACTGGTGCAGGAAGGTGATTATAAGGTAAGCAATAGTAAGTAGGATTTCTCTCCAAAATTGTAAAGGAAGATTGACTTGAAATATTAATGCTTGGCCAACATTTAGTAAATGATCTACTATGCAAGAAAAACAAGCAAAAAGAACGTTAATTAAAGAGCAAGTATGTTTCTATTACGAGAATGCAATAGATAAGATGTTGCTCTCTTAATCAAGAAGCTGGGTAATAGCAAGTAGAAAATCAAGAAAAACTGTTCTTATGGAATGGCGCAACAGAAATCACAGAAGACAAACAATTCTCACATAAACACTTTTACAAACATTTATATAGAGATTTTGAAGATTGAAATGCAGCAAATGTAGATTGTAATATCAGAATCTACTGTAACAAAATGAAAATAGGCGAAGATTACAGTGAGAATCCACTCACAGATTGGGAGAACAATCTTCGGAGCTTTAGCTAGTTTGAATTTTGAAAACCAGATCTAAAACTGAAAACTCAAATGGCTCGCAGGCCTATTTATACATGAAAATATGAGCTATTACGTAAATGCCCATTAACTACGAAACTAACTGCTAAAACTAACTTGGACTATTTTGTCTTTTTACAAAGATGTCCTGCTCTATTTTCAGCTACAAATAATGCTCTGTTTTTACTCTATTTCATTTCACTAACTCCATAGCAATTGATTGCCATCGACTGCATCATTTACTCGTCTCCTGAAAAGTAGCTTGCCCTCAAGCATTCATCGGAGAAAGAACTAATGACTAGTAGATTAAAACTTGCTGATTCAGTGAAAAATCGTATTGATGATGTAGCATGAAAAGGAAATAGGCCAAAAACATTGAAGGCCTTTGAAATTCTAAATTTATCAGGTAAATCTATCACATATGTGTTATCACTAATCTTCTGAAGCACCTTGTATGGTCCCACCTTTTTACTTGCTAATTTGGAATAATATCCAATAGGCATTCTCTCCTTACGTAGATATACCATTACATCATCACCCGCTGTAAACACATGTTTACACCTCTGGAGGTTAGCAGCAATACTGTAAGCAGAGTTTGCTGCATCCAAATGTTGTTTAACTTCTGCATGTATACGAGAGAGATCATCTACAGTGGTTTGAACTATTTTAGAAATTTTTAACTGGTTCAACTGAGGTAACATATCAAAAGTGTGGTGAGGGTTGACACCATATAAAACCTAGAAGGGTGAATAACTTGTAGATCTACTAGTAGAATAATTATAAGCAAACTCTGCTTGAGGAAGATAAAGGTCCCATTGTTTAGGGTTGTCACCAATCAAGCATCTCAACTTATTGCCAAGGACTCTATTAATAGCTTCAGTATGGCTATCTATTTGAGGATGGCAAGTGGTACTATACTGAAGAATGGTGCCTAACCTCTTCCACAATATTTTCCAAAATTGACTTAAAAACTAACTGTCTCTATCAGTTGTTATAGTTTTTGGTAACCCATGAACCCTGACCACTTCTCAAAAGAATAATAGAGCAATTGCAGTAGCATCATTAGTCTTTTTGGAAGGAAGAAAATGAGCCATTTTGGAAAATCTGTCCACCACCACAAAAATGGAATCAAATCCTCTTTTTGTTCTTGGAAAACCCAATAAGAAATCCATAGTTAGATCTTGCTTTGGCCCATCAGGTATTGGCAAAGGAGTATATAGACCATTATTCTGTGAATGTCCCTTGGAATTCTGACATATATAACATTGTCGGACATATCTAATCACGTCCCTTTTTAGTTTAGGCCAAAAGAATTTCTCCTGCAATAACTGGATTGTTTTATCTCTGCCAAAATGTCCCCCCAAACCACCAGTATGTAACTCATTTATAACTCTCATTCTTAAAGAGTGATCAGCGAGACACAACTTGTTTCCTTTAAAAAGAAATCCATCCTGTAAATTATACTCAAAAAAATTTGGCAGTCTGTTGTGTGCATTTGAGCCACACAGTTCCAAAGTCCACATCATTTTTAGGGGCCGTTTGGGGCGTGATTATTGCAAAACATCCAGACTAGATTTTGGATATCCACTGTAGTATTCATGTTTTTTTTTAATCCAACTGAAACACATCCTGAGTTGTTTCAGCTGGATATATAAAATACATGGATGCTACAGTGTAGCAAAACATCCAGATGCTTTTAATCATGCCCCAAATGGCCCCTTATATAGGTCTTTAAGCTCATCAAATCCAAACACATCAACTGACAGAGAAGTATACCTTCAAGTGAGGGCATCAGCCACAGTATTAGTTGTACCAGATTTATGTTTAATTACAAATGTGAATTCTTGCAATTCAGCAATCCATTCAGCATACATTCTATCACACCTGTTTTGATTTTGAATAAATTTCAAAGGCTAATGATCTGTATGTAGGATGAACTCCCTGTGTAGCAAATAATGCCTCCATTGTCTCAAAGACTGAATTACAGAAAAAAAAAACTCCAATTTATATGCTAGCCATCTCTAGCTTTACTTAGTTTGGAATTGTAGAAGGCAATAAGCTTGCCATCTTGAGAAAGTACTGCTCCAATACCCACAATAGATTCATCACATTCTATTTCAAAAATCTTGTCTAAACAAGGAAGAGCTAGAACAGGTGCATGAGTAAACTTGTCTTTTAGGAGGTCAAAATTGTCTTGTGCAGTTGTTGTCCAGTTAAATTTGTCACATTTCATACACTCTGTCAAAGGAGAAGCAATGGTACTAAACCCTCTCACAAACTTTCTATAAATGTAGCTAGGCCATGAAAGCTCTTAACTTCCTTCATTGATTTGGTAACTGGCCATTACTGAATAGCTTGTATTTTGGAATGATCCACACTGATTCCTTCAGCCCCTACGATGAATCCCAAAAAATGAAGTTCGGAAGTCATAAAGGAACACTTTTTTTATTAACATATGGAGCATTCTCTTGCAAAGCTTGAAAAACTGCTACTAAGTGAAGTAAATGATCCTCCTCATATTTACTATAAACTAGAATATCATCAAAGTAAACTACGACAAACTTATGGGAGAAGGGCTTCAAGACCTGATTCATTAATCTCATGAAAGTGCTAGAAGCATTAGTGAGACCGAATGGCATAATTAACCACTAATACAGCCCCTCTTTGGTTTAAAAGGTTGTCTTCCATTCATCCCCTTCACGAATGCGTATTTAATGATACCCACTCCTCAAATCTAGCCTTGAAAAAACAATAGACCTTGCAAGCATGTCAAGCATATCTACCAATCTAGGAATAGGAAATCTATATTTTACTGTAATTTTATTAATGACCCTACTGTCAATGCACATTCTCCATGTACTATCTTTTTTTTTTAACCAGTAATGCAGGAACTCTGCAAGGACTTATACTCTCTCCAATCAGCCATTTTTTAAGGAGTTCTTCAACTTGATCTTGCAAAATCTTATGCTCTTGGAGACTTATTCGGTAGTGTGGTAAATTTGGTAAACTTGCACATGGAATAAGGTCAATTTGATGTTGAATTTCTCCCGTTTGTGGCAAACTGTTGGGTAACTCATCATGCATGATTGACTGAAAATCCTTAAACAAAGACTATAATTTCTGAGAAATAACAATTGAAGTATGACACTCTTTAGCAATTAGGGCAAACATATCTTCTCTCGCTTTGTATTCGTTACTCAAATCAGATACCAACAATACCTTTGGATGCCCACTTGCAGCAGCTGTTTTTGAACAAGACAGCTTCTTAGGAACCAAAGCTAGCTTCTTACCATTATACCAAAGCTAGCTTCTTAGGTTGTCCATCATGTATGACCTTTTCATCAAACTGCCAAGGTCTTCCTAACAATATATGACATGCATTCATGTCAACAATATCACAAACAACTTCAGTTAAGTAATCTTTTCCAATAGAAAACTGGAATTTGTTTCTTTCTGTGACTTTCATAACTCCAATGTGCTTAATCCATCCCAAAGAATACAGATGAGGTTGTTGTTCTAACGGTAAGTTCAGTCTCTTCAAAAGCTGCTTAGAGACCAAATTTTCACAGCTGCCACTATCAATAATAATGTCACACACATGACCTTGTATAGTGCCTCTGGTGAAAAATATCTGATTTCTCTAATTCTGATCCTCTAATTTGGGTAAAAACATGACTATCTGCAATAATAAAGAAGCTACAATGGAATCTAAATCTTCACCTTCAACACCCTCAACAATTGTGATTGGCATATCTTGACCCTCAAGAAATTCTTCTTCAATAGATATTTTGGATTTCATCTGAGAAGTCACTATATTAGTTGATTTACCTTGTTGCCGACATTCACTAGAGATGTGACCGGGTTGCAAACACTTATAGTAGGTCTGCACTTTAGGTTTGACATATGGATTTCCAGACTTAGGATCAATTTTTTTGTTCTCAGTCACAGTTTTCAAAATAGTCTTAGAATCAAGTCCATCTCCGACAAAAGCTTTAAATCTTGACTGAGAAAATGAAGAAGAGCTTTGCTTACTTGCATTCTGAACATATCCTTTATGAGAATCTATTTGATATTGAGCTTTAAGGGCTAAACTATATTGCTGACAAAGTATACACATGTTGGAGCCCAATTTTCTCTTGGATTTTCGAATGCAAGCCATTGTTAAACCTTCCGATGAGCTGTTGCTCATATTCTCTCACATGACTTCTTACAAGCAATTTTTGAAACTCTTGGACATATTCTTGTACAGTCCTCGATCCTTGCTTGCAATTCTGATACTTCTGAAACAGCACCTGCTCAAAATCCAAGGGTAAATACTGAGCTCTCAGTAGCTGTTTCATTTTGCTCCACTTTTGACTGTGGTTTTGCCAACCTGCCTTCTCACCATTTGAACATGTTCTAACCAAGCAGATGCACTACCTTTATGTTTATATGCCACAACCTTAACCTGTTTTTCAGCTAGAACTTCCATTCTATCGAAGTATCTTTCAATTGAAACAATCCAGTCAAAAAAATCTTCCATATGCATCATTATATCAAATTCTTGTAAGTCAAGTTTAGGCCGAAAATGATGCAGATTTTGTGACATAGCTCCAGGTCTGTCACCCTGTTAGCATGAAATGGGTGATTTCCCTCTCTAACAGCTCCATCCCTCCGAGCATATCGAAATCTCAATTGTGGCTCAGGATTTAAATTTCCAACCCCTTCATCAGACTCTTCCCCACTGGAATTGTCTTCAATTCCATGCCATCGAGAAGTTCCAGACATAGGACTCTGATTTTCAACCGTATTTCTCGGAGCGTGCAAACCCTACAACCAATTGATCCAATTTCTGTAATACTTGTTTGCATTGTGAACAAAATCTGTTGTTGTATATCTAGATCTTGGAAAATCGTCTCGCCGATATATCGGCGATTCGGTTTCGGACCGATATATCGGTATTTTTTGAATTAAAAAATTATTTAAAAAAAAAAATTGATTTTTTTTTTTTGAAAAAAAAACCTTCCATGTTTGTTTTCTATCCTAATATACATATTTTGAAATTTATTCTTTGTTTAAATTAGTATAACTCATTTTAGAAGCTAGATTATGAAAATATACGGCAAAAACTAATTTTTGACTACCGATATTTTTTTACACAATATCTCCGATATATCTTCGATATTTCGTCTCTTTGGCCGACCGATATTTTACCGATATCCGATACGACATTCCATGATCTAGATCACTTCCATAACCTCTAGCAGCCATGTTCGACTGCAAATCAACTGCTCTGATACCAAAATGGCTCAGCAGAAATCAAAGAAGACAAACAATTCTCACATAAGCACTTTTACAAACAGTTATACCGAGATTTTGAAGATTGAAATGCAGCAAATGTAGATTGTGATATCAGAATCTACTGTAACAAATGAAAATATGCAAAGATTACAATGAGAATCCACTCACAGATTGGGAGAACAATCTATGGAGCTTTAGCTAATTTGAATTTTGAAAATCAGATCTAAAACTGAAAACTCAAATCGCTTGCAGGCCTATTTATACAGGAAAATATGAGTAATTACGTAAATGCCCATTAATAACGAAACTAAATGCTAAAACTAACTTGAACTATTTTGTCTTTTTACAAAGATGTCCTGCGCTGTTTTCAGCTACAAACAATGCTCTGGTTTTACTCTGTTTCATTTCACTAACTCCATAGCAATTGACTGCCATCAACTGCATCAGGGAGGTATCTGTTCAATTGTCCAATTAGAGAGTGGTTTATGGATGGATAAATATGGTGTATGCAGAAACTTATAATGGTAGCCTTGAATCAAATTTTAGTGTAAACCATCCAGCTAAAAGAACAACTCCGGAAGTTTTATCATGTTTTAGCTTGCAGAACTACTATATCTGGCAACACTCGTTCCCAATCCTAAGGTATCCTTGCACAAATTCCACTCTCAATAAACCAAGAAGCCAGATCTTTGTGTATGCAATTTCATGATTGAAACTATCTCAATTTGACTCTGGCATCCAAGGAACCACATGGCATCAGGGATTTCTCTGTCATTAATTAGTCATTGCATTTTAATTAGGGGTAATGATTGCTGATATGATGTATCCTTTTTTACAGAAAGAGTTTTCTCATGTTCGAGAGGCTAAAGAGATCAGACTGCTAATTTTTTTCATTATGAGTTATATCCATTTATACAATTAAGTTTAAACAAATATCGGTGACTTGTCACCTTTGTTTGAAGAGGCCATATCGAGTGAACCTGGCCATCAATTTTCATCTTTTTTTGGTAAACATTTGGATATAAGTGTTATGTGTGACCAATAGTGAGTGGAATTGGAGTTTCTAGTTAGGAAATTCTTTTTTTTTTTGGCTCGACAGTAGGAAAGACCATCTTCTACTTGATTTTTTTTGTTTTTTTCTTATATTACTGCTACTTGGATTTGACTCTTACCCCGCCAACTCAAGTTGAGATAACTCAGAGTTACCACCAACTCAAGTTGAGATAGCAAGGCACCAATGAAACCGGTTATATGAATGTTCTTTTACACGTGTAGCATACCTCTGCTCCATTGGCCACCCACACGATTATATCTCAAATTACCAGGATGGGTGTGCTGCTCTAAGAGGTCGGTTGCCTTGCTCCTTATGGTCCTAAGGACTCGGATATCCCTCGTTATAAAAAAAAGTGTAGTAGACCTTTTGGAGAGAAGAGTGCATACACATTCAAAACCATATCATATGCCAGCATTCGATTCAGAGTACCACCATCGGAGGAGAATTCAGAGTACTCGTGAACTTTTTGGTACCGTTGATTGCTATGGCTAATTTTGGCCAATCCCTGTTAATCTGATGTATCTAGGGGTCACGTTTGGCTCGTTTGTTAGCTGAAGCTGATAACTGTACACCGAAGTCATACACTCAGGTTTTCATTGGATAATGGAAGTGGGCCTCACATAGCCCACTTTCCCACTATCCAACAAAATCCGCCACCTAACAGGTATACGGGTTTGGTGTAGGATTATCATTTTCCTTAGCCACGCCAAATCTGTACAAGAAACATATACACCAGTGAGGTGGCAGGGTTGTGTGGGCTATGTGAGGCCCACTTTAACTGTTGAATCAAAACAAGAATGTATGGGTTTGGTGTGTACATCTAGTGTACAGTTGCCAGCTTTCCATAGGCAATAGTCAGATCCATTGGTAAATTGGATATAGCCCTTGATGACGCGGTTTAACGTTCTGCCTAGTTAGGTGACATGCTCCTTCTATCATACTTTAAAGGAAGAAAATAGAATGGCTCTTAAGTCCAAATGATACTAAAGTCACGTTGGAGCTTAAATCTCCACCCTGCTGTATGTATACAAGCTACTTCAGCAGAACTTTCGTGATGAGACTTCTCTACTTCTTTCAAAAAGTATGGACTAATTTATTACATTACCAGATCTCTAATGATTGATTGATTTTTTCAACGGTAATTACCTACAATAATCATGATTTAAATTTTTTACCCATAAAGAATGATTTACATTGATCATTACTATCAGATTATCAACAACAATCATGATTTTTAAGACAATGGTAGTGCTACACCGAATCTGTTCAGGAAGCCGTGCACCGGTGAAGTGGGGATTGCTTAGTGAAGGGCTATATGAGACCGATCGTGAAAAACAAAAACCGAAAAGAGTTGGGGAAAATGCGGGACATCCTATGCAGATATGACTAAAATGTTTGGTTTTGATGTTTCAGTACCATTCTCTAGAATGTTGGCCAAATAACGATTTGACGACGTTTTAGCATCATTCTCTTGAATGTTGACCAACTATTGGTTTAATGCCAAATGAATCCGCCTTCTTCAGTTATTTCCATGCATGCTTTCTCCTGCAACTGGTCTCTGCTTCTCTGAAACTTCTTGTAACTACCGCTTGTGGTTTTAGCACAACAGTTCGGCTGGCAAAGTACGAGTGACTAGAGGGTTTTTTTAACCTTTTGTCTTGAAATCATTTGCCCATTTTCTGATCAGAATTGAGAAGAGGCCTTTCTGTTAGAATGATTTGCCCCTGCTCAATAATAATGGACATGGAAATTGGGAACGGAGCTCTATGCTGTATTTTTAGCTCGTCCGAGGAACGGAACGGCTCCTGTCTGATGGAGGATGTCCTGGCCAGGGGGGACCAAAAAATGCTTCCCTATAATAGCCCAAATCTGTAATGAAGCAGGCACCTACACAGACACGGTATGCGAGTGAAACTTCCTACAACTTTACAAACTGTTGTTCTACTGGAGCGCACAGTCCATGCCTCTGCGCTGTCGATGCTGATGTTTGGCGGCTCCTCTCTGATGGAGGATATCCTGGGGGACATCCTCGAGGGGGACCAAAAATGCTTCCCTAAACCCAAGTCCGTAATGAAAGCATTACCTGCACAGACTAATTATTTTAACTTTTTACAGACAAGCATTACCTACACAGGCAGGCACTCAAGGGTATGCGAAAGACACTTTTTATAACTTTACAAACTAATTATTTACAGATATGGTTGCTTCCATACAATATAGACCGACGACTCTTCCACCATTGTTTGTGTCACCATTTCATCTTGAGCCTGCCTCTATGAACAAACGGGGCAGCAGTGACACAAACTTGAAGCAGCATGACATAAATCTAAACCTAAATTCATTGAATAATCTAATCACCGTGTGAAATCAGCTCTTATCTCACATGGGAATCATACTCTTCAAAAATGGAGTCTGGTACTATGACAGGTAACTTATCTATGTACAAGCAAAGTCTCCTCAAATTCTCCCTGGTTAGAGACCTCATGTCCACTATCTCACGGTTGTCTGTGAAAATCCAGAGGTCACCCGAGTTCACTCTCTTAAGGCTGTCCCGGCAGAAAGGACATGACTTCGATCTTGAGTGCCTGCACAATAATTGGCCATAAGAACAGTTGCAATAGACCTCTTAATATTTTAAACTATATTAGGAAAAATCATCCAATTGAATCAGAAGGCATGCCTGTATTCTTTGGTGGTATTTTAAATTCTCATGATAAAAATCACATTATTGCTAGCATTGGTTTTAGGCATTTCCCTTGTTCTTCTCCACTTTTTAAGTAAGCCTATTTACTCCCTATAAGCATGAGCCCAAAGAACTAGATGAGATCAGCTGTGTCAGAAGCTCAAAACATTAATTCAAGCTAGCATTTAATTTCTACAGTTCATTTGTTCTACCGCTTCAATTTGTATCACAATCAGCATAATTCTAAAGATACAGATGAGATCAGCTTGACATTTGTATCACAATGAGCATAGTTCCAAAGATACAGATGAGATCAGCTCGACATATGTTTTCCAAAACGAGCATAATTCCAAAGACACAGATGAGATTAACTGGATGGTCAGAAGTTTTTGCCACCACAACAAAGGGAACTTAGTAGGTGAAAGTACCAGCTGATACGGCTGACAGAAACTAACAATTATCTTCTTGTAGAAAACTAGGATCAAAATGCAAAACCGCGCCCTTCTAGATGCTATTTTAGCAAATTATACATTTAAAAAAGCATAAGTATAACCACTTTAGACAAAAGCATCTCATCCATAATTCTATTAATTCCCCCGACAGTGCCATATTTATACAGTATTGTGTTCACCCATTTCCAGTAAAAAATTTGGCAGAAAAATAAAAAGAAAATGAAAACTAACAATTTAGATGCATGAATATCCTACATGCATGGACATCATATCTATCATACCTCAAAATGATAGGTGCAAAAAGCACAAAAAAATACAAATAAAAATTAACAACAACAATAGTAATATAACACTAAACACCTTTCTAATTGAACCATGTGAAGACTGATGACAGGATAGTAGTAAAATGCCTTCCATTCAAGAACTTCCTTTCAAAAGCAAAGATCAATTTTTATACATGTCATGGTAGCAGAGGCAGAGAAATCAGTTTTCTTTAGTTTAAGAATACATTAATGCATCAATTTTGAGTGCCTTCTAAAAAGAGCAGAGGTGAAAATTAAACAATCAAGAAAGTCTAATTGAAGAAGTTATAATATCTACCAAAACATTACAGTCTCCAATCTACGGGCTATGCATGTGAGAGTTACCATTCACGGTAGCATTTTATGCACATTGCATGGCCACAGGTAGGCAGCACAATCTTGCTGTTCAGCTCCATACAAATTCCACATTCCTCCTCCCTTTCAAAATCTATCTCTGAAAATAGCCTTCTCTCTTCATCATCTCGTCTCCTATACCTTTCCATACAAACTGCCATCTGCTTTTTCTCCTCCATATCCGTAATTCCCTTTTCAAGTTGCAGTAAAGATGGAAAGATTACACCTATACATAAACAAACATGTCTAAGGCACACTTCAACAACATAATGGAATGAAGCTAATATATCTAGACAAATTACCATAAAATTCCTTGATGCTGGCTTTTCTTTCTTGTACAGACATTGTAGTTGTGCCATCTACATAAACCTGCAGGACAACAAAGGGCCACAGGCGCAAAATAAATGCCAGATTGATGGAAATAGAGAAGAAATAATTGATGATGAGGACAATGATGATGATCCTAGAAGTAATAATAGCTATATCCCTTAGTATTAATATAGCGTTCAAAAATTAGCAGTACCAATAATGATTTCCAAGAAAACGATAACTACAAATATAATAACATTTAGGTGATATGTGTGACCTTATATATGAGAATTCTGAGCAGCCCAAGGGCGCCTGCAAGGTTGCAGTCTGTCCACTGTACAAGAAAAAGGAACAAATGTGCAACTGGACTGTATGACATTCTCATCTGAAGACAAGCACCATCACACTCACAAGGAAATTCCGAAGCCCTACATTGGCCATCAGAACCATAAGCCATAAAGAACTGAAAAATCAACATCCAAATCACTTATTTCAGCAATTAGAAATGTCATTCATTCAGACTTGATTAAAGACAAGTAGCAACAGCGAAAATTCTACTCAGACCAGTGCAAAACTCTTAGCAGTATTTGGCATATGAATAAATAGCACCCCCTCTGTTTCATATTATTAGTCCTATTTGGTTCTTTAATTCATTTTGAGAAACCAAGTAGGACTATTAATATGGAACGGAGGGAGTAACAAAAGTGTAGAGTTATGTGGAATGAACCTCTCAGTCTAGGTTTACTCATCACTTGCATTACTATTGAAAACATACAGAGTAATAGGCTAATAGCCTCCGATGAAACAAACAATCAAAGATTTTAGAGGAGTAATACACATACCTTACTCCATAAAAATACCACAAAAGGCAGACTAGATAAAAGTCTTAACGTTATAACAATATCTAGACTTTTTCTACTTTGACAAACTAATGAATTAGTTCTGTTCATGGCAATATATATTAAGAAAGACATGCAGGAACCACTAGAGAAGCAAAAGCCAAAACAACAAGCACTGAACCAGAACTTAGATGGAATGCACCAAAGACGCCATTTTTAACGCACAATCCACAGAGAAAAACAAAGAAAGCCCATAATTTTTCAGGACATACAGTGTGTTGGCGTGCTGGATGTCGGCTTCGAGCACTTTGATCGAATCCTTAAACGACTTCCGCATAGTCTCCATATACATAACCCTCGCTCCCCAAAAATCATCCAAAATAAACAAACCTCTCAGAAAAGCTCCAAAAACCCCCCAAAACCAAAACAAACCCAGATACTCTTCTGCTTCTTCTCCGCCTTCTTCCCTTGTTTCAATTATATCATCATCATGATCGTGATCATCATCTTCTTGCTCTGCTTTTGTGCTCTGTTCTTGTCTTAGCCGCTGGAAAGTAGAGTTGGGTTGGGAGGAATGAGCCCACAGGAATGGGGAAGGCCGCCTGCCCCGTGACACGTACGCGACGTGGGGCTTGGGGTGAGGAGACTCGATCGTCAAAATGCCCTTATCCGCACTCCCTGGCGTGAGCTCCAACTACTTTGACATTCCTATCTCCAGTAACTACGAATTTACCACTGTGAGGTTTGGCATTAGGGTTTTAGAATTTAGAGTAAGTGATTTAAAGTTTGTATTGTATCAATCATCAGGCTTTGGTCCTACTCGTTAGAATAACGACCAATTATTGTGTTACTTGTTTTCATGCTTCCCTATTTCGATTTAGGGTTTTATTTTACATTGGAAGTAAGAAGAATGCCATTTAGTAGGAGGCTTGAGGCCTTACTATGTTGCTTATAAGTTTGTAATTTGGTTTTGAGTTATGCAATCTGACGTTCGCCATGAGCTTATGTGTAACTGCTGATATGTTAATTCATGTTATTTAGGCACAATTGCGCATAGCCTATAAGGAATTTGGTGGACATGATCATGGTTGTTGGGTTCTCCTAAATTCCTTTCCTCTGCTTTACTTTCAGACTTGACGGTGTGGAATTTTCCTAAAGTCGTGTCATCTTTAGTAAAGAAAATCAGGAAAACAACTTAGAATTTCCATTCTCTATACTAAGTGCAATTAGGAGTCCGTGGGTGAGGGCACGATGGTAAATAGACCTTTTAAACAATGCATTTGCAAACGTATGAATAACCAGCCAGTGGCATTGGGCTGTCAGGTTCCCATGTCAATTATAGTATTAACTCATAAAGGTTCTTAATTTCTGACGATCTTATCCAAATGAGGTTTTAAGAACACTTCTTTGGACTGTTTAAAAACGTTAACAAAACGTTTCCCTCCTCTAGGTAATAAGATCATTAATTTGTGGGCAGGCTGGTCAATGTGCAGATGCATTGTCATAAAATACTTCCATTCGAAAGATTTTTTATATATAAATTCCATTAGAAAGATTGCTATCTTGTCCAATAGGCTATTATACTATTTTTTTAAAAATGCTATATATTGACGGACCTAGATAGTGGTTGGACCCACACGCTCTAGTATGAATAATTAAGATGACGCCAAAGAAACATAATTTTAAGAAGATATAGACATAGTTGGGAATTGGATAAGGTTGTGTGGACTTCTAGATCAGCCAGAATTAGTCGTTATTTACAACTATGCATCCCACTAGTTATCAAGACAACAATTTACGTAAGGTTTAATCCTCGTCACTCATAAATAACTCATAAAAATAAGAATTAAGAAGAAAGATTCGAGTTGAATGTGCCAAAAAATGTAGGAGGATTAAATGACCTGAATTTTTTTACAATAGCACCTCATGGGCACTGACACCACACTCACACCTAAGTAGTAGGCACTAGGCACTACTCTCTCCTCTTTTCCCCTCCAACAAACCTTCCTTTCTCATCCCTTCTTCCCCTCTTTTTTCCATTCCTAATCATCTGCCTCCGCCCTGGCCAAGGCCAGCGCCCACTACGGCTTTGGGCTGGTGAGTAGGGTGGGTGGAGGGCAGAGGACCATTGGAGGGGTGACAAACTTCGAGTTTTTCTACCCTCTTAGCTTCTCATGCCCTGACGTCCCACATCCCCACCGGCGACAAGATCGCAGTCTGGCTCTACTGGTGCCTATCCGGAGGTCAAGCCCTCATGTCGGCAGAAACCCTCCCCGCCTTTTTAATTTTTCTTTATGGGTCTTTTGTTGATATGGAAGGTGGTGAGTGGGGAGCTCTGCTTCTCCTCCTCCCCGCCCCATTTTCCTCTGATCCTCTTCCCTTAGTTTTTATGTGGATGCATCAGTGGGTTCAATGAAAGTTTTTATGGACAAAGACAAATTCTTTGGGGGGTTGTCCTCATAGGGCGTTTGATCCGGTCTTCTATCCTACCATCGGATCTTACTCCCTTTGGGTATAACATGTTGATATCTTCTTTAAGTGCACCCTAGTTCCTGGGGTGAACAGCCAACCTTCGTTGCTATGGGCATGTATTCAATCATCCGAATTTACAGTAGCCGCCTAACGGTTAGACGATTATCTCGAAAGCTACTAGTTGTGAAGATGTTGCATGGAGCTCAGATAAGTCAATTGTATGTTTATCTTGAGAGATGTACTTTATTGGTTAATCTGCACTCGTCTTCCAATTATTTGGAGATAACCCAGGATGTTCGGGTATGAGGTCCTCTGCGACAAATTCGTGCTTGACATTGTGCCTTTATCTATGGAGCATCTATTGAATAGTTTTTGCCTTATTTTTATATAAATTTATTGATCTTTGCTATTTATACGTGTGAAGTTTCTTCCTCTCTTATTGTAGATGTAGCTGAGAAGGACTCCTTGTCTATTATATCTATTTTAGTTGAATAAAAAAATTTTGCCAACAAAAAAAAAAAGTAGTAGGCACCATGCCTAACTACCCCTTTATCAAATGCTCGGGTTGCCTATCTAGTTGGACCTTTATCACACTAGGAGTATGATGTAGATTGTACAAATATGTGGGAGTAGATAGACATGTGGGGAAGATTAATGAAGAAATCATGTGGCGGTTCTCAGCAAGCAGATAAAGATCTTTGTAAACAAGTCCAAAGATGGGGAATTCAACAATGGATAAGGACTGGGTACATCGTACTCTGTTGTAATAGTGGAAAAGGACTAATAGGATTCCGATTCATAACAACTCCTGGCTGCCGTTGTGCTGGGGCCGGACACAATTTGATCCTTGCACCCACCCCTCTCCATGGCTGTCGAGTGTCCTGTCCTCATCCATTTATTAGTAACTCTCAACTCTCAAGGAAGCAAATGTAAGCGTTTCTCCTTCAGCAATCCGAGGGAAAAGTAAGAGTTTGAGCGTCGGCGTTTTCAGCTTTCAAGTAATCCGTTCTTCTGCACAATAGATTATGATCCCGCTGCATTTACCACTAACCATACTCAGCTGACCAGAAGATCCATTCGGCTTATACTCCCAATGTCTCACATTAATGTCCTATTTGGTTTTCATATCTTTCAAAAACCGAATAGGACTATATAAATATGGAAAGGAGGGAGTAGTTCATAGGGACTTTAATGATCCAATGGTGTCTTATTCCTTTTTTCTATTTTTTTAACATGATGCAATGATTTTTTTATTTATTTATTTTTATTTTAGTTTTTCCTTTTTTACTTTTTTCTAGGTCAAGTCTTGATTAGCCAAGCACATTTAGGGGCTATTGGATAGTAAAATAGCCAAAATTCTATATCAAGTCACCATCAGTTCACTTGAAGGCGGTTTGGATACAGAAGTTGAAAATTCACCAAAAATACATTCATATGATGGAAGTTTTGATAGATAAATTGAAAATTCACCGTAAAGACCCAACTTTCACCAATTTCATCTTTACATGAAAATGGTGAATTAGGTCCGAAGGACTTTCACCAAATTCACTACCTTCATAGTCATTGTCATGTGGCAAATTCATGGGGAGTGGTCATATCAAATTAGGGATTTTATTAAATAATATATATTAAAATAAATAATAACTGATCGAAAAAAGGCAAACTTAATCCTCGATCCGGTTATCTGACATGCCACGTAAGTACCAGTATGGCGCTGCCCCTATGCGGTCTATTTTTTTTCACTCTGATCCGAAAGGCGTCACTAATAGAGATATCTTCCTTTATTAATAAGGAAAGTGTCACTTCTACTAACGTTTTCCATTTTGTTGCCTTTTCAAATAAGGCATTACTAGAAGATACATCTTTCTCTTGTAATAAGGAAAGCTTATCTTCTATTGACAATTTCTATTTTGTTACATTTTCAACCAAGACGTCATTTCAAATAACATTTTAACACCCCTTGACAAAAAAATAAGTTTGAAAACCAACAACGAGCTTACACCAAAGTCTATACTTTGAAGATGTCGTTTGAAATAGTGCCTTACCCTTTTTATGAAATATACTTTGAAAACGTCATTTAAATTGATTGGAATCTAAATAGGAAGTTACCCTAGTTAGCTATGGTAATTTTGGAATGGACCAATCATAATTGAATGAGAAGCTTATCTTAACCTTTCCCTAGCCAATCAGAAGAGTTCCCATGTCAAGGAAATTAGAATTGGAAACTGCCATATATGGTTAAGGTAACCAATTAAAAGCTTTAGAATCCTTAAATTGAGGGAAATCCTAACTGATTTAGGATCTGATTTTGAGCACACGTCTTGGGCATTAGGAGACTCCTTTTTGCTGGACGTTAGTGATCTTTGGAGAAGGAGAGATCAACGGTGGAGATTGGATTTGGTTGGAGAAGGAAATCACCTATTTAAACTCTGAAATTGGAGGGCCGACATCTCTTTTTGGCACATCGTCTCTTTTGGTGAGTGCTTGAGTAATTTTCTTCTTCTTCTTCTTCTCTCTCAAACCAGCAACCAAACTCCCCATAATCTTTGCTTTGTTCGCGGTGGATCGTCGAAGCAGAAGAGGTCGCGAGGAGGAGTTCTAGGCGCACAAGGAGAATCAATCAGTTTGTCTTCGAAGAGGTAGGATAATTTTTTTTCCTACGACCTTTGCTATTGAATTTGGACTTACCTATGATCAATTTATCATATGACTTATTATTGATATTGCCTTGTAGTATTGCTGGTCATATTGATATTTGTGTTGTCCATTGGACAAAATACCGATTGGCAAGTCATGTGAGTAGATAATTGCTTTCGTATGATTACCGTACCTTAATCCTTCACGTGCTAGACCATAGGAGACATCCCATCGTAATTGATCCTTGAATGGACATCGTTTCATGCTATTGTATCTAGTGCTATATTCTGTCCATAAAAAGTTGGCACCTTTCTTATTCAATTTACCATGAGTCTATGTTGATTAGGTTCTATCTCATGTAAGTACTCTTAATATTAAGTCATACTTGAGGCATTCCTTCAAAGAGTCATAACCTACTGATGTTTCAAAGATTTATTTTTTGGTCATGTCAGTTCGTGGCTAATTGGTCTCAGTGTCTGCAGATAGTTGTCTTTTTTGGTTAATGTGGTATTTGTTTGCAAAAAAAAGGTCAGAAATAAATCGTAACTATATCGATTATTTCAAACCATAAAAGAGTCAAAAGATAAATAAAATACAAACTCAAAGTGCATAAAGAAAACAAGAATTCAAAGGCTAAGTGAGACCTCAAAGGGTCCCACATTATATTAGTCTAACAAAATTACAAAAGGGCTAAGTGAGATCCAATCGGTCCCACATCAAATTAACCATACAAATTACAAGGGCTAAGTGAGATCCAATCGGTCTCACATCAAATTAGCCATACAAATTACAAGGGCTAAATGAGCTCTAATCGATCCCACATCAAATTAGCCATACAAATTCCAAAGGGCTAAGTGAGATCCAATCGGTCTCACATCAAATTAACCATACAAATTACAAGGGCTAAGTGAGATCCCATCGGTCCCACATCAAATTAGCCATACAAATTACAAGGGCTAAGTGAGATCCCATCGGTCCTACATCAAATTAGCCATACAAATTACAAGGGCTAAGTGATCCCATCGGTCCCACATCAAATTAGCCATAAAAATTGCAAAGGGCTAAGTGAGACATTATATGTCCCACATTAAATTGGCCCATGAAATTATAAAGGCTAAGTAAGATCCAATTGGTCCCACATCAAATTAGTCATACAAATTGCAAAAAGTTATGTGAGACACTATGGGTCCCACATCCAATTAGCTAAAGAAATTGCAAGGGGTATGTGAGTCATTATGTTCCACATTAAAATTAGCCCAACTAAATATCAAATGAGGTTCATCATGAGTGCCACACTAAGTGTTGATATAAAAAAAAGACAAATATAAAAGAAGAAATGAAAGAGAAAGAAAGAAAAAAAACCTTATAATGGGTTGGGCTTATAGGCCCCACGTCCAAAATAAAGGAAGGCTTGCTCAATGGCCCAAAGGTAGCATGGCCCATAAAACAATTTCCATCCTCTGGGATTGCAGAAAGCTCCCTGAGCTGCCAACAATTACACATTCCACCTTCTGGAATTGCAGAACTGCTAACAACCACCCACTCCACCTTCTGAAAATTTCATAAAGCTCCCCGAACTGCCAATAACCACCCACTTTACCTTTTAGAATTATAGAAAACCCCCCAAACTGCCAATAACCACCCACTTTACCTACTGAAATTGCAGAAAACTCCCCAGATCCTTAATAACTACCCACTTCCACATACCTACCCACTACCCCATTCCACTACATATTCATACCCTTATATATACCCCTTCATTTCCAAACGTGGATGAGGTCTTCTCTTTAGCAATTACACACCTAAAACTCTAGAAAAGCTTTTGGAAAAGCAAAGAGTGAAGGAGACCAAGCATCTTCCAAGCAAATTCCAAGAAGAAAGAAGAAGATTTTTTAAGGAAGGATTTCTCCACCAAAGC
The DNA here is from genome assembly GCA_039654745.1 of Houttuynia cordata. Classification (NCBI taxonomy): domain Eukaryota; kingdom Viridiplantae; phylum Streptophyta; class Magnoliopsida; order Piperales; family Saururaceae; genus Houttuynia; species Houttuynia cordata. The sequence continues at coordinate 16,654,475 of CM077505.1, forward strand.
AAGCACTCAACTTTCAAATCCTTTTTTTAATTAAGGCTTGAAGTTGAGTGGAAAAGTAAAGCAAAGGAGAATTTACAACTTGAAGTGAAGAAGAAGGCATGGGATATTTTTAATTTTTTATATTTCTTTCTTTCTTCTTTGTGTAATCGGTGTAAATTTTTGTAGCCATTGTTTGGCATTAAATTCTTCTATCTCTTTTGTAATCCTACTTTCAAAATTCCTCCATCTTTGCCAATTAATCGAAGACTTTGTAAAGGGAGGGTCATCCTACCATAAAAAAAGTGAATTATCTATATCTTGTAAGGATTAACTTGTGAGCATAGGAATCACTAAAATTTTTCTCAACAAGATTTTTTGGCACACCCGGTGGGACCCTGTATTCCTTCCATCTCTTTGGCAATATGGAGGCTATGGGAAGTATGAAATTGGTCATCACTTTTGTTGAACCAAAATTTCAAGCCTTTTTGGCTAAGCAAAAATTTGAAGAAAAAAGGGTTGTCCTTAGAGACACCAAAATTGGTGCTCCTTGTGACACTAATTATGAAGTTTTTGAGGAAGCTTCAATGTCAAAAATCCATTTTCCTCACCAAACTCATGGAAAAAATATGAGTGGTAAAGGTGTATTTTCAAGACTTGGAAGGAAGACTTCTATGAATTATGGGAGTAATGCTCCCCACTTAACCCATGAAAAAAATGTGAAGGGGAAAAGGGTGATATCAAGGTTTGGGAACAAGTATGTTGGAAAAATGAAAGGAAAATACTTGAGTCAAGAAAATATGTTCTCAAGCCTTGGGAACAAGACTCATAAAAATTTTAAGAGAGGCTTATGGAGCAAAAATGTGTCTTTGAAGCAAGGCCATGAAATGCCCCAAGGCCGTAATGTTCCAAGTGACAAAAATGAGGTAGACATGAAAAATAATGTAATGGAAGCAAGAAGGGAAGATGGCATCACCTCGGTGTGGGACCGATTATGCTATACTCTCATTTCTTCAAAGATACCACAAAAGGGGAATAAATTTAAGCCCTTAGAGAATTTACATGAAGAAACAATGGTCGATGTGTCTTTGAGACCCCATAGGCCAAAGAAAAAGAATGGGCCTATGGTTATGATGTTCAAGGGAGGAGATGTACCATTTCAACCCGGCAAAAGGAAAATGCCTAATGCATTTAAGGCAAAGCCAAAGGAGGTCACTTGTATGATGATTGGGGCTACACATGAAAGGAAGGTTTGGCGAAAAAGGAAGAACATGAGAAGGAGACATGCCCTTAAATATGAATCACCTATGATAGAAGGTGAAAGCATTATGAGGAGTGAAAAGATTTTATTCCTCAAAATGACCATGAAACTTTGTCATGGAAGCTAATGGGATGCGAAAGATGGAGAAATGAGAATTGCAGCAACCCTTTTTATCAAAGAGAAAGGGTAGACTCAATTCACAATGTTATTCCCCCGTTGGAAACTAATGTCTTATCAAGATGCCCTACTTGTGGTCATGAGGACATAATGCATTCTTTCAAGAAAAAACTTGGCTATCAAAGAAATAATTTTGAAAGGAGGCAACCCATTAGGCGGGGAACGTTCAGTCCATTACCCACCATTGATCGATCGAAGTTTATTTGGAAGCGGGAAGAAGTGAAGAATGATGACATATTTAATTCTCCACCATATAAAGACAATGAACATTCAATGTTGAAGGAAGATCCTTCACCTGAAGAGTCTAAAAGTCTATTTTCCTTTGACGAATCTCAGTCTTCGATTGAGGTTACCCCTAGGAGGAGGAAGAATTTTAGAATATCAAGTAATAGTGGGGAGAAGTTGTCTTTCAATGAAGATGAAAGAAACCCTTCGACTTTTGTTATTGAAAGTTCGAGTAAAGGTCCGCCCAAGGCCTTGAAATCAATTCAATGTTGGGTGCCAAAAGGAAAAGAGTCAAGCATTGCTGTTGTAAACATGGTTAGCTCAAAAGATGAAGATGAGCAAATAATGCATGCAACTCAATATTATACAAGAAGTAAGAAGAAAATTGCTATGAAGCCTAGAGATACGGGAACATCTACAGGTTCTCCTAAGTTCACTTTTGTAATAAGTGAATTTCCTCCAATTGTTCCTCAAGAAGAAAGAGAAGAAGAAGAGGAGGAATTAGTGCTACCTTAATGTAGTTTTTGGTTTTTGTAGGAAAATGAGAGCAAGATGCAAAAAGGGTGAAATGTGCCTCTAATGGTTAATTCTTCATAACTTTGTGTGTAAATCTTTGATCGGACTGATTCAAGCTTTATGTTTAAGTCAGCTTTCCAACGCCACCGACGACGTGCAATTCGGAGTTCGGAGCGAAAAATTATAGCCATTTGAAATTTACAAACAGTAACTACGATCGATGGGCCATTCAATGCGATCGATCGCCTGAGCCACTAAACAGTGTTACTGAAGGTAAGGAGCCGATCGATCGTATCTACAGGAGTTTTTTATTTTTGCAAGACAGTAACAACGATCGATCGGAGTCATATGGCATCGATCGGCAGGACGATCGATCGGAGAAAAATAACGAAGGAATTGTGATCAATCGGTAGGTGATCGATCGGTAATACAGAGAGATCGATCGCCGTATGCGGCAAAATTGAAATAAGACCTATTTCGACTCGGATTTGGAAGGGGACTTCGTGGTTTCTCTTCAAACATATAAATAGGTCTTAAGGGAGAACATTTTGGCTATCTTGGAGATCACCTTTGAGCTATATTAGAGGCTAGAGAGGAGAAAGAGAAGGAGTCTTTTGGAGCAAAGAAGAAGAAGGATTCATGATGATGGATTTACATAAACAGGCTTCTCTTTTCTTTCTTTTTATGTATAACTAAACTTTTATTCAAGGCTAGATGAAGCCTTAGATGTGTATTACTACTCTTAATAGTTTAATTTTATATAGTTGATATCATTCGTACTTAATGCTATTTCATGAGTTTCTTTTGAGTGCTTGACCATATAGGCTTGATTGATATGAATGAAATTAGATCTTTTTAATTCCTGTGCTTAGCTAAAAGTAGGCTGGTGTTAATTCTATGCCTGACCAAGGATAGGATCATTAGCCCAAATGATAATTCTATGCCCGACCAAGGATAGAATTAGCTACAATAATTTATAGTGGATGAACTCTCGTGTCTGACTAAGAACGTGAGTGGATTCATTGTGATTTTTATGTCTGACCATGAACACAAGTTACCATATTATATTAACTTATGCTTAATAATAATTGAGAGTAGTAATTACATGTCTAGTGGTGGATTCTCTGCCTTGATATTCTCTATATTGATTGAATCCTAGTAATTTAGTTAAAAGTTCATTGCTTTCTTTAGAATTAATTAAACTACATCTTTTCTTCTCTTGAATTTGGTAAAGTATTTAACCGTCCTTGAGGTTCAACAACCCTTCTATATTTGCTGTAGTACAATTGCCTTGTGCACTTGTGAGGGTTTATATTTAAATGATCACATGACCAGAAAGTATGTGGATGAGACATTTTTATGCAAGATTTTGTGTTAAGAATGCATGACCAGAAAGTATACGGATGAGACATTATTATGCAGGATTATGTTTTATGAATGCATGATCAGAAAGTATGTGAATGAGATATTGTTATGAAGGTTTATGAGATTTGAATAGATGATCAGAACATGGTGTGTTATGTTGATTTGGATCTATAATCGCTATGTTGTGGTGCCGTTATGATCCTTGGTTGTTGCGATTGTATTAAAACCATTACTGAGTTTTATACTCACCCCTCCTTCCTTGTTTTATTTTGGGGCTGCGTGGCATGGCACGCAAATGGACAGGATCCTTTGTATGAGGAACGGTCGGGGAGAGCATGGGATTAGGTGTGGAGAGCTCTGGACTATATCTTGTTATGTTTTTCAGTTTGACTCTATTTGAGTACGGAACACTGTTTATGTTGGCACCAGTTTCCGACTTCTGTTTATCTAATGCGTTTAAACTTATTCTAGATTTTGTTGCTGAAGCCCTATGTGTTGGCTCAGGATTTTTAGTATGTGGGTTTAAGACTTGTGGCTTTATTTAGAGTTAAACTCTACTTTTATTCTACTTATTTACTCTTGCTCAAAGTCATTGCGTAACTCTGTTAGATGGACTGCCCGTATTGTGGGGCATAAGACTTCTGCTATCTCTTTTATATCGTCGTCCCCGTGCACTGGTCCGGCTCTTGGACCAGGTTCGGTTCGTGTCCGACTGTACCGGGGCGTGACATAGATGATGCCCAATAGACTGGTTGCTGATCTATACATGAAATATGCATTTTATTATCTCCTAAACTTATGTTTATGCTAGTGTTTGATTAGAATTATTGCTACTTTAATATAGTTTTTGGTTTTTGTAGGAAACAAGAGTAAAATGCAGAAATGGGATAAAACACGATTCTAATGATTGAATATTCATAACTTTGATTGCATATCTCTGATGGGACTGATTTAAGCTTTATGATAAAGTACACGAAGTCAGCTTTCCAACGCCACTGACTGTTCGCAATTCGGAGTTCTGAGCAAAAAGTTATGATCATTTGAAATATCGCACGCGAAAGAGGCGCGATTAAAGAGAAGAGCCGTCACGATGAGATTGGATGGATGAGATCGATGCAATGGGTTTTTTGTTTAATAAAGAAAAAAAAAGAAAAGAAATATTCTTTTCCGGTCCGGTTTGATTTAAAGAAAAAAAAAATAGAACGACCCGAGCCGAAGCTCGGGCCGTCCAGAACAGAGCAGCGCTCGGGTGAGACTCCGGCGAGGCCGGCGTGGGTTGAGCTCCGGTGGAGATGGGCTGACGATGAAGACGACGGCGAGGCTCACGATCGGCGAGCTTGGCGGCGAGCTTGGTGGCGGAGAGATTGATGACGGAGGCGAAGCAGCGGCGGCCTGTCAAATGAAACAGAGCTCTGGAACAGAGCTCGAGCGCTGATTGAATGCCGGAAGCTCGACGATGACGACGGAGGTTGAGCTCGGGCTTGTCGATGACGGCACATGCGATAGATGGCGAGGGTCGACCGGGAGGAGCATCCCATGGAACAGAGGCGTGTTCAATCGGGAAAGAAAAAAAAACAGTCGGCTTTAATTTGGAAAGTGCGAGATTTGAAGATCGATTCGACTTCAATTCGGACTTGGGCTCGTGTTCGATTTGGGACGGGGCTGAGGTCTATAAAAGCAAAGCCAGAGCCGCCGGAAAGAGAAGAGCTTTAACAGTGCCAGCCGCCGGAAAAACAGAGCGTAACGGAGAAATTTCAGAGCTTTAACGGTGCGATTGTCGCCGGAATCCGGTGGCTTTGGCCGGAAAACAGAAGGGGGAAGAGAAGGAGGCCGGAGGAGGGAAGAAAGGGCGCAACTTTGGCCGGAAAAGGTGCTGATTTGGATTTGCTACAGTAACTACCGAACGGAGAAGACGATGAATAGTATTTTCCGGTGAACAGTGTTTTCCGGTGAATAGTGCAAAACGACGCCAACGAATCAACAGCGTTCTCCTTGTCCGATGGCCGGCTAAATCCTTGTCCAAGGCGTAGATGAAACCCGAGTAAATTGGTTGTATCATTTTCTTTCATCTTAATCTTATTTTACCTTGATTGGTGTATGAATCTTATTATAGAATCACTGTTAATTTATTGAGATTTATTCTATGTGCTCGAGAGAGGCTAGAGTGAATTCTTGTTGAGTTTCAATCCGAAGAATATTTGCGTGTCCGAGAGGAACGTAAGTAGACTAAGGTGTTATAAAGGAATAAGATTTCATTGGTTTATGCTCGAGAGAGATAGATCACAGTTCCATATTTTAATTGCTTATGTGTTACGTCCGAGAGGAGAGCACTACATTTTGAATTGACAAGTATATGTCCGAGAGGAATATACTAGCCAATTAGGAATTTATTCAAAAGAGAGAGACGATAAGCTGATTTATTGTGTGGTGGATTCGAAGCTTTGGCACTTCTCCATATTAGTTAAAATCTATTTTAAAAGTAGTTAAATTTTATTGCTTTCTCTAGATTAATTAAAACAAAATTTGCTTTCACTTGACTTTGGTAAAATATTAGTCCGTCCCTGAGGTTCGACAACCCTTTAATACTCACTGTAGTACAATTGCCTTGTGCACTTGCAAGGGTTTTATATTTAAACGATCAGTTGCATAGTTTCTTTTCTCTCATTTTATGTTTTAATCTAATTGATGTATGACTCTTTATTATGCAATTAAAGTTAATTCATTGAAGTTTGTTCTTTGTACTTGAGAGAGATGAGTGAATTAATTGCATTTCAATCTGAAAGAGTACTTGCGTGTCCGAGAGGAACGTGAGTGGTCTGAAGTGGCATATATTAATAAAGTTTCATTGGTTTATACTCGAGAGAGATAGATCATAGTTCCATGTTCTTAATTGATTTATGTGTTACGTCCGAGAGGATCGAGAGGAAAGCACTATAATTTGAATTGACAAGTGTATGTCTGAGAGAAAAATGCTAACCAATTAGGAATTTATTGCAGAGAGAGAGAGACGATACACTAGTGTGGTGGATTCGAAGCTTTGTTATCTTCCATATTGATTTAATCTCAACTTAGTTTAGTTAAAGTTCACTGCTTTCCTTAGATAAAATAAAAACTGCAACCTTTTCTCTGAATTTGGTAAAGTATTCATCTGTCTCTGAGGTTTGATAACCCTTCAATACTCGTTGTAGTACACAATTGCCTTGTGCACTTGCAAGGGTTTAATTTTAAACGATCAAGTTTTTAGCATCGATTGTTTGTTGAGTTCTCGGTGATGAGTTATAAGGTGATTGAAATAGTAAATTTCCTTGACTACTCCTACGTGAGTCTTTACTGATTGAGATGTTAAAATCTCCATAGTACTCCTCTGTGAGTCAAATATTGAAAGATGATACAACCTTTGTTGTTGATAATGATCTACACATGAAATATGTATTTTATTATCTCCTAAACTTATGATTATGCTAGTGTTTGCTTAGAATAACTACTACTTTAATATAGTTTTTGATTTTTGTAGGAAACAAGAGTAATACACAGAAATGAGAAGAAAAGTAATTCAAATGGTTAAATCATCATAACTTCGTATACAAATGTTGGATTGGACTGATTCAAGCTTCATGTTAAAGTCAAGAAGTCAGCTTTCCAACGCCACCAACCACGCGCAATTCGGAGTTCGGGACAGAAAGTTATAGCCATTTGAAGTTTCTGAACAGTAACTACGATCGATCGGCTATCAATGCGATCGATCGCCACAACCGTAAAAGCAGTGTATTAAAGGAAACGATCGATCGGACATCAAAACGATCGATCGTATCTACTGGAATTTTTCAATCGCCGAAGACAGTAACTACGATCGATCGGTATCATACGGCGTCGATCGCCAAAGCGATCGATCGGAGGAAAATAACGAAGGAATTGCGATCGATCGATAGGCGAACGATCGGCAATAAAAAGCGATCGATCGCCGTGTGCGGCAAACCGAAATAAGACCTATTTCGACTTAGATTTGGAAGGGGACTTCGTGGTTTCTCTTCACTCTTATAAATAGGCCTTATGGGAGAATGTTTTAGACACCACATATTCAATCCTTGGAGACTTTTGAGCTTTATTGGAGGCTAGAGCAAAGGAGATGAAGAACATGAAGAACACGATGGTGATTTCTCTTCCAATGCGAGGCTAAACACTTTTCCAAGGCGTAAATGAAGCCCAATTGTGTAGTTTCTTTTCTCTCATCTTATATTTTTACTCTAGTTAGTGTATGGATTTTATTATGTAATCACCGTTAAATGAATAAAGATTTGTTCTTTGTACTTGAGAGGGACGAGTGAATTCTTGTGAGTTTCAATCCGAAGAATACTTGCGTATCCGAGAGGAACGTGAGTAGACTGAGGTGTTATATATCAATAAAATTTTATTAGTTTATACTCGAGAGAGATAGATCACAATTCCATATTTTAACCGTTTTATGTGTTACATCCGAGAGGAGAGCACTATATTTTGAGTTGACAAGTGTATGTCCGAGAGGAATATGCTAGCCAATTGGAAATCTTTATTCAAAAGAGAGAGAGAAATGATACACTAGTTTATTGTGGTAGATTCAAAGCCTTGGTCTTCTCCACATTGATTAAAACTCAGCTTAGTAGTTAAAGTTCGTAGCTTTATTTAGATTAAACAAAAACTGCAACTTTCTTCTCTTGAATTTGGTAAAAGATTAATCCATCCCTGAGGTTCGACAACCCTTTAATACTCGCCGTAGTACAATTGCCTTGTGCACTTGCAAGGGTTTTATATTTAAACGATCAAGTTTTTTGCGCCGTTGCCGGGGACGGCACAATAGTTTACTAAATTCTTAGCATAGTTAGTTTGAGAGTAGTTTAGTTTAATTTAGATTTCTTTTTTTAGTAGCTTAATTGCCTTCTTCTTCTTTTGCAGGATTAAGAGAGGACGCTGATTTTCGTTATCGTTGGAAGGGCCATCCCTTTGAAAGTGCTCTTTAGGTCCTAGAGGGGGGGGTGAATAGGACAACCACTTAAAAACGCTCACTCTATTTTAATAAGAGATAATGTTAATTTAAATAATCATTCAATGCAACATTATCTTATTAACAAGTAATTGGAAGCGCATGAGTGAGAGAGACTTAAGAGGTGTGGAGTGTGTGTGTGTGTAACATTATGCAAGACGAGCAATCACAAGCAATCACACAAGATTTATAGTGGTTCGCCGCCAAGCAACTCGCTTCAACGGGTACATCCACTCTCGGAGCACCTAATCCAAGGAACCTCCGACATTCACTAAGTGAGGGTTTTTAGCTCACCCACAACATCATACACTCACCGGTTTTGCTTGGATCACCGGGAACCATACAAGAGTGAATCCACACTCACTATGGGTCACACCGACCCAACTCTCTCTCAAAGGAGTGGTTTGACCCTATGGTCTATACCACAATCTAACACATGTAAAGAAGATATTTAAGAGTACTTACTCTAGGAAGTAGGAGTGACTAGAGTACATACCCTTGAAGGGAGGATGTGAGATATCCTACCCGTTTAGCTCAACCTAGTTTTGAGCTTATGGCCGTCCATTGTCCATCCTTGGATTCAACTAGTGATGCTCCGAAATTGTAGAGGCTTTTTGGACAAGGGATTGGTTTCTCTAAGAATTTTCCTATGGGATTAAGTGAAAACCATGGCCAAAGATACTTTGAACTACTCTCAAGGGTCAATGGTATGAACCCATCTAATCATTAATGAGGGACCGGAGAGTAGATCAAAGTATTCAAGACCTTTGAGAGAATTTGGAAGTATTTGGTTCAAAAGGTCAAGTGGGGGCTTTGGTTTCTAAAGGATGATTCTATATGCTCCAAGAAACCATGATCCAAGATGACTTGAATCTCTTCCTAAGATCTTATAGCAAGATCTTGAACCCCTTTCAAAGAAAGGAGAGGAAGAATAATCAAGAGCATCAAGGCTCTAGAGGACTTGAATCTCTTCCTAAGATCTCATAACAAGATCTTAAACCCCTTTCAAAGAAAGGAGAGGAAGAATAATCAAGAACCCTCAAGGCTCTAGATGATATGCAAAGAATAAGGCCAAGAGGCTTTGGGGAGAAGGCTTGCCCATTTCTTTCCAAGAGGTGGGTATTTATAGATGGAGAGGGAGGTGTGTATCAACCCATCCTTGGGTGGATCCACCTCATATCCACCCACCCATGGGTGGATCCACCTCATATCCACCCACCCATTAGTGGTTCTCTTATGTGGGTTGGGTCCTAATAATGGGTGGTTCCTTTAGCCCAAGAACCCATTTCACAAATGGGCTTTTTCTAAATGTCTTTTCCTAAGGACCTTAGGTGGGCTTTGAAAGAAGCTTTGGATCACTTTGGTTAGTGGGTTTTTCTTGGAATATTTTGAACCTAACAAATTTGATCCAAAAGCTATGGGCCTAGAGGACAACTATGGATGATCTAATGGTTGTGAGTTGATCCTCTAGAAAATATGCACTCCTCTTGTATGTCTTCATGATGGGCCTTCAATAGGTTACTTTTAAGTGATGTCTTGGCCATGGGCTTTGTGGTGTGCTCCCACTTTGTCTTGGACTTTTGTGATCTCCATTTTCCTTTAGCTTCACCTTGGAGTGTCTTGCTCAATATGATAGCTTTCTCTTCAAGATCCACTTGTGTTGGCTTCTTCTTGAGATTGTCTCCTCTCAACCTCTTCATATAGCCCAATTTGTATATGTACCCCAATTTGTACATATACCCCATTTTTCCTCTCACATACCCCATATATTTTTGTACATTAAATTGACATACATTAAGAGACAAAATCACACTCCCAAATTTTGCCCTAACAAGCTCCCCCTTGTCAATTTGAATGACAAAAATGCTTATATAAATTAGAGGCTTAATTAGCAACTCCCCCTAAGTTGCATTCCCCTCTAATGAAGCAATTCCTCTTTCGATGGGCATGTCAAGTTTTACCCTGTAAGACAAACACATTCTAGTACACTAGGTGGGAATTTCTCACTCCCCCTTTTTGTTAATCAAATTGGCAAGGTTAGATAAGAATTGTAGATAACAAGCGAGAGTCATACATTAAAAATGTAACTAAGGGAGGTTTAGCATTAAAGCACAATAAAAAGAGTACATTAACTTCAAAGTGCTTAATAGAGAAATGGCATTAAAGCATAACAATGAGAAGTATATAGATAGAGCATGAAAGCATAGGCACATAGGATCAAAACATACATCATTAACAAAATGGGAAAACAACCAATGAATGTCTTAGTTACAATCCTAATAGATTAATAACTCTAATGATTCCCAAACCAAAATAAAGGTGATTTTCATTTGAGAGCAAACCTATGAACTCGTGGATAGTTAGGGTGAACCCTACTCGTTGTCATTATACCCCTCAAGTTGTGAGTGTCACTTTTGGTTTTAGTACCCAATAAAATTTGATAGTGACTCTCCAAAGATTTTTTTTTTTTTTTTTTTTTTTTTTTTATAAAAAAAAAAAAAAAAAACACGAGCAAAAACAACAAAAGAAAACAAAAAAAAGAAAAGACATACGAAACTAATCTAACTAGCACAAATTCCAATGGACTTTCGAAGATTAGTAAATCTCAAGGAGTCTAGTGGTTTAGTCATAATATCTGCTAGTTGATTATTAGTAGAAACATATTCTAGTGCGACTACATTATCCTCAACTAATTCACGGATGAAATGATGCCTAATATCAATGTGCTTAGTGCGTGAATGTTGAACCGGATTTTTAGAAATATTAATAGCACTAGTGTTGTCACAGTATACGCTCATGGTCCCTTGTTGGATTCCATAATCCTGAAGCATTTGCTTCATCCATAATAATTGAGCGCAACAGCTACCAGCGGCAATGTACTCGGCTTCTGCAGTAGATAGTGAAATAGAAGCTTGCTTCTTGCTATGCCAGGCAACTAGACAGTTTCCAACATAGAAACATCCACCACTTGTGGATTTTCTATCAACTAAGTTGCCTGCCCAATCTGCATCTGAGTATCCAGCTAGAGCGGTACAAGTGTCATATGGATACCAGAGCCCTAGATCTGAGGTTTCTGCTACATACCTGATAATTCGTTTAACAGCAGTTAAATGGGATTCTTTAGGATCAGCTTGAAATCTAGCGCATGCTCCTACACTAAATGATATGTCAGGTCTGCTAGCAGTCAGATAAAGTAGGCTACCAATCATACTCCTATAAACATGAGAATCAGCACTTTTTCCATCACTATCCTTGCTCAGTTTTAATGTGGTACTCATAGGAGTAGCTATATGTCTACCAGAGTCAAGACCAAAACGCTTGACTAGCTCCCTAGCATACTTGGTTTGAGACACGAAAATTCCTTCTTTTAATTGTTTGACCTGAAAACCTAAAAAGAAGGAAAGTTCTCCTACCATACTCATTTCAAACTCCGATTTCATAAGGTTGGCAAACTCAATAGTTCTTTTCTCATTAGTAGATCCAAAAACAATATCATCTACATATATTTGAGCAATCAAGATGGAATCTTTGGTCTTTTGTACAAAAAGTGTTTTATCAACACTTCCTCGACAAAAATCATTATTGAGTAAGAATGAGGTCAATCTCTCATACCATGCACGTGGTGCTTGTTTTAGACCATAGAGTGCCTTTTTGAGCCTATATACATGATGAGGAAGTTTAGGATCAATGAATCCTTTTGGTTGTTCAACATATACTTCCTCATTAAGTACTCCGTTTAAAAAAGCACTTTTGACATCCATTTGATATAATTTGAATTGTAAATGACAAGCAATGGCCATCAAGATCCTAATAGACTCTAACCTAGCTACAGGAGCAAAGGTTTCCTCGAAGTCTATCCCCTCAATTTGGGTGTATCCTTGGGCAACTAATCTAGCCTTGTTTCTAATAATCTTCCCATTTTCATCACTTTTGTTCTTAAAAATCCACTTAGTTCCTATGACATTTATATCACTTGTTCTAGGAACTAGGTACCATACCTCATTTCTAACAAATTGATTTAGCTCTTCTTGCATGGCATTAACCCAATGTTCATCTGTGAAAGCTTCATCAACATTCTTAGGTTCTATGTTAGAGGTGAAACAAAAATGACTGTTTATTATTTCAGCTTGTTGTCTAGTTAGAATAGGGCCACGAGGGTCACCAATGACTTGAGTTATAGGATGATCCTTTACTTCTTTCAGGTCATTGTTTGAAGGAGGAGGAGAGGATATGAGCTCAATAGTGGGACCCTCTTCTAGTGCTCCTTCATCTTCTTCAGGATGGTCTTGAGAACCTTCTTCAATTTTTGCATCATGAACAACCACATTGATAGATTCTTGAATGGTGTTGGTTGTCAGATTTAATACCCTATAAGCTCGACTATTGAAGGAGTATCCAAGGAATATTCCTTCATCACTTTTTGAGTCAAGCTTGCCTAGATTTTCTCGGTCTTTTAAAATATAACATCTACTGCCAAAGACCTTAAAATATTTAACACTAGGTTTTTTATCGTGCCATAGCTCATAGGCAGTTTTATCCTTACCTGCTCGCATGTAAACTCGATTAATAATATAGCAGGCAGTGTTAACTGCTTCGGCCCACAAATTCTTTGGAAGATTCTTACTAGTTAAAAATACTGTGGCCATGTCTTGTAGAACACGGTTCTTTCTTTCAGCAACACCATTTTGCTGAGGAGTTTTAGGTGCAGAAAATTCATGATGTATTCCAAATTTATCACAAAATTTATCAAAGGAAGTATTTTCAAATTCTCCACCATGATCACTCCTAATCTTGACAATGGTCAGACCTTTCTCATTTTGGATTTGCTTGGCAATCCCTTTAAATTCAAGAAAAGTATCAGACTTTTCTCTAAGAAAGGCAACCCAGGTGTATCTAGAAAAGTCATCTACTACCACAAGGAAATACTTTTTCCCTCCTATACTCTCTGTTCTCATGGGTCCAACTAAATCCATATGTAGAAGTTCAAGAGGTCTAGAGGTATTGATAGTATTTACCTTTTTGTGTGAGGCTCTAACTTGTTTACCTATCTGACATTCACCGCACTCTTTCTTATCCTTACAACTAATGATAGGTAGACCCCTAAGAATCCCTTTCTTACTTAGTCGAGATAAGTCTCTATAGTTTACATGACCAAGACGCTTGTGCCATAGTTCTGCTTCATTTGTTTGCGATATGTGGCATTGAGAAAAGTTTGGTTGACATGTTTCCTCAACTATATAGCAATTGTCAGTAGTTCTAACACCTCTCATAATGGTTTCTCCTTTCTTGTTGGTGATCTTACAACTGTGACTCCCAAAGCTAACATAATGATTTTGGTCACAAATTTGGGAAATACTAAGGAGATTGTGTTTTAGCCCTTCAACACATAGTACATCCTTAAGGTGAGGCATGTTTGGTACTTTTAGAGTTCCTTTGCCAATGATTTTTGCAGTACTACCATCTCCAAAGGTGACCGATCCTCCATTAAATTCTTTTAGCTCAGAAAAGTTTCCTTTGTCTCCAGTCATGTGCCTAGAGCACCCACTATCTAAGTACCATTTAGGGGAATTTTCTGCTAAGAGGGCTGTGTGAACAACTAGACTCCTTTCCTTTGTTTTAGGTCTCCATACAGTGGTGTTAGATGTTCTCCCTATTTTATACCTAGAAGATGGACTATTTGAGGTGGTTGTTTTACTCTTGCTTTCCTTGCTCTTGAGCTCTGTTTGAGTATTCCTATGCTTTAGGGTTATTTTAGCAATCTCTTCAAAAAGTTGAACCATCCTAGTAGTCACAGGAATAAGTCTAGTAGGAACAACATTATGTGAGGAATTAATGAATTCTAGAAGTTCACTTTTGGTGTAATCATTATTTTTCCTATAAATCTTCTTTGCATTATATCCCCTATCAACTGGTGCATTTTTATCTTGAAACAATTCTCCTAAGATAGATTTTTCTTTCCTTATGATAGGTCTAGGATTGATTCTTCGGTGTTCCTCTTCAATAGATGACTCGTTAAGACTTTCTTTTACAAAGATAGTTTGAGTTTCACCTTTAGACTTGTTTATACTAGTGTAACCAAGCCCATTCTTATCCATTGAACTTTTTCCTAGCCTTAGCATATGTTGAAGAGTTTGACTACTTTGAGAAAATTTCTCAACTAGACTATCCTTGGATTTGCTAAGTTCTTCTTTTAGAGTTGAGTTTTCAGAGATAACTACTTTTAATTCTTCTAACTTTTCTTTATGTATCTGCTCTCTAATTTTCAAATCATTTTTCAACTTAACAATTTCCTGTGTTTGCATATCATTCATAGCAAAATCAAGTTCCTTTTTAAGCCTAAGATTTTCCCTTTTTAGCATAGTGATCTTCTCAGTCATTCTAGTGCTTTCTTTGAATAAAGAATTATATGAACTTTGAAGGTCATTATTATCGTTGTCAGAAGTAAGAGAATCTGAATCACTTTGAGATGATTCTTCATTTGGCATTTCCACCTTAGATAAGTCATTAATGATTGATGAGGAAGTCATAAAGACTTTTAAAGATTCTACCTCATCTTGGTCAGAGGAATCTTCTAAGTCCTCCTCAGTTTCTGAGGATTCATCCCATGAAGCTTTAGCTGCTATTTCCTTTTTCTTAAATTTTTGCTTTGACGGGCACTCAGTAGCAAAATGGCCAATCCCATGACAATTATAACATTCAATGTTTCTTGGGGTTGATTTACTTTTTCTTTTTAAGTTGTCTATAGGTTTAGTTTTAGAAACACTTTTCCCTCTAAATCTTCCATTAAAATGTTTAGCAAACTTTTTAGCAAGGAAAGCAATTTCTTCATCTACCTCATCATCTGACTCTTGACTTTGTTTGCTAGTAGATTTCAAAGCTACAGATTTTTTAATCTGTGTGGGAAGTTGCATTTCATAAGTTTGTAAAGAGCCAACTAAATCTTCTACTTTCATTAGGTCAGTATTTCTACATTCCCCAATTGCTGTCACTTTAGGAGAAAATCTAATAGGGAGAGACCTAAGGATTTTGTCTACAATGTCAGGTTCAGGTAGTTTCTTACCAAGTCCCCACATGGAATTTACAATATCATTAAGTTTAGAATAGAATTCCATGAATGTTTCATCTTCTCCCATTTTGATATTTTCAAACCTAGTTACAAGGAGTTGGAGTTTAGATTTCTTAACTAAACTAGTTCCTTCATGCGACACTTCTAAAATATCCCAAGCTTCCTTGGCACTCTCACACAAACATATACGTTTATACTCATCAGGGGATACAGCACAAGTGATGGCACTAAGGGCTTTGTTATTTCCCATACTCAATTTTTTATCTATCTCAGACCACCTAAGTATATTTAAGGGACGCTCAGTAGTAACCCCATTTGTTTCTATGGTTTCAGTGGGTGGTTTCCAACCATTTTCTACACAATACCATGCCAATTCATCATGAGCCTTCAAAAAGGTCTTCATGCGATTTTTCCAATATGCATAGTTACTACCATCAAATGGAGGAGGTTTGGTAGTAGATGAGCTCTCAAATCTAGCCATTAAGAGCACTTGGATCACACTCAAGATGCTATCACCTAAGTAAGAGTGACCAAGCTCCGATACCACTTGAAAGTGCTCTTTAGGTCCTAGAGGGGGGGGGGGGTGAATAGGACAACCACTTAAAAACGCTCACTCTATTTTAATAAGAGATAATGTTAATTTAAATAATCATTCAATGCAACATTATCTTATTAACAAGTAATTGGAAGCGCATGAGTGAGAGAGACTTAAGAGGTGTGGAGTGTGTGTGTGTGTAACATTATGCAAGACGAGCAATCACAAGCAATCACACAAGATTTATAGTGGTTCGCCGCCAAGCAACTCGCTTCAACGGGTACATCCACTCTCGGAGCACCTAATCCAAGGAACCTCCGACATTCACTAAGTGAGGGTTTTTAGCTCACCCACAACATCATACACTCACCGGTTTTGCTTGGATCACCGGGAACCATACAAGAGTGAATCCACACTCACTATGGGTCACACCGACCCAACTCTCTCTCAAAGGAGTGGTTTGACCCTATGGTCTATACCACAATCTAACACATGTAAAGAAGATATTTAAGAGTACTTACTCTAGGAAGTAGGAGTGACTAGAGTACATACCCTTGAAGGGAGGATGTGAGATATCCTACCCGTTTAGCTCAACCTAGTTTTGAGCTTATGGCCGTCCATTGTCCATCCTTGGATTCAACTAGTGATGCTCCGAAATTGTAGAGGCTTTTTGGACAAGGGATTGGTTTCTCTAAGAATTTTCCTATGGGATTAAGTGAAAACCATGGCCAAAGATACTTTGAACTACTCTCAAGGGTCAATGGTATGAACCCATCTAATCATTAATGAGGGACCGGAGAGTAGATCAAAGTATTCAAGACCTTTGAGAGAATTTGGAAGTATTTGGTTCAAAAGGTCAAGTGGGGGCTTTGGTTTCTAAAGGATGATTCTATATGCTCCAAGAAACCATGATCCAAGATGACTTGAATCTCTTCCTAAGATCTTATAGCAAGATCTTGAACCCCTTTCAAAGAAAGGAGAGGAAGAATAATCAAGAGCATCAAGGCTCTAGAGGACTTGAATCTCTTCCTAAGATCTCATAACAAGATCTTAAACCCCTTTCAAAGAAAGGAGAGGAAGAATAATCAAGAACCCTCAAGGCTCTAGATGATATGCAAAGAATAAGGCCAAGAGGCTTTGGGGAGAAGGCTTGCCCATTTCTTTCCAAGAGGTGGGTATTTATAGATGGAGAGGGAGGTGTGTATCAACCCATCCTTGGGTGGATCCACCTCATATCCACCCACCCATGGGTGGATCCACCTCATATCCACCCACCCATTAGTGGTTCTCTTATGTGGGTTGGGTCCTAATAATGGGTGGTTCCTTTAGCCCAAGAACCCATTTCACAAATGGGCTTTTTCTAAATGTCTTTTCCTAAGGACCTTAGGTGGGCTTTGAAAGAAGCTTTGGATCACTTTGGTTAGTGGGTTTTTCTTGGAATATTTTGAACCTAACAAATTTGATCCAAAAGCTATGGGCCTAGAGGACAACTATGGATGATCTAATGGTTGTGAGTTGATCCTCTAGAAAATATGCACTCCTCTTGTATGTCTTCATGATGGGCCTTCAATAGGTTACTTTTAAGTGATGTCTTGGCCATGGGCTTTGTGGTGTGCTCCCACTTTGTCTTGGACTTTTGTGATCTTCATTTTCCTTTAGCTTCACCTTGGAGTGTCTTGCTCAATATGATAGCTTTCTCTTCAAGATCCACTTGTGTTGGCTTCTTCTTGAGATTGTCTCCTCTCAACCTCTTCATATAGCCCAATTTGTATATGTACCCCAATTTGTACATATACCCCATTTTTCCTCTCACATACCCCATATATTTTTGTACATTAAATTGACATACATTAAGAGACAAAATCACACTCCCAAATTTTGCCCTAACAACCTTCCCACTGTTTGCGCTCTCTTAACCCTCTTTTAGAGTAAATTTGGGTGCTTGGTGTTTTTCTTTTCTTTGTGGGATTGCATGACGTACTAGTTGTCGCTATTAGGTTGCTAGTTGTCGCTATCTTGGACTGATGCTTGCTAGTTGTCGTTATTAGGATTGCACAGGTTTTGTTTGATTTTTATTGTGCATGCATGGTCGTCGCTCCCTGAACCTCGACCTTGCCTTTGATCCTGATCCTGAGCGCCTATATAGAATCTGTAGAACTCCTAGCCCAATCCATGAAATTCATCCAATGGTGGACAACATGAACCTTGGGGGTGGGAATGGCCTAAACCAGAATCCACTAATGCCCCATGCCCGTATCCTGCAAGACTACTACCGTCCCACTGCCTACACCTCCCCTTCCTGTATCCTACTTCCTGCAACCGTGGCTAATTTTGAAATTAAGCCAAACATCATCTAGATGCTGCCCACATACCATGGCCAACTAAATGAGAACCCTTATAGGCACCTACAAAATTTCCTAGAGGTTAACACAACCTTTAAACTTACACTATCTGATGACCAGGTGTGCCTTAGGTTGTTCCCCTTCACATTAAAAGATAGGGCTAATGAATGGCTATACTCCCTTGAGCATAACTCTATTTCCACTTGGGAGGAACTTCAGGCCGAACTCTATTTTCACTTGGGAGGAACTTCAGGCCGAATTCCTCAAGAAATACTTTTCTGTGGGGCGGACCAATAAGATCCGCCATGAAATCATCGCATTTACCCAGTTACCTAATGAACAATTCCATGAAAGCTGGGAGAGGATAAAATCCTTACTCCAGTCCTGTCCCCACCATGATGTGCCCAAGTGGCAATTAGTACAGAGATTTCATGAGGGTGTGTGCGATCAGCATAAGACCCTAATAGACGCCTCCTGTGGAGGCACATTCATGAAGAAACCCCCAAATGATGCTTGGGATTTACTAGAGGACCTAAGCGAAAATTCTCTACACAGTGCCACCCTCTATAGATCTGAAGGCCATATGCCTGGCAGGAGTGCCTCAAGGGGAGGCATGTATGATGTTAAAGCTACCATGAACCTAGAACACCAAGTGGCATCCCTTACTGAGAGGTTTGACAGGTTTTTCTCACAGACTCCACCTTATACCCCAACCTCTCAAGATGCCTGTGCCATCTGTGCCAGCCCTATGCACACTATTGTTGACTGCCCCTCAGCCTCCCAGTATCCTGATCTTGTCCAGGAGCACGTCAACCTTGCACAAACTTATCCTAGAGCCAATAACCCCTACTAAAATACCTATAACCCGGGGTGGCAAAATCATCCCAATTTTACCTGGAAACAACCAAACCAGGGGCCCACTTTCAATCAGGCCCCAAGACAAGAATTCCCAAACCCAACTCAGTCTTACCAACTAGCCACAAATCCCCCATTTGGCCAAACCAACAAGAAACCATCCTT
Source organism: Houttuynia cordata (assembly GCA_039654745.1). Taxonomy (NCBI): domain Eukaryota; kingdom Viridiplantae; phylum Streptophyta; class Magnoliopsida; order Piperales; family Saururaceae; genus Houttuynia; species Houttuynia cordata. The sequence goes on from CM077505.1 coordinate 16,673,975, forward strand.
CGAAGATCAGATGAGCCAAATGCTAGCTACCCAATCTACCCTCCTCTCAGCTTTTAATGCGATGGAAGCCAAGATAGAAACCAAACACAGAGATCTGACATGTGAGCTAAGAACCCAGGCCCAGCTTGTTCATTCTCATAAACAATCCATTGCCAAAATAGAAACCCAATTAGAACAGCTGGCCCAATCTATGAACCGTAGGGAAGTAGGAACCTTGCCTAGCCAACCACAGCAGAACCCTAGAGGCCAGTTCGCCGTTGAAGGTTCCCATTATCCAAATGAGCAGGTGCAAGCCGTTACTACCCTAAGAAATGGAAAACAAGTTGGCAATCAGGTTAGGGACCCAACCATTGCGAGTGAGGACACTCCCCTTGAGAAACAGAACCAACTCACTCCTACTATGCCTGATCCTATTAGTCTCCCACCACAGAAGGATGTCCCAGCTGAGTCCACCAATGAAAAATCCTATATCCCTAGGGCTCCTTTCCCTCAATGCCTCAACCAACCCTCCCCGTTTAGTAAGTCCCACCAACGAATGGAGGAAATGTTAGAGGTGTTCAAGCAGGTTAAGTTCAACCTTCCCCTCTTAGATGCCATCAAACAAGTGCCTGCGTATGCCAAGTTTCTGAAAGACCTGTGTACCCAAAAGAGGAAAACCAAATCCCATGTCACCCAAAAGGTCTTTTTGACCAACCAAGTAAGCTCTTTACTGACCAGTGATATGCCACCTAAATTTAAGGACCCAGGTGTCCCTGTTATCTCTATTGTCATAGGTGACTATACCCTTAGTCGAGCTCTCTTAGATTTAGGGGCCAGTGTTAACCTCCTCCCTTACTCAGTGTATGAACAACTTGGCCTCGGAGAGTTGCAGCCCACCTCAGTCACTCTTCATAGTTACTCTCGTCAAAATAGGTCTTATTTCGGTTTTCCGTATACGGCAATCGATCGCTCCGTATTGACGATCGTTCGCTTTCCGATCGATCGCAATTCCTTCGTTATTCTCCTCCGAATGATCGCTTTGCCGATCGATGCCGTATGATACCGATCGATCGTAGTTACTGTCTTGCGCGGATCAAAAATTTCAGTAGATACGATCGATCGTTTCCTTCAATACAGTGCTTTTGCGGCTCTGGCGATCGATCGCATTGATAGCCGATCGATCGTAGTTACTATTCATAAATTTCAAATGGCTATAACTTTCTGTCCCGAACTTTGAATTGTGCATGGTTGGTGGAGTTGGAAAGCTGACTTCTTGAACTTTAACATGAGACTTGAATCAGTCCAATCCGACATTTGTACACGAAGTTATGATGATTTAACCATTCGAGTTATTTTTCACCTCATTTCTGTGTATTACTCTTGTTTCCTACAAAAACCAAAAACTATATTAAAGTAGTAGTTATTCTAATCAAACACTAGCATAATCATAAATTTAGGAGATAATAAAATGCATATTTCATATATAGATCACACCCCCAAACCTAGATTTTGCTAGTCTCTAGCAAAATAAAACAAAATAAAATCAAACAATCAACTAAAGAAACTAATGCATAAAAGTAAACACCACTTTCGTAGGGAACACGATTGCATTGAGCGTATGCAACAAGCCGTTAAACCTCTAGGTGTCCCTAGTAGGACGAGTGTTGTCTCGTGAGGGTTTGCAGCCATGCTACCCACAAACATGTATTTATGAAACTAATTAACCTAAGTTCAAACAAAACAAGAATAAAATAAAAATAGTGCAAAACAAGCAAACCTATTATCCCCATAAATGCATATTACAATGCTTAAGAAAATTAACCACACGTACTTGGTTCATAATCAACAGGAATATAGAAGCCCTCAAGTAAGTGATTTTATTCCACACTTTCATCTTGGAAATTTCTGCTCAATATAATATAGCATGATAACATAAATAATAGAAAGTGTAGAACATTGTAGCAATACATTCCAAATTTCTGTTTATACAGATCCAGTGTTACCCATTAACCAAAGAACATCAAAATCTACATAGTCATCGTAATCTTTAGGTTCATGATAGCACAAATCTGCGCACCTCCTTCGGGTCCAACCTTCTAGATTTGAGAGGATAATACACCATAGACTTTTTTTTTCTTTTCTTTTCTTTTTCTGCTAGGACTGTGTAAGGCCTGACTTCAAGATGCTTAGGTTTAGCAATGACTCAGGCCAATGACTCCCAGCCAGTTTGGCTTAGGGCATTAGGTTTTAAGAAGACCGCTTCGGGCCCGAGCATCAGCCTAAGTTAATCCTATAAAGTCAAGCAGCCCCTTTCTTTCATTTTGTTTTCATTTTTTTCGCATTTTTATTTTCATCATTCATATTTTCAGCACATCTTTACTCTATCCAGGCTGTATTATACTCTCAACCTATTTCCGGTTCCAATCTCTTGCCATAGCCAAGTAAATGGTCTATTATGATCTTTTAAGCTCAACAGATAACTACACATCATCCAATGACTATGACTAAAGACATCCCACTGTAAATTAGCATTCAACAAATCTCTAGATGGTATTACTTTATGTAACTAGTGTGTGTGAGTGAGTTTTCTTAGTTCAAGCACCTGTTCCAAGAGAACTGTAACAGAAAGATATGATCAGTTAAGTGTATCTATCCTCCAGTATACTTACTCACACTTCCAATGCAAATTAATCTCTTAAGAATTGTAACATGCATCATTACGGGATAAACTATCAAAACCTAACAGAAATACTAACAAACAACTTAAAATTACTAAAACAAATTTAACTTTTTTTTTATATTTTCCTTTTCTGATTTTACAATGAAGCACATCCTCTCCCCCAAACCTAATATAAGCATTGCCCTCAATGCACAATGAAAGACAAATACAATGATCATAAAAAGGGAAAAGAGAAGGAGGAAGGAAAACACCAGAGGAAGAGCGGACTAAGAGTCCTGGTCATCGCCGTCTGCACCACCCGAAGAAGGGAAACGCCAATCATGAAGAAAATCGACTATGGAGTCGAGGCGTTCCGTAATAGCATGCTGAGAATCTTGAAGTGCCTGCTGGGCTGCCCTAATCTCCTGTTGTGATTGCCGCATCTCCTGCACATGTCCAGTGAGGTCGGTGATCTGCTGATGCATAGTTGCCCAAGGTGGTTGCCGATCCTCAGGTATCTCTTCAGGACGGTGGACTCGTGGCCAAGCTTCGCGACGTGTGTGGCCCATCATACGGTTATAAGCATCAATTCCAATGGGGCCAAGTCCGCGAGATAATCGTGCATGATCTGGAAAGCGCACCCCATAGGTCTGAAATACCCGCTCAAGAATAAAGGGATATGGCAATCGCTCATCTTTGCGCCCCACCATCATCTGCTTCATCCGCCCAAAAACGAATGAAGTAAATCAAGATCACCACGTCGGGTATCGTCGCCGAATACATATAATAGATCCGTCATAGTGAGATCGACTTTCTCCTTCCGAGCCGACCATACATCATGCTATAGAATCAAGAAAGCAAAACGGAACTCTGGTAGCATGCTGATGGCTGAAATATATGTTGTACACCCAGGACCTACTGCTGACCCCATCAAGCGACCAGAAACACTGCGATGCGTAGGAAATTTATATCCAGTGAAGTCGGGATGACGAATTGTACCTCGTTCGCAACCCATGGCCCTGGCTATATAAGCGGCGCGGATACAGATAGGAGTGTCACATACCATACTGTTAATGGTCACCTGTTCTGGATCTTCATTGTCTTCAATGGTGCCATTCAAATAGAACTCTCGTACTGAATCTTCGTGCACCATTTGATACACATTCTGATGCTTAGATGCAATATGGGTGAAGTAATGCACCCAATCTGGCCGGGTCTCTATCCATCTGTGTGTCGACAAATCAGGAATGTCGGGATTAAGAACGACTTGTCTCTCATACTGAAGCCGCCGGGGCAATGGAGGAGTCGCAGGTGCAGGAGTGGAAGGAACAGGACGTGATGAAGAAGCTTCACCTCGTGAACGTTTGTGCGCGACGGATTTCTGAGGCATTGTACCTGAAAACTAAAGATAATAGTAAAAATCCAATCAAGGTAAAAGAATATGCAGCATATAATTGCAAGACTTAAATATCACAGCAAGCATGTAATAACAGATTCACTTCAAAATTTTCGGGTTTTTTTTTTAAAAAAAATAATAATAAATTTCCTAAAAATAAATAAAAAAAAATAATAACAATTTTATGAAAACTAAGGAAATCAAAAGGAATCATCATGCATAACATAAATCACAATCATCAATATAGAAGTATGCATGAAAGGGATTCAAAAATCAGATTTCGAAAATTTTTTTTTAAAAAAAAAAAAATAGCAAAACACTATTCACCGCAAGAACACAAATCCTAAAAACACCTAAAATCGAAGAATCAAAAGCTGAAAGTCACGCATAAGCATCGCAATAGTCATTAAAAGAGAATGCATAAGATTAATCACAACAATATCCACCGGAAACTAAGAAAAATCAAGTTTTTAAGTTTCGGCTTACCGGAAGAAAAAGGAGTGATTGCGATGAAAGGAGTGGGAAATCACGGAAACAGACACCGGATCTGGATTCTACGTGCAAAAATCCTTCGGGGGCCGGAGTTTCAGCTCAAACACGGGTCGGAAACGGCGGCGGCGAGCGGAAATAGATTTCTCTCGCCGCGGCCGTTCGGATTTTAAGCGCGAGGAAGACGACCCGCGATCGATCACATTTTTCTCCGCTCGTTCGTGTTATAACTCAAGAAACAGCGCCCGTTAGATTGAATATGAACGGTGTCGATGTACCACAATGCAATCGATCGCAAATATAAGGCGTCGATCGGATATCGATCGTATGTACTGTTCTTCGATTTTTTTTTAAGCATGTCCTCTCCCCCAAACCTAATGAAAATGGTAATAAAAATAAGACAATAAGGAGAAGAAAAGGAGAGAATACACCTGAATACGTGGGTTGCCTCCCACCAAGTGCTAAGTTTAACGTCTTCAGCCAGACAGAGCCACGGTCGTTTGTAGGGTTTAGATCATCAAGAATTCAGCCTGGATCAATTAAATGATTGCCCCACACACTCCTATCATTGTTGCCTATGTATGGAGCACATCGTGGAATAAAAGGATGGAGTAGTGGGTGTGGAAGCTTTGGAAAGAGGGGCCTCTGCATTAACCATGAAAGAAGGTCATCAGAGAATTTTAATATAAAGGGAACCTCCTCCCCCACATCAACCATTTTGGCCTTAGGGGCCTCTTCTAGTAACCCAATTGGGAAAGCTTCCTCAATTAGTGAATCAACTAAACTATCTATGAAACAGTCTAAGTTATGTTCATTAAACAAAGAGTTAGAATGATCTAGACAAGATATGAATGGTGCTTCAGGAATAGAAGGTTCTGTTAACAGTGTTGTAGACTGCAACTCCTCAGATATAGAAGAAGGTTAAAAATTTGGTTCTATCAACACACTCACTTCTTCTTTAATTTCTACACCCTCTTGATCATTATGTAAAGCCCACTCAAGCTCATTGTCAAACCTTTTGGCATTCTGAAGGGATGTAACATCGTAGTCAGGGGAAAAACAAATCCCTTCATCAGAAAATTGGCCCTTCGGATATTGGGGCTCGATAGGTAAAATGCATTCTTTGTTCATATTCATAGCCTGTGTTAGCTGTTCTAACTGTATTTCAATGTTGGCAAGAGCCTGTGTGTGGGAATGGACAATCTGGGCATGGGTACTCAGCTCACCTGTCAGCTCTCTATATTTGGTGTCTATCATAGTGTCCATCTTGGCTTCCAGCGCACTAAAAGCTGAGAGGAGAGTGGATTGGGTGGCTAGCATTTGGCTGATTTGATCTTCTAGGGATGGTTTCTTATTGGTTTGGCCAAACTGAGGATTAGAGGCTGGTTGGTAAGGTAGTTGTTGGCTTAGAAAATCTTGTCTAAGGGCCTCATGAAGAGTGGGCCCAGGGTTGGGTTGCTCCCAAGGGTTGTTAGGATGATCCTCCCACCTATGAAGACCTTGGGCCTCATTCACATATTTTCTTATAAAATCAGGGTACTCATGGGCCAAAGGGCACTCCACTCGGGTGTGAATGGGACTTAAAGAGAGGGCACATGGTTCTGACATATAAGGAGTTGTGTATTGTAGGGAAGATGTGCCACTCCCAAAATTAGAGTGATTATCCCAACCACGGTTATAAGTATTAGCATATAAGGGACGTAGGTGGTAGGGCATTTCATAAGGAAGGGGATTAGGTGTGTGTGAAGAACAATAATCATTAAAGCTCCTATATGGGTTCTCATGGCTAAATCCATAGAAAGGTAAACAACCCTAGATAGCCACAACTGAACCACAATATCACACATCCACAAATAAGATAAACAACCCTAGATAGCCACAACTAACAAACATCAGTCCTAGATATCGACAACTAGCAGTCCTAATAGCCACAACTAGCACAACATGCAGTCACAGAAAGAAAAAAAAACACCAAGCACACAAATTAATCTAAAAAGAGAAGGATAAGAGAATGCAAACTAGGGGAAGGGGTGGCCCTTCCACGTTGGCGAGAATTCTACGTCTTCTCTTAACCTTGCAAAAAGAAAGACAAACACAAATTAAGCTACTGACAAATAATCTAAGTTAAGACTCACTAAACTACTCTAACACTAATTATACTAAGAATCTGGTAAACTATTGTGCCGTCCCCAGCAGCGGAGCCAAAAACTTGGCCGTTTAAATATAAACCCTTGCAAGTGCACAAGGCAATTGTACTACGGCGAGTATTAAAGGGTTGTCGAACCTAAGGGACGATAAATACTTTACCAAATTCAAGAGAAGAAAAGATGTAATTTAATTAATTCTAAAGAAAGCAATGAACTTTAGCTAGTCTAATTGAGATTTAATCAATATGGAGAAATATTAAGGCAAAGAATCCACCACTAGACATGAAATTACTACTCTCAATTATTATTAAGCATAAGTTAACATGATATGGTAATTCATGTTCTTGATCGGACACACGAATTACTAATGAATTCACTAACGTTCTTGATCGGACACGAAAGTTCATCCACTATTTTGTAATCAATCCTATCCTTGATCGGGCATAGAATCAATCACAACTCTAGTATAATGCAATTAATCTTATCCTTAATCGGGCATAAAATCAATCACAATATCTAATTTCATTTATAATCAATCAAGTCTATGATCAAGCACTCAAAAGAAACTCATGAAATCGCATTAAGCATGAATCATAATTAACTTTATAGAATTAAACTATCAAGAGTAGCAATACACATCTAGGGCTTCATCAAGCCTTGACAAAGAATTTAGTTACACATAGAAAGAGAGAAAAGAAAAGCCTGTTTATGTAGATCCATCGTCATGAATCCTTCTTCTTCTTTGCTCCAAAAGACCTCTTCTCTTCCTCCTCTCTAGCCTCCAATAAAGCTCTGGTTCTCCAAGGTTGAATATGAGGTGCCCCATACGTTCTCCCATAAGGTCTATTTATAATAGTGAAGAGAAACCACGAAGTCCCCTTCCAAATCCAAGTCAAAATAGGTCTTATTTCGGTTTTCCGTATACGGCGATCGATCGCTCCGTATTGACGATCGTTCGCTTTCTGATCGATCGCAATTCCTTCGTTATTCTCCTCCGATCGATCGCTTTGCCGATCGATGCCGTATGATACCGATCGATCGTAGTTACTGTCTTGCGCAGATCAAAAATTCCAGTAGATACGATCGATCGTTTCCTTCAATACAGTGCTTTTACGGCTCTGGCGATCGATCGCATTGATAGCCGATCGATCGTAGTTATTGTTCATAAACTTCAAATGGCTATAACTTTCTGTCCCAAACTCCGAATTGTGCATGGTTGGTGGCGTTGGAAAGCTGACTTCTTAAAATTTAACATGAAACTTGAATCAGTCCAATCCAACATTTGTACACGAAGTTATGATAATTTAACCATTCGAGTTACTTTTCACCTTATTTCTGTGTATTACTCTTGTTTCCTACAAAAACCAAAAACTATATTAAAGTAGTAGTTATTCTAATCAAACACTAGTATAATCATAAGTTTAGGAGATAATAAAATGCATATTTCATGTATAGATCACAGATCGATCCATTCGCAGACCTAGAGGTGTTATAGAAGACATTCTCGATGGAGTTGACCGGTTCTACTTTCCTGTTGATTTTGTCGTCTTAGACATGGAACTAGTTACCAACTCCAAATCCCAAATTCCTGTTATCCTTGGCCGCCCTTTCCTAGCCACAGCCGATGCCATCATTAACTGTAGGTCAGGGCTCATGAACGTCTCATTTGGGAACATGAAAGTTAAATTAAATATTTTTAGTGCTTCCCAATAACTCTCGAGTGAAGCTGAGTGCCTTATGGTTGACGACCTAGATGACCTAGTCCAGGAGTACCTTCCCTTTGCTGTGCTTAAGGATGCCCTCGAGCACACCCTTTTCTATGACTGGATCGATCAATATGAGGGCACACTTGACCTTGAAGAGGTCCATCACCATTTAGTGGCTGCCCTATATCCTGGACATACCCCATGGCGACCCCACCCTGACCCCCTTCCCGTGTCCACCGCCCCACCACTTAAACCCTCCATTGAATCCCCACCCACACTTGAGCTGAAACCCCTTCCTAGCTCTCTGAAATATGTTTTCTTAGGACCCGATGACACCCTTCCTGTGATTATCTCCTCGAGCTTATCTACTGATCAGGAAGCCCAGTTGTTGGAGATCCTTACCACACACCGGCGAGCTATAGGGTGGACAGTGGCTGACCTCCGGGGTATAGACCCCTCTGTGTGCATGCATTGCATAAACCTGGAGGAACAGTCTAAACCTTCTAGGGAGGGGCAGCGACGGTTGAACCCACACATGAGAGAAGTGGTGATGAAAGAGGTAGTGAAATTGTTAGACGCTGGAATTATATACCCTATCTCTGACAGCGAGTGGGTGAGTCCTACCCAAGTTGTACCTAAAAAGTCGGGCATCACGGTGAAACCAAATTCTGATGGTGAACTTGTGCCAATAAGAGGGACCACGGGCTGGCGGGTGTGCATTGACTATAGGAAGCTGAACTCTAACACCCGTAAGGACCATTTCCCTCTCCCATTCATTGACCAAATCCTAGAGAAATTAGCGGGCCAAGAGTTTTATTGCTTTTTAGATGGGGTACTCCGGCTATAACCAAGTGCCAGTTTTTCCAGGGGATCAGGAAAAGACGACTTTTACATGCCCCCTCGGTACATTTGCATATCGGTAGAATGCCATTTGGTCTTTGTAGCCCCTGCTACATTTCAGCTGATGCATGATGTCCATCTTTTCTGACATGATTGATAAATTTTTGGAAGTTTTCATGACGATTTTTCGGTATTTGGCGCTTGTTTTGATGATTGCTTACACAATCTTACATTGGTTTTAAAACGTTGTGAGAAAACAAACTTAGTGCTAAGTTGGGAAAAAGAGCCACTTTATGGGTTCAAAAGCCACTTTATGGTTCAACAGGGGATTGTGCTTGGGCATGTTATATCAAAAAGGGGTTATAGAGGTTGACAAGGCCAAGGTTGACCTGATTGCTAATTTACCATCACCTACATCAGTTAAGCAAATATGATCCTTCCTTGGCCATGCAGGGTTTTATCGCCGATTTATCAAAGATTTTAGCAAGATATCACGTCCACTATGTCACCTTCTTGGTCAGGATGTGCAATTTGAATTTGATGAGTCATGCAAAGAAGCTTTTACCACATTAAAAACCCTCCTCTCTAGGTCCCCCATCATTAAGCCCCCTGACTATGCACTGCCCTTCGAAATCATGTGCGATGCATCTAATTTTGCTGTAGGGGCAGTGTTAGGCCAACGCATCAACAAAATTCCTCATGTTATATACTATGCTAGCAAGACACTGATGCTCAATTGAATTATACTACCACAGAAAAAGAGTTGCTTGCTATTGTGTTTGCATTAGATAAGTTCAGGTCATATCTCTTGGGGAGTAAGATCATTATTTTCTCTGATCATGCAGCCTTGCAGTACCTTCTTTCTAAGAAAGATGCCAAGCCGAGGCTGATTCGTTGGATTTTACTCCTGCAGGAATTTGACTTTGAAATTAAAGATAAAAAGGGTTCTGAGAATGTCGTGGCTGATCATCTATCCAGAATTCCCATTCCTGATCTACTTAGCCATGACCCGCTAAGAGATTCATTCCCTGATGAGCAGCTCTTTGTTGTCTCCACTACATCTCCACCTTGGTTTGCACATATTGTGAATTATCTTGCTGTGGGTCAAATCCCAACCTTTTGGTCTAAACATGATAAAGATTTATTTTTCTCTCGAGTCAAACATTACTATTGGGATGACCCTGACCTGTTTAAGGTATGTGCTGACCAAGTCATAAGACGATGTGTCCCTGAGAGTGAGTTTCATAGCATCTTATCTTTTTCTCACTCTCAGGCCTGTGGTGGACATTTCGATGGTAAGAAAACTGCGGCCAAAGTACTTCAAAGTGGTTTTTATTGGCCAACTCTATTTAAAGACACCCATGCTTATTGTCAATCTTGCGATAGGTGTCAAAAACTAGGAGCTTTGTCTAAAAGGAATATGATGCCCCTACAACCTATTTTGATTGTTGATTTATTTGATGTATGGGGTATCGATTTCATGGGACCTTTTCCGCCATCTTTTGGTCATACATATATTCTTGTTGCTGTGGATTACGTGTCTAAGTGGATTGAAGTTGTTGCCACTAGGACCAATGATCATAAAGTTGTGCTGGAATTTCTGAAATCTAACATTTTTAGCAGGTTTGGAACTCCTCGTGCTATCATTAGTGACGGAGGTTCTCATTTTTGTAACAGGTCTTTTGAGGTTCTTCTCAAGAAATACTCTGTCACCCACAAGGTTTCGACACCCTATCATCCTCAGACGAGTGGCCAAGTGGAGGTCTCCAATCGCCAAATCAAGAAGATTCTGGAGAAGACGGTTCGCCCCGATTGGAAGGATTAGTCCTTGAAACTAAATGATGCATTATGGGCCTACCGGACAGCATTCAAGACACCTATTGGTATGTCTCCTTATAGATTGGTATATAGCAAAGCTTGCCATTTACCTGTTGAGTTGGAACACCGGGTTTATTGGGCTATTAAGGCCTACAACTTCGATATGGATAAAGCCGGTGAGCAGCGAAAACTCCAACTGAATGAATTAGAGGAAATGCGCTTTGATGCATATGAGAATGCCAAACTCTACAAGATGAGGACCAAAGCCGGACATGACAAGATGATATTCAGAAAGTCCTTTCAGCCTGATCAGAAAGTGTTACTCTACAATTCTAGGCTTCACATATTTCCTCGAAAGCTCTGATCTCGGTGGTCTAGCCTTTTATTGTTAAAGAAGTATTTCCACATGGTGCTGTTGAGATCCAAAATCCAAAAGATGGGAGTACATTCAAAGTTAATGGTCACCGTCTCAAACCCTATCTCGAGGCTGTTGGTGACCTGGATGACGGGCTGGTGTATTTAATTGATCCGATAATTACAAAATGATCGTGGCTCTGTCTGGCTGAAGACGTTAAACTTAGCGCTTGGTGGGAGGCAACCCACGTATTTAGGTGTATTCTCTCCTTTCTCTGATTTTCTTTGTTATATGCTCATTGTCATGTTATATTTTGTTCACATTGAGGACAATGTTCATAATAGGTTTGGGGGAGGGAATATTACTTGCATATAAAAAAAATCAAAAAATTAAAAAAAAAAGTTAAATTTGTTTGAGTAGTTTTAAATTATTTGTCCAGTACTTTTTCTTAGGTTTTCATAGTTTATCTCGTAATAATGCATGTTACAATTTTTTAGGAGATTAATTTACATTGGAAGTGTGAGTAAGTATACTGGAGGATAGATACACTTAACTGAGCATATCTTTCTGTTACAGTCCTCTTGGAACAGGTACTTGAACTAAGAAAACTCATTCACACGCACTAGTACATAAAGTAATACCATCTAGAGATTTGTTGAATGCTAATTACAGTGGGATGTCTTTAGTCATAGTCATTGGATGATGTGTAGTTGTCTGTTGAGCTTAAAAGATCATGATAGACCATTTACTTGGCTATGGCAAGGGATTGGAACCGAAAATAGGTTGAGAGTATAATACAGCCTGGACAAAATAAAGATGTGCTGAAAATGAGAATATGAAAAAAATAAAAATAAAATAAAAGAAAGGGACTGCTTGACTTTATAGGATTAACTTAGGCTGATGCTCGGGCCCGAAGCGGTCCTACTTAAAACCTAATGCCCTATGCTAAATTGGTTGGGAGTCATTGGCCTGAGTCATTGCTAAACCTAAGCATCTTGAAGTCAGGCCTTACACAGTCCTAGCAAAAAAAAAAAAGAAAAAAAAAAGGAAGAAAAAAAAAATCTATGGTGTATTATCCTCTCAAATCTAGAATGTTGGACCCGAAGGTGGCGCGCAGATCTGTGCTATCATGAACCTAAAGATTACGATGACTATGTAGATTCTGATGTTCTTTGGTTAATGGGTAACACTGGATCTGTATAAACAGAAATTTAGAATGTATTGCTACAATGTTCTACACTTACTACTATTTATATCATCATGCTATATAATATTTGAGCAGAAATTTCCAAGATGAAAGTGTGGAATAAAACCTCTTACTTGAGGGCTTCTATATTCCTGTTGATTATGAACCAAGTACATGTGGTTAATTCTCTTAAGCATTGTAATTTGCATTTGAAGGGATAATAGGTTTGTGTGTTTTGCAATGTTTTAATTTTTGCTTTATTTTTGCACTTAGGGTAATTAGTTTCATAAATACATGTTTGTGGGTAGCATGGCTACAAACCCTCACAAGACAACACTCGTCCTACTAGGGACACCTAGAGGTTTAACGGCTTGTTGCATACGCTCAATGCAATTGTGTTCCCTACGAAAGTGGTGTTTACTTTTCTGCATTAGTTTCCTTAGTTTGTTTGATTCTATTTTGTTTTGTTTTGCTAGGGACTAGCAAAATCTAGGTTTGGGGGGTGTGATCTACATATGAAATATGCATTTTATTATCTCCTAAACTTATGATTATACTAATGTTTGCTTAGAATAACTACTACTTTAATATAGTTTTTGGTTTTTGTAGGAAACAAGAGTAATACACAGAAATGAGGAGAAAAGTAATTCAAATGGTTAAATCATCATAACTTCGTGTACAAATGTCGGATTGGACTGATTCAAGCTTCATGTTAAAGTTCAAGAAGTCATCTTCTAATGCCACCAACCAAGCACAACTCGGAGTTCGGGACAGAAAGTTATAGCCATTTGAAGTTTTTGAATAGTAACTACGATCGATCGACTATCAATGCGATCGATCGCCACAACCGTAAAAGCAGTGTATTAAAGGAAACGATCGATCGGACCTCAAAACGATCGATCGTATCTACTGGAATTTTTCAATCGCTGAAGACAGTAACTATGATCGATCAGTATCATACGGCGTCGATCGGCAAAGCGATCGATCAGAGGAAAATAGCGAAGGAATTGCGATCGATCGATAGGCAAACGATCGGCAATAAAAAGCGATCGATCGCCGTGTGCAGCAAACTGAAATAAGACCTATTTCGACTTGGATTTGGAAGGGGACTTCGTGGTTTCTCTTCACTCTTATAAATAGGCCTTATGGGAGAACGTTTTGGGCACCACATATTCAATCCTTGGAGACTTTTGAGCTTTATTGGAGGCTAGAGCAAAGGAGATGAAGAACATGAAGAACACGATGGTGATTTCTCTTCCAATGCGAGGCTAAACACTTTTCCAAGGCATAGATGAAGCTCAATAATCTGGTTGTGTAGTTTCTTTTCTCTCATCTTATGTTTTTACTCTAGTTGGTGTATGGATTTTATTGTGTAATCACCGTTAATTCAATAAAGATTTGTTCTTTGTACTCGAGAGAGACAAGAGTGAATTCTTGTGAGTTTCAATCCGAAGAATACTTGCATATCCAAGAGGAACGTGAGTAGACTGAGGTGTTATATATCAATAAAATTTCATTAGTTTATACTCGAGAGAGATAGATCACAATTCCATGTTTTAACCGTTTTATGTGTTACATCCGAGAGGAGAGCACTATATTTTGAGTTGACAAGTGTATGTCCGAGAGAATATGCTAGCCAATTGAAATCTTTATTCAAAAGAGAGAGAGAAATGATACACTAGTTTATTGTGGTAGATTCAAAGCCTTGGTCTTCTCCACATTGATTAAAACTCAGCTTAGTAGTTAAAGTTCATAGCTTTATTTAGATTAAACAAAAACTGCAACTTTCTTCTCTTGAATTTGGTAAAAGATTAATCCATCCCTGAGGTTCGACAACCCTTTAATACTCGCCGTAGTACAATTGCCTTGTGCACTTGCAAAGGTTTTATATTTAAACGATCAGATAACTTGATTCAGTTTCATGTAAATTGCTTATCCACTAAGAGTTCTTGTTACGATCTCTCTGCAGTGGAATCATAGTATGCTCACGAGCCATTGCTAGATCCATAGTGATCTCCGATATTTTTATGAACCTCTGCAGGTAAGTCGATGAAGGCACACGTCCGTTTTTAGACTGTGTGTTATTACGGAAGGTCTGCAGTCTCCGCCCATTGTGCCCGTCAACACTGATGGGGCCAGCATCCTGATAAGCATAAAATATACACATTTATATGCCTTATTTACCTATTTGCTAGTGTAGTTTTAATGATAAAATATGAATAAAATGGGTTATTGTGATTAGGATAGTAATTAGGATATTGATAATTAATTTGCTCTAATTAGCCAATTTAGATGCATTAATGAATTTAAGGAAGTATATTTTTATTATGCGTCTAATTTTGGTTTAATTTTATTATTGTAGGTTAAAAAATGTGGAATGCAGATCGTAGGGGTGTAAACGGCGTCCGTTTCTGTCCGTCCATCCGATTTTCTGTCCAAACGGACACAAAAGTCTGTCCGTCACGGACACGGACAGATTTTAGGGGGCGTTTGGAAGCTGATAGGTGAAAGGTGAAAATTTATGTCAGCCTCAAAATAATCAAGGGTGTTTTTTCCTGATTGGTGACACTCGTTTGGAAGCTGAAAATAATTCGGCGTCAGGGTGAAAATTTTCACGCCTAATTTGTGAAAGGTGAAATATGTTTGGGAACTGAAATAAGTCACGCTGATAGAATATTCGTCAGCATATCGAGTAATTTGATACACTATAGTACTGCATATCGAGTAACTGGTTACACTATAGTACTGCATATCGAGTAATTTGATACACTATAGTACTGCATATCGAGTAATTTGATACACTATAGTACTGCATATCGAGTAATTTGATACACTATAGTACTGCATATCGAGTAATCGATTACGCGATAACTTATTTAATGGACAAACTTCACCGATGCATATCTTACTCATTTCTAATCCGTTTTGGCCCATTTTTTTTTCATTCTTCCTCATTTTTAGTGTTCTTTCTTATAACGATGAAAAAATGTCCAAAACGGACTAAAAATGAGGGAGATATGACGGGGAGGGGGGGTCCCTCGGCTTAACGGTGCGGCAGCGGAGGTGTCGGGGCAAATTCCGGGGTGATCATCTTTGGACGACCCGAGCAGTTTGCCCGGGAGGGGTGGGCACGGGTTCTCTCGGCTCAATGGGGCGACGACGTCGACGGGGGGGGGGGGGGGCTCAACGAGCGACGGCAGGGATAGGGGGCATAGATTCTCCTGGCTCAACGGGGCACCGTCGAGGTGGGGGGTACTCACCGGGGGGGACGAATCTCTGAGCGAGAGTTGGTTTTTTTCGTTGAAGAGACGAGAGGATCAATTCGTCAGCCTGATTCTCACTCGGTGAGAATCAGCCTTTCAGGGTGAAAGGTGAAAAATTGTCACCTTTCACCTTTCAGGGCTGATTTTTAGCCTTTCAGCAAACAAACACTTTTCAGGCCTAAAAGGTGAAAGAGTGAAAATTTTCACCTATCACTGTCACCGACCATTTTTCACCCTTTCAGCAAACAAACACTTTTCACCCTGAAAGGTGACAATTTTCACCTTTCAGGGCTGAAATATTTGATTTTTCAGCTTTCCAAACGCACCCTTAATCGTACGGCGATTGGGCGGACACGGCTGCGGACATAGTGTGCCTGCATCTGTAGTCGTCCGTGTTCATCCGTATTCGTGTCCGTCACAATATTTAAGGTAATAATGTTCGTGTCCATCCGTATTTAAAATGGACACATGCGAATGTACACATAGGGGTGTCCGCATGGACACGGATGGACGGATAGCAAATTTTCAAGTAAATGGACAGCTATGAACATAGTTTGTTCGTGTTCGTTTCCATCCGCTTACATCCCGAGCAGATCGGCAGCAGAAGAGCGCATTAGGCGTGTTTTTGAGGTGCATAATAACCTAAGAATAGAGATCAAGTGCAGAAAAAGATATGAACCGTTGATGATTCACTTAACCGAAGACGGGTGCTGATTTTAAGTACATGGCATTCAGATGAGATCCGGCGGATAAGATTTGTACAATGGGTTTGACCCAAATTGAATTCACTCGGTTCAATCGCTTGTTCGGTTTGAAAAATAGAAAGAACAACCCGAGCCGAAGCTCGGGTGTTCTGGTCGAGTTCTGTTCGAGCAGCAGGCAAGGCAGAGAAGGAGTGAGGCAAGTATGGCTTGATCGGGAAAGTTCGAAGAGGTAGGCTCGACTTGGATTTAGAAGGTGAACTCAATCAAGGCTTCTGCATCTCAATAGCGTGCTCAGATTGGAAGCTCCGATTCTGGATTTTCAGGGCTTCGTGTTTGGGATGGAAAATTTAGATTTCGACTTGGATTGGAAAGCATGGGATTTGGGATCGGAAAGGAGTTGAAGGGCTGGGCTCTCTTGGGACGTCTATATAAGGAGAGGCGAATACCAGACAGTTTGGGAGAGAACAGAGGCTCGGTTTTGAAGAAAGTGGGTCATGTTCTGGTGGGTTTTTGGCCAGAAAACAAGGAGGAGGAAGAGGAGAATCGATCGAGGAGAGAAGAGGAAGAAATCGAGAGGAAAAAGGCAGGTTTTTGAACTGATTTTCGGTTGTGAACAGTACTGCTATAGTACAGTAGATTTGCTACAATAACGGCTATTTCGAAGACGATGAACAGTACCTCGCTGTGAACAGTGTTTCTGCTGCTACAATGTTCCTGTGAATAGTAAAACTGCTAACGATGAGATTTCTCCCGAATTTGATTTCTTTTCTCATAAATATGAATAGCTAAACATTTTGTCAAGGCTAGGGGTGATGCTATTTAATTAATATTTTTACGTCTATAAAGAAGTGCTTTTATTGTTTATTTGGTTGAATGTGATGTTTTGATAAAGTCATAATCTATATAATTATTTGATTTGTCGTTAACGTAAACGTACAGCGAATGCTTATGATTCCCTGTGATTATTTGACTGAGTTTGTTAATGATGAATATTCAATCAAATATTTAAGTTGATTATTATGATGAGTTTGAATGCAACATCTTCCGATTAGGACAAATCATTATTTGAATCTAATTGAGTAATTAAATAGACGTAGAGTATTGATTAAACAATTGATCCTTGAAGTCTTGATATCTCTCGCGATTATCTTTGCTATCTCTAGTTAATTTCAAGTGAATTGTTAATCATAGTTTTTAATTTAGTAGTTTTTTAAATTACAATTTCTCTACATAATTTCTTGATAAGAATTTTAATTTGCTGAGTTAAATAGTTTTTAGATTAGTTTGGATTAGATTAATTCTACATCATTCCATGTGGTTCGACCTTGGACTTACCAAGCATATATTACAATTTGTCAACCTATTTTAGGGTTTGATCACATCCCTAGATGCATGGCAGGGTTCATTTGAAGAGCCTCTAGGATGTTCTGGTATAGAAGCTTAGAGAAGAAGTTTCTTTTTATATTTTATTTATGATTGTTTTATTTGACTCATTGGCATGTGTGCCAAGAATCTATTTTTGGATTATTGATCATTTGAATTGCTGTAATAGACTAAGTAGTTTTCTTTGTTGTAATGTTATGTTAAGGTTGAATACTTGGATATTGTTCTGCTATATTGATCATGTACTTTCCAATCTAATAATTGAACCCCCCCGAGTTCCGACCTCCAGACTATCTGTGATTGGTTGCTTCTGCGCTCTAATCGAGGTCTGAAATTTTGGGGTGTGACAACACATGAGGTAACTGTACTCAAACCTCATCATTGTATGGCTGCCATGTAACCTACACAACACATAAAGATAACACTTTAATTTTTAAGAGCATTGCATTGTTTATATTCGTAATATGTGCAATATAATAAAGTCATCTGTCCAAATCATTAGTTGTCCAATTCAGATCTATAGTGGTGGAGGACACCATGAGGATTATTGGTTTTGATCTTCCTACTATTCCACCTGAGAACATCAAAAGTAACAAAATAAATTATTAATAATGCTTATAGAAGAACATGAAATGACTTAAATATATAAAACATACCTGATTCCTAATAGAGAAAAACTATCTTGTGGAGTGCTCAGAACTTTTGGATGTCCCACATATAATCTCTCCCACGACCATAGTTGTTTGACACATAGAAATCTAACATGAATCAAATATGTTATATTTGTGGTAAATAGATTAGCCAAAGATTGTTAATGGTTTACCTGGATAAAGGTGACATACCTGGAAATCCCTGATGTGTTAGGTTAGCAAGCTTTTCCTAACTCTCTGTACAGGTAGGCAAGGGTAGCACTGTCCCATGCATAATGTCCCGCGGAATGAAAATCCTCTAACAAGATGAGATACATGGGGTGCACATGGTTGTTGCTACTATCGACAAATATGGTGGAACCAAGCTTATGCATTAAATATGCTTGCCCGACTGAACTGCTGTCTGAGCCACTAAAGGCTCACCCGACTGCCTCATAATGCATCGTGTGGAGGAACCCGTCCAAGAAGATGCTAATATACAACATTTCAATCAATACCCAAAGTCGTGCCAATCACCGCCACACCATCAATGCGCAACCTAAGTAGTACAACTACATCTTACAAAATAATAGTCATCTCCCCCAAATGCAAGTGGAAGGTCTACGTCTCCCTCTGTCATCTCTCATTTAGGCAGTTATGAGAACCTTATCAATCATGATATACACCAAGCGTATGAAGTGGCCAAAATTTGCCCTCTCTATGAATGACAACAAGCGACCATCAACCACCCAATGTCACATGTTGCCACAAGGCTCGGGTCATCCAATGCACCCGAGATCCTAACACAAATTAAAAGTAGCATACAATCAGTTAAATGTATGCAATATCCAAAATTAAAAAGTTAAGGGATGTGCACATAGCTCTCCATTCCATATGTCATCATATCTATGCGAGCTCTGCTATGGGAGGTGTAACACCCGAAAAATCGGTACGTTTTTGGAAAGTGCTATTTTAGGAAACTGGTCTAAAATAGGAAAGTTTTCGTAACTGTCGTGCCTTGTGATCTGGTATTTCGTTTTGGCCTTGTGAAACCTTATCTTGATGATTTTTGGTCAATAAAATTGTGTAACCAGTTTAGGCAGGTTTTTCCGAGCGCGAGGACTGGGCCTGGCGCCGTGACCTACCTGGCGCCAGCGCCTGATACACCTGACGCCAGGGCCTGTTACACCTGACGCCAGGGCCAGTCGAGTGACAGGGCTAGGGCTAATCACGTGTGTGTGTACACGTGTGACGGGGCCTAGTGGATGTGTCACCAGGGCAGGACTCGTGCACGGTGGAACTGCTTTGCACGCGTGCAAGTTATCTTAACCGCTCATCTGTGATCTGTGTTGTAAGATGTGCAAGATCCAGGGAAGGGCCACGTGGACCCTGAGGGATCACGCCACCTCATGGGTGACGTGGACGTCTTGGACCCACGATTTGGGAGGCCAAATCGTGGGGAGATCTCTTTTAATTTGATTTTCACTAATTTGAATTAATAGATTACCCTAAATTGTAATTGATTTAATTAGGGCTTGTTTAAGGAAATTGATTGGTAGTTATGGAAGATGCCAAAGCATATTCCAGCTAACAAGAAATGGGCGCCATTTGTGTGAAGAGCAAATCGTGGGATTGGTGTTAGCAAAGGAAGTTACCTTGACCTATTGGATAATTATCTCATCAATCAACCTCTTAATTGATTTGATTGCAACTAATTTTAGTAGGAGCCAATCAGCCTCAAGGAGAATCTTACCAAAGCTTACCATTCAAATGTGAAGATTGGTGGCTTTTGGTTTGGGCGCCCAAATGGAAGAGCATCCTTGCCTTTTTCGGTTTGGGAAAATCTTGGAGAATAGCTTGACCCCAACTAATTGGCAATCCAAATATTCTGATGAGGCTAGATATGGGGGGCTTGTTGGAATGGAAAGATTGCATTTTTCTGGACTTGTTTGTGGACGTTGGATGGGAGGTAATCGAACGGTCGAGATTGCTTAGCCTAGAAGTTGAATTAGCTATTTAAAGGGGACAAAAAAGGGGCCGGCTTCCCTTTAGCCTGCGTCCCCTCTTTGTGTGCCTTCACCCCCCTTTCTCACCCCTCTAAATCAGAACCCTTTCCTCTATTATTTTCGTGGTGTGGTGAATCGACGGGCATAGGAGAAAGCGCGAAGCAAAGTGCAAGCTACGCGAGGTAATTTGTGGTTGTCGTAAGAGGTAGGATACTCTTTTCTTTTGATTTATATTTCTGATTTCTTGCACGATCTTGAGAAGGTGTATGACTAATATTGTAGAGTACATCATGTTCTATTCGTGTGTTACAAATTGCTATTACTCGATGCGATTTATATTCATGATTCATATGGTATATGCTAGAGGGTGCAATAATGCTTATGTTCGTGTTCCCATGCCGATCCTAGTTGACTCCCCATTGATTTTGTTGTCATTTATTACTGATCGTGTCTCGAAGTATTGTCATGTTGATTGCTGTCCAACGAAAGTTGGCTTCTTTATAGTCTCTTACATCGATTCATGTCATGATTCATTGTATATCGCAAATCGATGCCCTGATTTTTGTATCATGCTACTCAATTCATTACTCCTTTGCTTTACAATGCTCTTCGATGTAAAAAGGTGAGACCTTTGCAGCATATCAGTTCATGTTGGTGCGTCTTAGGTCCGGTTTTATGCAATCCATATGGGTATGGATTGTTAATCGATTAATAGTGCAATTATACATGGATCGGGTAATAGAATTAGTTATATACATACAAATCTAAATAAAAGACCAATTTTTATCTACTAATTAGACCCATCTCCGTGGTACCAGAAGTGGTCTGACGTCATGTCAGAGCCTTTTTGGGTCGTGGAGGTGTCCAAGTTTACTTGGCTTGTTCAATACTTTTGTTATATAAGAATCAAGTTAAAAGATTAGCAATCGGGTGATAAGTGTAACCTAATGCTGAGACTAGATCGATAATTCCAGAACCCTTAGGCTCTGTAAAATACATTATGAAGAGGTTAATAGTGTCAGTAAGGGTAATTAGGGAATTATAAAAGGTTGTACTATTAATTAACGGGTATAACTTATGCTAAGTGGTCTCGGCCAGGGGCAGTCCTGCTCAGACAGACCCCACTCTAAAAATGATATCTAATTGTAGAAAAATCCAAACAGTAAACCGTTTGTCAATCTGTAAACTAGACATCTGAGGGAATCTGGGATAAAAATTTCAGAAGTTAGTTCTTTGGGTACAGGGCGTAGTGACCTTCGGAAGTGGGCTGTTCTGTTTGGACAGAACTGGTTTCCTGCGCGTATTAACCCTAAAACCCTAATAATATTAAGAAACTTAATTCAAGATAATAATGAAAGACTTTAATTAAGAGTGATACTACTTATAAGACTTTGGGACCAGTGAGCTTCAAAGTGTAAAGCGGATCCTAGATTCGAACGGGGTGTCCCTTTTTAATTGTCCTTTGTGTTCTTCTCTTGAGTTATTCACAACTCAAGGGTATTCAATGTGAGAATCTTTTTCCGAATCTCTGACGTGGTCTATTTGAGACATGTCATTTCATTATTTCTGTGTCGGGGATTGTCAACCCTAGGATTAGGCACGACGATGAAGACGGCGGAGCATGGACCTTTGGCGAGCCAGTGATGGGTCTCTTTGATGAGTCTTTCGGTCGGGTCTCAACCGAGTTCCCATACCTAATTGTTCTGAGATGTTCAAACACTCCTTAGTGAGTCTATTTGCATTGTGATCGATAATTGTATTTTACTCCTATGAAGAGTTGAAATTCAGAAAGCTTTGAGTTAAGCCTTTTCAGAATAAAACCCGATGTTCTAAGAAACAGTTTCTCCACTAAGTAGCGTTCCTGAGAGCTCTTAGTCGGAATCATAGTATGCTCACGAGCCATTGCTAGATCCTGCGAGATCTCTGATGATGATGAACCTCTGTAGTTCAGCCGATGACGGCAACCGCGTGCGCTCAGATTGTATGACATTACGGAAGGTCTGCAATCTCCGCCCATTGTGCCCGTAAGCACCGATGGGGCCAGCATCCCTAGACGCATGGCCGGGTTCCACTGTAGAACCTCTAGGATGTTCTGGTATTGTTTTCCATGAAGAAATGGACAGTTTGCGAGCAGAAATTGTTACCTCTGACACTTTAGATGTCCAGAGCTTATATTAATATTTTATCTCCATTACTCTGTGTAAGTTGGAGTCTTTGACCATTAATTCCAAGACTATGATGAGTCGAGGATGTCAGATGTTCAGATACGTGAAATCAGTTTGTTAAACCAAGTCTGTTGACCTATATCTGTTTTGGAGTCATCTCTTGTACCATTTGTTCCACTGTGATTTTTCTGTATCCTACTGGGTATTTCCTATGGAATACTCATGCATCCTCTGATGCAGGAATTAAGGAGGAGCAGCGGTGACGGCAATCAGCAACGTGAGTGGACGATGGAGACAGAAGACTTGTTTATTTATTTTATTGTGATTTGGATGCTTGAACTCGCGGCCTGCGCGCCGTTTTACTTTATTTTATGTTGTGTTAAGACGTTTCAAGACTTTGTAATAACAATTTAGATATCTTTTCAGTTATTCCATATTTTGTAAGTAATTATTGTTTAAGTCGTGATGATCCTGCATGTTCCCTGATATTAAAAAGGGATAGTGGAAGTCTCGAGTATTCGGTCCGTCCCTGGTTTCCTACCCTTGACCTTCATTGGAATGTCGCTTCCGCATAAATAGGGTCTTGGAAATCTGGGGCGTGACAGCTTGGTATCAGAGCGTCATGACGACTTAAGTAATGAGTTACTGTACAAGGAAATCGGATGACTTGAGTGTGAAAGTAAAACCTTAGAATGGGAGTAAAGACTAATAAACCTTTTTTTTTTCTTTAGGAAATGGTGTCAACGCGTAGTGGTCGAATTTACGAGAGGGACCAGCAGGAAGCTGCTCGCCTATGGCTAGACGAGTGGAAACTCCAGAACGTAGGGAGTGGAACTGAGGAAGAGCCTTATCTGATCGACATAGAGGAAGAGCCAGATCTGATGGACTTCGAGGAGGACCCGGAAGAAGATCCGGAGGAGGATCTGGAAGAAGACCCGGAGGAGGATCCCGAGGAAGATCCCGAAGAAGACCCAGAGGAGGACCCTGAAGAGGAGCATGTGGTGGTGATCAACCAAGAGTTTCTGACGGTCTTAAATCATCCAGTCTACATTCGGGCGAGGAACGATCCAGATCTCTTCTATACCCTTTATCTTAGGTTTAAATCCTTAGGGTATAGATGGCCTCACATGACTGAGTGGGAAATAGATTGGTATATGGACCATCTACTATTTGCACCAATGCACGTGTCTCTTGCTATTCTAGACGAGTACCTCTGAGATGCGGTGTTCAGGGACTCAGTTAGGAAGTTTCTAATTTGAGTAGGAATTTGAATAACCCTGCTTTCTTATCAGGGATTTAGGTGTAATTGCTTTTTCAAAATTGAATAAAAGATCTCGTTTGGATTTCAGTTTTTGTTCGTCCCTTGCGTGTCTGTGTCCTTTATTTGCGTTGGTTGTGACTGCTTGTTTGTCGCGCTAGGAGTCTCGGATTGGAGGAAGAATTAAAATGAAGCATAGTGTCAAATTCTAATTCTCCTTCTTTCCTTGACTGTAGATTTTCAGAGATGGCAACAGCGGGTGCTCGCGGCAGACGATCTGGAACTGGACCCAATTCCCAGCAGGAGGAGGCATCAAGCCACAACTTGTCTGATGTGGTACGCGAATTAGCCAGGGAATTAAGGAATGACCGGGGAGCTGGCAACACCCCAAACGTGAAACCGCCAACACTGGAGAGATTCAAGAGAGCTGGACCTGCTTTCTCGGGAGACGACAACCCCGAGAAGGCTGAACGCTGGATTGTAGAAGTGGAACGCCTCTTTAAGGGGATGAAAGTTCCGTCTAATGAAAGGGTAGTCTTCGCGACCTATTTGTTTGTGGGAGAAGCTGTCTTCTGGTGGGAGTCAGCAGAACGAAATAACTTTGAAGCTGGACAAGACATCTCGTGGGAAGAGTTCAAAGAAGTATTCAACAGAAAATACTTTCCTCCGCATGTGCAACGCCGGAAAGAGAAAGAATTTTTGGAGCTGGTTCAGGGATCGATGTCCGTACTCCAGTACGAGACGAAGTTCGAGCAACTACAACGATTTGCGACGAATGCTTGCCCTACTGATCTGGTGAAGGCTAGAAGATTTGTGGATGGTTTACGTGACGGCTTAAGGGCGAAGGTACTAGTTTCACAACCGGCAACGGTGGCAAAGGCGGTCGAACTTGCTTCGATTTTGGAAGATGACTACAAAAGGACCCAGGAGCGGAAAGGGAATGCCAGTAAGGGTCAGGATGGTACTGTCAAACGATCCGGATTTAAGAGGTTCGGGAATGGTGGACGTTTTAATAATCGGCCAGCCAAACAGCAGAGACAGCAACAACCTCCGCAAAACCGCAGAAATGGGCAGAATCGGGCGATGGTTCCTTACCGTCCGCCTCAGCATGGGAATGGTCCAGAAACAGGAGGCAAATGCAGATTTTGTGGGCAGCAGTCTCATGCGGGGAAGCCGTGTCCGAGAGACACCCGGAGATGCTACAGCTGCAATGAAGTCGGACATATTTCTCCTCATTGCCCCAACCGCAACGCAAAGACAGGAGGGGAGACTAGCAAGAAGGGCCAAGCAAGAGTCTTCGCCTTGACCTCTGCCGAGCAGGCTCACGCTTCTGATGACGTGATTGAAGGTACTCTCCTTGTTTTGGATAGTTTGGCTAGGGTTTTGATTGACCCTGGATCTTCGAGATCCTTTATTTCTGTGATGTTTGCTGAGAGTCTAGAACGGCAACCTTCTAGACTGGAGTATGATCTTTCTATTTCTACTCCTGTCGGAGACTCAGTCGTGGCTACTGAGTATCTGAAGGAATCCTCTGTTATGATTGATGGTGTGATATTGCATGCTGATTTGGTAGTACTTGCAATGATTGATTTTGATGTTATCCTTGGTATGGACTGGTTAGCTAAGTTTGGTGCTACGGTTGACTGTAGTAAGAAGAGAGTTCATTTTAGAATTCCAGGGAAGAGGGAACTTTTGTTCCAAGGTATTCGAGTAAGAAAAGATAATCGTATCATTTCAGCTATAAAAGTTCGGAAACTAGTAGCTAAAGGTTGTAAAGCCTTTTTAGCGACTGTGCTATCAGTCAAGAAATCTACCCCTAATATAGAGGAAATTGAGGTAGTAAACGAGTTTACCGATGTTTTTCCTGAGGAGTTGCCTGGTTTGCCACCAAAGCGGGATGTTGACTTCACGATAAACCTGATACCGGGAACTGCACCGATATCGAAGGCACCGTATCGGATGGCACCTGCCGAGTTGAAAGAATTGAAGGAACAACTCCAAGAGTTATTGGATAAACGGTTGATTCGTCCGAGTGTGTCTCCTTGGGGAGCACCAGTTCTGTTTGTAAAGAAGAAAGATGGATCCATGCGATTATGCATTGATTACAGAATGCTGAACCAAGTGACCATAAAGAACAAGTATCCGCTACCGAGGATCGATGACTTATTTGATCAACTGCAGTCAGCGAAAATTTTCTCGAGAATCGATTTGAGGTCGGGATATCATCAGTTGAGGATCAAAGAAGACGATATTTCTAAGACAGCATTCAGAACCAGATACGGGCACTATGAGTTTCTAGTGATGCCGTTTGGTCTGACTAATGCCCCAGCAGCATTTATGGATATGATGAATCGAATCTTCAAGGCATTGTTAGATCAGTTTGTGATCGTGTTTGTGGACGACATATTGGTCTACTCTGCAAGTCAGGAAGAACACAGAGAGCACTTGGGTCAAGTGTTACAAATTCTGCGAGAGAACCAGTTATATGCTAAGTTTAGCAAGTGTGAATTCTGGTTGGATAAAGTTAACTTCTTGGGTCATGTCATATCGAAGGACGGAGTCTCGGTAGATCCAACGAAAGTAGAAGCGGTTCTTCATTGGGAGCAGCCGAAGAGCGTGACCGAGATCAGAAGCTTTTTGGGATTGGCGGGTTATTATCGGCGATTTATCGAAGGATTTTCCAGCTTAGCCTTGCCAATGACCAAGTTAACAAGGAAGGGAGTGAAGTTCAACTGGAATGCTGACTGTGAAAAGAGCTTCCAGGAGTTGAAGAAAAGATTGACATCTGCACCGATTCTGAAACTTCCATCAGGAACCGGTGGGTTTGTCATCCATAGCGACGCATCGAAATGTGGTCTAGGTTGTGTGTTGATGCAGAACGGACATGTAGTGGCGTATGCGTCAAGACAATTGAAGATCCATGAACAGAATTATCCAACTCATGACTTGGAGCTGGCAGCGGTCGTGTTTGCTCTGAAGATTTGGAGGCATTATCTCTATGGTGAGACGTTCGAAGTATTCACAGATCACAAGAGCCTGAAGTATATTTTCTCTCAGAAGGACTTGAATATGAGACAGAGGCGGTGGTTAGAGTATTTGAAGGATTATGATTTTTCCATTCATTATCACCCAGGGAAGGCGAATGTAGTCGCAGATGCACTAAGCAGAAAAACCGGAGTCGTAGCACACTTGATGGTACACGAGTGGAGAATGATGGAAGATTTGGGAAAGTATAATCTGGAATGGCCAACTACCCAGAGAATTTCTTTCCTAGGGAACATATCAGTGAGATCAGTGATCTATGAGAAGGTACTGGAGGCACAGAAGAGTAAACCTCAGTTGCAGAAGCTGCTAGAGAAGCCAAATTTCACGAAAGGAACTGATGAGAGTATCTTATTCCAAGGAAGATTGGTCGTGCCGAAAGATGCAGAATTGAGACAAGAACTTCTTCGAGAGGCGCATAACTCACAATATGCGATTCATCCAGGGAGTACCAAGTTATATCAGGATCTGAAGAGGAATTTCTGGTGGAATGGAATGAAGCGAGACATTGGAAAGTTTGTATCCAAATGTTTGACCTGTCAGCAAGTAAAGGCGGAACATCAGAGACCGGCAGGATTATTACAACCTTTGGAGATTCCACAGTGTAAATGGGACCACATCACAATGGATTTTGTGGTGGCCTTACCAAAGACCCAAAGACAGAAGGATGCAATATGGGTGATCGTTGATCGATTATCAAAGACAGCTCATTTTCTACCAATCAGATGGAAGCAGAATCCGGAGAGTCTAGCTGAGTTGTACATCAAGGAAATAGTGAGATTGCATGGTACGCCAATATCAATAGTATCAGATCGAGATCCAAGGTTTACGTCCAGGACATGGAAAGGAATTCAGGAAGCACTGGGCACTAAACTCAGTTTTAGCACAGCATTTCATCCACAGAGCGATGGGCAGTCAGAAAGAACCATTCAGACTTTAGAAGACATGCTCCGAGCGTGTGCTATTGACTGGAAGGGCAATTGGGATGATCATCTACCATTGATCGAATTCGCCTACAACAACAGCTATCACTCTAGCATTGGAATGGCACCGTTTGAAGCTCTATATGGAAGACCATGCAGATCACCTACGTGCTGGACGGAGGTCGGAGAAAATCAAGTAATGAAGTCGGAACTAGTACAGTACTGCGCAGAGAAGGTGAAACAGATTCGACAAAAACTACAAACAGCACAGAGCAGACAGAAGAGTTATGCGGATAACCGAAGACGGGATTTGGAGTTTCAGGAGGGAGACAACGTATTTCTGAAGGTTTCTCCGTCAAAAGGAGTCATGAGGTTTGGCAAGAAAGGGAAACTTAGCCCGAGGTTTGTTGGACCATTTGAGATCTTGGAACGGGTCGGGCCAGTTGCTTACAGATTGGCCTTACCCCCACAACTGGCGGAAGTACACAATACATTTCATGTATCGATGTTGAGGAAATATGTACCGGATGAGTCTCATGTATTGGACTATACAACAATGGAGTTGGAGGCAGACTTGTCTTTTCCGATGAGACCAATCAAGATTTTGGACAAGAAAGATCAGGTGTTACGAAGGAAGACTATTCCATTAGTAAAGGTTCTGTGGCAAAACCAGCACTCCGAGGAAATGACATGGGAAGCGGAAGATGAGATGAAGAAATCTTACCCTCATCTATTTGAAGTTTGATTATCAGCATTTCGAGGACGAAATGTTCTTTTTAGGAGGGGAGGATGTAACACCCGAAAAATCGGTACGTTTTTGGAAAGTGCTATTTTAGGAAACTGGTCTAAAATAGGAAAGTTTTCGTAACTGTCGTGCCTTGTGATCTGGTATTTCGTTTTGGCCTTGTGAAACCTTATCTTGATGATTTTTGGTCAATAAAATTGTGTAACCAGTTTAGGCAGGTTTTTCCGAGCGCGAGGACTGGGCCTGGCGCCGTGACCTACCTGGCGCCAGCGCCTGATACACCTGACGCCAGGGCCTGTTACACCTGACGCCAGGGCCAGTCGAGTGACAGGGCTAGAGCTAATCACGTGTGTGTGTACACGTGTGACGGGGCCTAGTGGATGTGTCACCAGGGCAGGACTCGTGCACGGTGGAACTGCTTTGCACGCGTGCAAGTTATCTTAACCGCTCATCTGTGATCTGTGTTGTAAGATGTGCAAGATCCAGGGAAGGGCCACGTGGACCCTGAGGGATCACGCCACCTCATGGGTGACGTGGACGTCTTGGACCCACGATTTGGGAGGCCAAATCGTGGGGAGATCTCTTTTAATTTGATTTTCACTAATTTGAATTAATAGATTACCCTAAATTGTAATTGATTTAATTAGGGCTTGTTTAAGGAAATTGATTGGTAGTTATGGAAGATGCCAAAGCATATTCCAGCTAACAAGAAATGGGCGCCATTTGTGTGAAGAGCAAATCGTGGGATTGGTGTTAGCAAAGGAAGTTACCTTGACCTATTGGATAATTATCTCATCAATCAACCTCTTAATTGATTTGATTGCAACTAATTTTAGTAGGAGCCAATCAACCTCAAGGAGAATCTTACCAAAGCTTACCATTCAAATGTGAAGATTGGTGGCTTTTGGTTTGGGCGCCCAAATGGAAGAGCATCCTTGCCTTTTTCGGTTTGGGAAAATCTTGGAGAATAGCTTGACCCCAACTAATTGGCAATCCAAATATTCTGATGAGGCTGGATATGGGGGGCTTGTTGGAATGGAAAGATTGCATTTTTCTGGACTTGTTCGTGGACGTTGGATGGGAGGTAATCGAACGGTCGAGATTGCTTAGCCTAGAAGTTGAATTAGCTATTTAAAGGGGACAAAAAAGGGGCCGGCTTCCCTTTAGCCTGCGTCCCCTCTTTGTGTGCCTTCACCCCCCTTTCTCACCCCTCTAAATCAGAACCCTTTCCTCTATTATTTTCGTGGTGTGGTGAATCGACGGGCATAGGAGAAAGCGCGAAGCAAAGTGCAAGCTACGCGAGGTAATTTGTGGTTGTCGTAAGAGGTAGGATACTCTTTTCTTTTGATTTATATTTCTGATTTCTTGCACGATCTTGAGAAGGTGTATGACTAATATTGTAGAGTACATCATGTTCTATTCGTGTGTTACAAATTGCTATTACTCGATGCGATTTATATTCATGATTCATATGGTATATGCTAGAGGGTGCAATAATGCTTATGTTCGTGTTCCCATGCCGATCCTAGTTGACTCCCCATTGATTTTGTTGTCATTTATTACTGATCGTGTCTCGAAGTATTGTCATGTTGATTGCTGTCCAACGAAAGTTGGCTTCTTTATAGTCTCTTACATCGATTCATGTCATGATTCATTGTATATCGCAAATCGATGCCCTGATTTTTGTATCATGCTACTCAATTCATTACTCCTTTGCTTTACAATGCTCTTCGATGTAAAAAGGTGAGACCTTTGCAGCATATCAGTTCATGTTGGTGCGTCTTAGGTCCGGTTTTATGCAATCCATATGGGTATGGATTGTTAATCGATTAATAGTGCAATTATACATGGATCGGGTAATAGAATTAGTTATATACATACAAATCTAAATAAAAGACCAATTTTTATCTACTAATTAGACCCATCTCCGTGGTACCAGAAGTGGTCTGACGTCATGTCAGAGCCTTTTTGGGTCGTGGAGGTGTCCAAGTTTACTTGGCTTGTTCAATACTTTTGTTATATAAGAATCAAGTTAAAAGATTAGCAATCGGGTGATAAGTGTAACCTAATGCTGAGACTAGATCAATAATTCCAGAACCCTTAGGCTCTGTAAAATACATTATGAAGAGGTTAATAGTGTCAGTAAGGGTAATTAGGGAATTATAAAAGGTTGTACTATTAATTAACGGGTATAACTTATGCTAAGTGGTCTCGGCCAGGGGCAGTCCTGCTCAGACAGACCCCACTCTAAAAATGATATCTAATTGTAGAAAAATCCAAACAGTAAACCGTTTGTCAATCTGTAAACTAGACATCTGAGGGAATCTAGGATAAAAATTTCAGAAGTTAGTTCTTTGGGTACAGGGCGTAGTGACCTTCGGAAGTGGGCTGTTCTGTTTGGACAGAACTGGTTTCCTGCGCGTATTAACCCTAAAACCCTAATAATATTAAGAAACTTAATTCAAGATAATAATGAAAGACTTTAATTAAGAGTGATACTACTTATAAGACTTTGGGACCAGTGAGCTTCAAAGTGTAAAGCGGATCCTAGAGTCGAACGGGGTGTCCCTTTTTAATTGTCCTTTGTGTTCTTCTCTTGAGTTATTCACAACTCAAGGGTATTCAATGTGAGAATCTTTTTCAGAATCTCTGATGTGGTCTATTTGAGACATGTCATTTCATTATTTCTGTGTCGGGGATTGTCAACCCTAGGATTAGGCACGACGATGAAGACGGCGGAGCATGGACCTTTGGCGAGCCAGTGATGGGTCTCTTTGATGAGTCTTTCGGTCGGGTCTCAACCGAGTTCCCAGACCTAATTGTTCTGAGATGTTCAAACACTCCTTAGTGAGTCTATTTGCATTGTGATCGATAATTGTATTTTACTCCTATGAAGAGTTGAAATTCAGAAAGCTTTGAGTTAAGCCTTTTCAGAATAAAACCCGATGTTCTAAGAAACAGTTTCTCCACTAAGTAGCGTTCCTGAGAGCTCTTAGTCGGAATCATAGTATGCTCACGAGCCATTGCTAGATCCTGCGAGATCTCCGATGATGATGAACCTCTGTAGTTCAGCCGATGACGGCAACCGCGTGCGCTCAGATTGTATGACATTACGGAAGGTCTGCAATCTCCGCCCATTGTGCCCGTAAGCACCGATGGGGCCAGCATCCCTAGACGCATAGCCGGGTTCCACTGTAGAACCTCTAGGATGTTCTGGTATTGTTTTCCATGAAGAAATGGACAGTTTGCGAGCAGAAATTGTTACCTCTGACACTTTAGATGTCCAGAGCTTATATTAATATTTTATCTCCATTACTCTGTGTAAGTTGGAGTCTTTGACCATTAATTCCAAGACTATGATGAGTCGAGGATGTCAGATGTTCAGATACGTGAAATCAGTTTGTTAAACCAAGTCTGTTGACCTATATCTGTTTTGGAGTCATCTCTTGTACCATTTGTTCCACTGTGATTTTTCTGTATCCTACTGGGTATTTCCTATGGAATACTCATGCATCCTCTGATGCAGGAATTAAGGAGGAGCAGCGGTGACGGCAATCAGCAACGTGAGTGGACGATGGAGACAGAAGACTTGTTTATTTATTTTATTGTGATTTGGATGCTTGAACTCGCGGCCTGCGCGCCGTTTTACTTTATTTTATGTTGTGTTAAGACGTTTCAAGACTTTGTAATAACAATTTAGATATCTTTTCAGTTATTCCATATTTTGTAAGTAATTATTGTTTAAGTCGTGATGATCCTGCATGTTCCCTGATATTAAAAAGGGATAGTGGAAGTCTCGAGTATTCGGTCCGTCCCTGGTTTCCTACCCTTGACCTTCATTGGAATGTCACTTCCGCGTAAATAGGGTCTTGGAAATCTGGGGCGTGACAGGAGGATGAAGGGATCAATAGGTCTTGGGTTCATAATATCTACAAAGAAACCAACAGTTAGTAACACATTCAAGTGAAGTAAAAAACGAGTTAGTTAATTTGCAACAAAAAATCAATGTATGGAAGTACCAATCAACAAAAAGGTAGGTTTTGGCAAGTTAGTATGTTATGTTCAACTTCTTTACAATTCCCACAATGGTATTGTGATCAGCCATCTTTCGTCATGGCTGCAATGTCCATCGCACCTTTTGGGGCGTGAAAAATCAGCTCCATTCACCTGGATTATCCCAAAATCTAGAGTGGATTGCCCACAAAGTGTTTGGGGCTTGATTTGGAAAAATCCAGCTAAAGAATGGATAAATGGGATAATCCACTAACCAACTCAGCTAGTTAGTGGATTATCCCATTAAAAGCACATGGTCAAAGGTAAAGTCAAATCAATGATTAGGTAGATTTTTTTTCATGCCCCAAATAATATAGCATCCAGCCAATATCCAGGTGAATATAATCCTCTAACCACAACAACCACAAAATGATTTTTCATGCCCCAAATGGCCCCAAAAGTGCGTGGACGACCGGGCTTTCATATTCCTATTGTGGTCATTCCAAATCTTGTAAAACTGTCATGAGCAAGATACCATAATTGAGGGGATAATCTACCTTCCTCATTGAGTAGGCTTTTTGCTTTTCGACTTTCTATGCCGATCAATTTTATCTTGACATTAAACTCATCTACAGTAAACATTGTTGCAGCTTCCCCTATCAATGTTGTCAATACATCATTTTTAAATTTTTTATGAAAGTTTGTCTTTATGTGTCACACATAATATCGTAACAAAATTTGGAGGTGGAAACACTCCAGCATGGCTTTTTGCAATCCTTTATGTCGATCAGATATGATAGTGATATATGTCCAACCTTCAACATATGTAAGAACCATCTCAAATTAGGGTAATCCTCACCCAAAAATAAGGCCAAATATAAGTGGAAACAAACCCTTGTGCCCGTCATTAGACTTCGTCGCTATGAGGGCTCTAATATACTTGCCAGATAGGAAAGTAACATCAACACTTATGACTGGGAGATAATGTTTAAAACCCACAATACATGGCCCAAGGGCCGAAAATGCTTTGTCAAACTGTTGACACCTAGCATCTTCCATTTGGTTCGTCATCAACTTACAAATAGTTCCCGAATTGGCATTAACTATTATCTCGAAGTACATTGGCAACAATCGATAAGATTCAACCCAATCACCATACACTGTTTTGATGGCCATATTCTTTGCCATCCATACTCTTTTGTATGAAATATCCACGTGAAAAGTCTCTTTAATCTCTCTCGAGTAACGAATTATAGGAAATCTACTTTTGCTATAATAGAAGGTAATATATGTTGGCAAACAAACATCGTGGTACATATATTTTGAGCATTTGTATTATCTTATATATATATATATATATATATATATATATATATATATATATTTTGTTTAAACTTGGGAAAGACACCTTAATTTATTTTTATAAATTGTGTTAACTTGGAAGAGTTTACTTAGGAAATGGATTGTTTAAACTTATTTATTCTTCATAATTTATTTTTTGTGTACATTTATTATATTGTGTTATCAGGTTTATGAAAAATCTGTAAGTTACAACATTGTCTTTGTAATAGAAAAAATGAAGGTCCACTTTAAACTACGTCTTCAAAGCATATTTCATAAAAAAAATGTATGCATATACTTAGTTGAAAATGTAATAAAATAGAAATCGTCACTAGAATATATGTTTTCCTTATTACAAGAGTTTAAAATGTAACAAAATTAAAAACGTCAGTCGAAGAGACGCTTTCTTTATTATTAGTGAAAAGTGTATCTTCCAGTGACCCCTTTCAAGTCATAGTGCAAAAAAAAAATAGACCACGCAGGATCCGGCGCCTATGTAGCATGTCAGATAACCAGATGGGGAATTAAGTTTGTCTCTTTTCCGATCGGTTATTATTTATTTTAATATATATTATTTAATAAAACCCCCTATCAAATTTAACTAAATTCTCCTCCTTCACTAACTAAACAGCCTCATAGTTTGAATTGATTTGTTTCATTTTTGAGGTTTTACTGCATTCTGGCAACAAAAACTTAGCAAGCAATCTGCCCCTTACTGTAGAGGCGGATTCAATTTGTTTATTTTCTATTTTTTTATTGAGTAAAAGATGCTAACTTGAAGATGGAAGAACGAAATCTTAGCTAGCTGCCCCACTCCATAGATTTATTTTAACTTGCATACTTAAAAGAAAGGAAATTTGTCAAATAGTACCGCGATGAAGTTCATTTGGTTGTGTTGTGATCAAGTTGTGTAAGGGTTGGAAACTTGGAACTTGGAAGCACATAATGCAAGTTGGTGTATATGGCTTGCGGTGTGTAGGGGAGACCAGGGAAGTTACAAGTTTGAAGGATCATCTAATAGGTTAGTATACATTTAAATTATGAAATAAATTGCTAAAAACATACCAATATTACTTTGAATCACGTCACTATGCCCGGATCACATGCATCAGCGTGCACTGGATGCACACCATCAGATTTTAATCTGATGCGGCACATTGATACAAGGGTATAGGCGACATAGAATTGCTTGACTTGATAAATTTGGTTCTTCGAAGGTTGCAGGAGCTGCGTCTTGGCATGGACCTGCGCATATGGCCCGGTCATGGTTGCAAGCTTCTGGCGAGCGGTCCGAAGGTAAGGGGCTAGGGGCTAAGGGCTAAGGTAGAGGGTAAGCAGGCAAGCAGCAGTGCTCTTTAATGGTTGGTGAAGCAATGTTCACGTAAAATTTTTACATATATAGGGGCGTTTGGGGAGTGATTATTGGAATCAAAATGGTACCAAATCCATACAAAGAAACATAGTGGCAAGTTTTTACACTGGATGCCCTTCCTGAGGCAACCCTCACATAGCTGCAAATATGATTTAAGTAAATCATTCAATTCCAGTTCAGCAGCAACACTTCTATCTGTCAAATTAGAGAGATATGTGATTCTTCCATACAATTTATTCACCAAAACAGCGATGTTCCCCACGTTGTTTTTGTTTCATTTTTGAAAATCAAACTTCATATGGGATAGTTTCTGGACCAAAGAGTAAGAGGCAGAACCTCTCGGTCTTTCCATGTTTCCTTGTTTGTGCCCATCGACCTTTGTCCAAAAAGCCATAAACCTGAATGGCCTTTGCCTGAAAGTTGAATAAGCATTAGACTTGACAACAATAGACGCATGATCAGATGCCACATTATAATGTTTCTTTCTCCAAGTAAACCTTGGTCCCAGGAAAGGAAGTTCAGTCAAATTGCTAACTCCAATAAAATTACTAAAATTACTGATCCTTCTCAGATTCAGGTTACAACTCCCTCCCTTTTTATCAAGGGCATGAGTGACAAAATTAAAGTCCCCACAGAGCATGTAAGGTTTATCTAAGGAAATCACAAAAGCAGAGATATAAGACCACTGCTCTTCTTGAATGAACTGAATGGATGATAAATGAACAAATATTATGTAACAAGATTGCATTATAGGAAAGTCCACTTGTAGTACTGTGAGCCAATTCTGAGCAGTCAAAACAGTAACAGATAAAGAGTTAGTCCATAGTATAATAACTCCATCTTTATGCCCCACAGATGGGTTGTCCGAATTACCATATAATTTCTACATAATTTATTAGAGGTACACCTGACCTGGGGGAGTACTGGGGTACAAGGATTGATCTAAAACTCGTTGAAATCAGTTCTTACTCGAAAGTCGAAACTCAGTGGAACATATTTTCTAATCTTGGCTATATGTTTCCACCGAGAATCAAGTAAATACATATCTTGCTAAAAAGAGGAACAACATTTATCTCCGAACATGAAGTTATGAGCTGCTTTTTAGCCATTCTGAGCGAAATCCTTCGAGTTTTTGCAGTCATAACAGTTTTAGAAACTGCAGAGGAAGCAAATAAAGTTATGTGTCTGTCGAGATAAAGATCAAAACTGAGATTGCTACTTTGCTAGTTGGCAACTATTGTTATTGTATGTTCTAAAGCTCAGTTAAGGGCCTTAAGGCATTTCGACGGATTCTTTGCTGGAAAAATTGGCTTTTTAACGTATGATTTTGAAGTGGATGAAAACCAATGGCTTCACATTTCAGCATTTATGGATTAATGGATAGTTGGGAATAGTTAGGCAAGGGACTTGGACGTCGTAAGCATTTTTGCTTTTCCATCCAAGTGAAACAATATATAGCGCTGAACATAGATAATGAACTGTTCCGAACTTCTATTTTCCACTGCATCCATTTATCTTCGTTGCAATCAAAATTGTACTAATGGTCCACATTATATGGATGGTCAATTATAAGATGAATGCTTAACAACAGGCAGATATTCTAAATTAGAAACCATATATTTGTTCCCCACCCACTACGCAGTGAAAATAGCTATTAGCGTTTAAACGCTTATGATGGCTCATCCACTATGTTCTTAATATTGTTGTTTGAAATAGCCAAAAAAAAATATTGTTGTTTGAGTGCACCATAATAAGATTTTGTTCACCACTTCTTTTGCTGATCTAGAATGAAGGCCTTTATCGATGCAGTTGAAAATTCAGGCTAACACAGTGCTGTAGCGGTTGGTTGAGTTGTTGCTTTCAGTAAAGCTCCTCTATTCTTTAATTAGATACCACTTCATGACACTAACGTGCATGAGGTGTGCTAATTGTCGGCAGTAGCATCGCATCAATTGAGAGG
Source organism: Houttuynia cordata (assembly GCA_039654745.1). NCBI lineage: Eukaryota > Viridiplantae > Streptophyta > Magnoliopsida > Piperales > Saururaceae > Houttuynia > Houttuynia cordata. The sequence continues at coordinate 16,711,334 of CM077505.1, forward strand.
AAAAACAATGTCTAAGAACAAAAGCATGACACTTATTGCTCCATTCTTGAAAATGGAACAAAAAGATTTGTCCAAATGCATTTTGTGCCCCCTAATTTGTGTATTATGTCCCGACTATATTTGTAATTAATTAGGTGAAGGCTAACCTTTCAATTTACAATGAGGAAGGCAAATGATTATCTTATCCTTCTTGTTTTTGTTAACCCCAGTGACAGCCGATCCTAATTTAACGCATTTGAGCTCTTAACTAAAAATCCAAATTTAGGAAGAATTGGAATACTAGGCAGCGAATACACATTGAAGTCGGGTCTCTTTCCTTGGTTCTTCTAGAATACCTTTCAAATACTATTAGCAGCAAAGTATGAATACTTAAATTAATTGGAATTTTCAGCCAGGGCTTCGAGCTTCAAAGTTATCACATGAATTTATGTAGCACTTGGTATAGGAATTATCTGCCTTCATCTGACAATGTGTGAAATGCTTTTGCCAACGTTCAGCTACTTGAAAAGGTCACATTATAATCAAATACTCCTATTTGAGAACCCTGCATCCAAAAAACTTATCTATCTGTATCTTTAGCATTTACCTTTCTAATATATTGGCAACCTGGTAGCCTGGTAAGGCCTTCTGTCTCCCAGCAATAGTCCTTTCCTGCCTTGGGATTTCTTCATAAATTTCTGACATTCGATTTCATCATAATATTCTAACTTCTAATGATTATTTTTTTTATATATCACTTCTAATGACTATTACAGTACGGCTCTCTGCTAAAAATTTGTCTTCTCCAATAGGATCAATACTGTAAGGGAATCCACCAATTCACCTTTTGAAAAGCAGCATCTACCTCCTCCTTTTGGGAGCAGGAAGCATGTGAGATATGGGGAGTACCAGTCTTTTTATTCTTTTCGACTTTTGTGTCTTTCTTACAAAAGTAGAAGCATTAGGCATACTTTAGCTTAAATGTGTTTGCGCTTCCTAGTCATACCTGTCAGTTAGGGATCACAAAGACTGTTTTTTCTGTTTAATTTAAGACCATGTGAACAGATATCAAGGTCAAGATATTTCAGTCATGTACATAGACCAGTCCTTTCATACTTGGAATATTGCAATCTCTTGGGGTCCACGGGCCACGGATATCAAATTCCTACGAGTAATGCCATAGTGTAACAGACATGCAGACAATGGAAAATCATTATATAGTAATTGAACAAGACCAAGCTCCTTCTTATTTCTAATAATCGCTCAGTTAGGCATGGGTTATCATTTTATCTCTTTATGATCTTGTCCATCAATTTGTGTTTTCTTTTTTTTGGGAATGATCTGATCCATGAGCGCTCATATATATGAAGTGACATTTATAGCAAAAAATAAATCATGATATTTTGTTTGTGCATTCGATCAGGGGGTTTCAGCAAAATACTTCTCATCTTCTTTTAAACTAGCCCCTTACTGATCAAGACCTCTTAATCGTAAAATGACAAGTAGAAAATGGATATTGGGTAAATGAGCTAATTAAAGTACTACGTCAATGAAAGGAATTGAAGATTTATCCTCTCTTGATTTTGTAAAAGTGAGCTAAATTGTCTACATAATTTAAAAGAAAATTTGATATTACACACTCTTACATCATGTTCTTCACCAACCAATTCAACGGCAATAACTGCATGATTCCGCCCACGCTTGCCCCTCAATCAAAGCACAAATACAACATGTTATTATTAAATGATGTAATTTTCCCTCACTTTAGGAGGATCCCACCATAATAATGCCACATACCTTCTAAACTAGTGCATCTATTTCATCAAATTAATCGTTTTTAAATTGAAGGATTTCATAAATCCCCGCCTGAACTGTGGCATGTCACTGATTGCAGTCATTCCCCGCCAACTGCCCCGCTTCTTTTTCAAATGTTTTATTTACACGAGGACAGCGTTAGTCAGAGGAAACAGCGAGATTGTCATACGGAACATCGCTCCACCAACGAATGGCGTCTCCCACGCCGTGATTCCCTACTCTAACCACCCTTGATCATCCCAAAGGAGAGAAGCGAAGAGCCGAGACAGAAAAGACATCAATGTTGCAGAGGCGGAGCGATGCATTTTACGCAGAGCCCAAAAAGAGTCAATGTGAACAGCGCCTCTGTTTCACACATGATCAAACGCAAGTCCGTCATTTTACATGGTTACTGCTCATAAACTTTCACATTCAATTGTACGGCTCTGTAACTGGACTAACGAAGACGATCTGTCGGTCAGCTGAGGGTTGAATCTGAGCTAGTTTTATAGTAAATGTTGAATAGTGACTAATTTATGGCGATAACTTCGTTTTTCTTACTAGTCCAAGGCTCTGGGAGTTGCACATGTTTTGTTTAATCACGGGTAAAGTTTCACTCTCATGACAGAATTTTATATTAACAAGAGGGCATAAAGCAGTCCACTAAACTAAAAGTCATGTACCTAACTCTTGCATTAAGCATAAAGACGAAGTTCACTCTGATTCCGGAAAGATGGTGCTAGTATGTTCATATGCATGCCCTCAGACCGCTGGCTGTCTCGCTTGCTCCTCTGCATCCGTTGCTCGGCATAGGCTGCTGCTCCTTGGCTCGCCGTTGTCGCTTGTGCTGCTGTCTCCTTTGCCGTGGTGTTGCCGAGGGAGGAGTCATTACTCAATAGGAATTTTTTCTATGGAAAAAGAAAAACAAGAAAGTGACGAACCCATGTGCTCTGCTAGTTTAGTCGTTACAAATACGAGTGAGTGAGAGACATAAGCTCATAACAAACAAGAGCATTGGCAGTTATTGGTGAGTACATCATCAAACGGTAGGTGTGGCCCCACTTAGGTGTGCTGTCTGTTTCCGGGCAACTTGCATCTACTGGGCCCTGGAAGCCCCCAATAAATTTGCTGCTAGTAGATCCAGCAAGAGACAAACGGAGAATCATGCGCATCAAGGCCGGCAGGTCCCCCAAGCAAATCAATGAGGGGGTAAATATCACAAGTCTCCAGATGAGCCAAGGGCCAACACATGAATCGGAGTAAAATGTAACTCGGACATATAGCCAAATAAAAGTGATAAAAACTTAGAAGATTGCCTAAAGATATGATTAAGAATGAGATGGAGTTAAAATTTTTTTTTAAATGGAAGAGATGGGGTTTAAGTTGGGCTAAAGTAATTCTGTCCACAGCAGTTGGCACGACACAAAATTTATTTGCTGGTAAAGTTCACTGATTTTGACTTTTTTTAAGTGAGGCAATTGAGGAATTGACATATTTTGGGGTGCAAAAACTGGCATTCTCCCAATTAATCCCTCCCTCTTCTATTTTGGTACGCGGGCAGTTTGCTTCTTCTCTGTTGTTCGCCATTATTTAAACCTCCGCCACCCGAGGCCGCAGCAAAAGCAGAGCCTCTTCTTCTTCTTCTTCTTCCCCGTCCTTCCTCCTGTTCCTCAACCGCCAACGCCTGCCTCCTCTCCAGGCTTCATCTCTCTTCGCAGGCATCTCGGCCGGCATCTTTCTCTCAAGCAGAGCGCCACCTTAGGCTGGAATCTGACTTATTTGCAGTTCCGTTACAATGCAGAGCCACCACCATTCTCGTCTTATTCCCCTTCTCCTTTTTCCCCTTCTCCTCTCGGTTGCTCCCAGCTTCAGCGTAGCCTTTTCCAAGCGCGCGTCACACTCGGTCAAGCGTGCTGCACACTTGGTCGATCCACATTGGAAGCCCGCCACCGCCACATGGTACGGCAGCCCTGACGGAGACGGCAGCACCGGTATGTTTATCCATCATTCTCTTGCATTTCTTTCCGCATTTGATTTCCATCTTTAAAAAGTTGCATCTTTTCCTGCATTTTACTTCTTCCGGGACACCAATGGGTATCCTCTCTGATTTCATGCAAGTAGGATTGCTCCAGATATCTTAGCACATTTTCCTTCTTTTTTTTTCCCATGTCTTAGCCCAAGAACAGAGCATGATGAGCATCCGTGTTCATGCTCTGTTCTTCCATATGTATGTGAAAATAGAGCTTTTGCCGGACATGCATTGCAATGCATGTGATGTGCTACCTACCTTCCTGCCTCTTCTCTAGCCAGAATCGATGGCTAGCAGATTGGGGGCAAAAACATGTAGCTCTGCATCAGCTGCATGTAAGGAATTTCTCCATATTTTACTAAAACCTCCGAATTCATGGCGTAAAACACAGGTGGGGCATGCGGTTATGGGTCATTGGTGGACGTGAAGCCGCTGAAGGCCCGGGTGGGTGCGGTTAGCCCGGTGCTCTTCCGTGGCGGGGCAGGGTGTGGTGCCTGCTACAAGGTCAAGTGCCTCGACCATTCCATCTGCTCCCGCCGAGCCGTCACCGTCATCGTCACCGACGAGTGCCCCGGCGGTATCTGCGCCTTCCCGCGCACCCACTTCGACCTCAGTGGCGCCGCCTTCAGTCGCTTGGCCATCATGGGCGAGTCCTCCCAGCTCCGTAACCGCGGCGAGATCCCCGTCATCTACCGCCGGTATGCTCTAATCCCCTATGCATAAGCATTTATAGGCATTACTGCGTGCTTGATTCCATAAAGAGAGGATTTTGACGCAATTAGTTGGTTGTGATTTCACGCAAACAGAACGGCGTGCAAATATCGGGGGAAGAACATAGCCTTCCGCGTCAATGAAGGCTCGACCGACTACTGGTTCTCCGTCCTCGTCGAATTCGAAGGCGGCGACGGCGATGTCGGCGCCATGCACATCCGCCAGGTACTTCCCCTAATCTTATCTTACATTTTACAAGTAAAGAATCGAATTGGTAATATGGAATGTAATTGATTGCAGGGAAACAACCCGAATTGGGTGGAGATGAAGCATCTATGGGGAGCAAATTGGTGCCTGATAGGAGGACCTCTGAGCGGCCCTTTTTCACTGAGGCTCACCACCGTGTCCGGGCAGACACTGTCGGCAACTCAGGTGATTCCCAGAAACTGGTCTCCCAGTGCCACTTACACATCACGCCTCAACTTCATACATTAATCTCCAACTCCACATCAGACATGACCCAAAAAAGTGATTAGTTCCAAGTCAAAAGTAGCTGATCCACTACTCACAACTAGCTAGGCCCAAGCTGCTGCCAATGGGAAAAATGAGCCATTGGTGGGAGAGGGAGATGCGTGTCTTTTTTTTTTTTTTTTCTTTTCAACAGTTTTCTTTCCCAGAAAGTAGCCGTTGAATTGCCACTGTCTGGCCTTTTTTTTGCTGGCTTTGTTGTTTCTTTACTTTTGGTGCCGCCGGCAGTGAGAGTGTGTAGAGGTGGTTTGTCGATCTTTTTACTGTGGAACGGTGGCCATCTCCAAAGGGGAGAGTGAGCTGCTGCCTGCAATAGAGCAAATGTGTGGATGTATTTTGCTTGGTGGTTTGAAGAATTAAATGTGTTACTGGCCTTCTTCTGTATGGAAAATTGATGGGACTTTGCTTTTGTTTTGCTTGGAAAGAAGAGCACATGGCCGATGTTGGCCTGATCTCGAGCATGTGGGGTTGTTTTTTTGCATTAAGGGGCGTTTGGATCGCGAAAAATTCAAAACATTCACGGTGAAAAATCCACTTTTTGAAACACCTCACAAAAATCCACGTAAAAGTAAATTTTTCATTGTGGATGTTTTAGATTTTTCACGATCCAAAGGGCCCTAAAGCTTGTTCTTTCGGACGTATATACGCTTTGTTTCGACTGTATGTGGGGAAACCCGATTGCATCCGGACGATGGCCATTGAGGCAGAGGGCTAATGGTTTTGTCTATCTCAGGCTTTTCATCAAGCGCCTACCTTGCATCCATATTTAATGGTAGGACTTGCAGTATGTTTCGGTTGGGACTAAATAAGCCAATTTATAAGGGCTCGGCTTTTTCGAGCTCAAAAAGTAGTATTGCTAGCATACAACTAGGAGATGACTGGAAATTCACCTTTGCAACAACAATGCATTGACCTCGTTAGATCGCCTCCTGTTCTCTCATTGGACGGTAGTTAGTCGAGCAATTTTAAATTGTCATAGCTATCAACTCATCCACAAATTTGCGGTTTTGCAACAAGGATTGAGATCTAATCACTCATTTCCATCACCTGTGAAAACTTGCACATAGCCCCATCACCTAACTGTTAAATTTGAGACAAACATGCAACGATGGGAAGCAGTGTTCTCTGCTTCATAAGTTTTCATTATAAATCCCCCACCTAAATATTAACGAAAGTCAAGTTCATCTCAAGTTTCAAACCCTTGTATGTGAAGAGCCTAAATTGTTCAATAAGATTTAGTACTGGCCTCTTGGGTTATTTGTGCAAAGCATGAAAATACAGCTTACAATGACAAAAGGAAATATATAGGGTAAAATTCTATATCCCATGTCCCAACCTACTAGATTAATTATATGGATGTTTGTGCAGTGACTTGGAGTTCTCATAGGTTTCTAAGACCTTTGGGAGCATTTTCCAAGGAAGGTGTGAATAATTCTTGAAAATCTGACATTGGACATTTCACAATGTTACCCACACCGTAATTTGGCGCCTAAAAAATTGGCATCCCGAAATAAAGCTCCAAAGGTTCAAGTAAAATTGGTCTCTAGAAAATGAGCTCCAATTACGTGGAGGTCTGATTCAACAAAATATTCCCCATTAAAAGTTGGAGTATAGCTTCTTGGGACGTTAAAGTTGACCGATAGGTGTTGTAAAAAAATTGTAGAAGAAAAAAATCAGTCTCCCACCCTTTGGAATGAGAGTTGCTGAGGTGAGACACCAATTATGGCGTCTCACTATTGAAAAACTAACTAAATATGCTAATAAAGATGAATCCCAACTTGATCATCTATGTTACAACTATTCGATAGTTAGATTTTGCCATCAATATGATGTTTTCTAATAGTGAGATTCTAATGGCTGATTAAAATCCCCCTTTGCTTCATTACTAGTTATTTAGTTTTCTTAGTTTGAAAGTATAACTAAAAGTAGCTTCCTTTGAAATAGGATTCCTAATTACACTAGGCTCGGAAAGCTTTTACCAACATTAATTAAGGGGTCTTCCTCATTATTTAATCTCCACTGAGTCATTACGTCTAGACTAGACTAGCTCAATTTAGCATTGATTTACTAAACCCCCAATCCAGTTTTTCCATCTCTAGCCCCATGACCACGGAATGCGTCTCGCCAATATATCGGTAGGTATTGGACCCACCCAATACATCAAGACACTATAATATCGTTTTTTGAAAAATCTTAAAATATCGCCGATATATCGGTTTTGGAATTTAAAAAAAATAATATTTCTAAAAAAATTGATTTTTTAAAAAGAAAAAATAATAACTTTCCCATTTATTTCTCATCCTAGTTTTGAATTATATATGCATTTTTATGCATATCTTGAAATAGTAAAATTATATAATAAATCATAAAAAAAAAATTCCATTTTGATGCATTGTAGCAAATAATTTCTGAACAGGTGCTCTGACAAGCCACGCAAGTGCCAGTGTGGCTTTTCTAACCGGCGCCTTTCAAGCACTTCGCTTTTATTTTATACTGAAGGCGTTGGTTCAAGCGTCGACCGACGCCTTTCAACTCATTTCTCTATATAACCTCTTCCCATACTACGAAATCTAAACTTTTTTTAATACCTGATAAGACAATATACATATACATTACATATATCACAACATTAAACTTACACAAATAAATTAGACTATTAGACAGACTAACATAATATTAAATTATTACAAAATTATACAAAATATTACAAATTTACTCATAAAATTACAAGTGTTCAATCAACTTTCTTCAACCTATTCCTACCCCATCCTCGTGCTCGAGCTAGAATATCCTCAGGCTCTACGTCAGGTATAGCATCTGAAGATGAAGGTACCTGACGTAGAGCACGAAGTGCATGCTGTCGCCGAGTATATACTTTCGAAGAAAGAGGTCTCTCAACTTGCTCGAGCGGGGCATTTGGAACAACTAGTGATGGGGTAAAACTCGTCGTGTCGGTTGATGATGTCACAACGTCGGAACAACCTCCAGTCCTAGAAGCTGATAAAGGTCCTGGAATAACCTCCAGTTCTGGAATCTCTATCATAACTGGTTGAAGCAATGGCAAACTCACAAGAACATGTCCAGAGATATCGTGTAGCGTCTGACATGCTGCTAGCAAGCTCTCATAGGATTGGTCCACCGAAGCTCCCTCCGTCTTAACGAATGTCTGTCTCATACAACTAAGCTAGAAAGAAAAAAATATATGTTATCTACTCAACAAAGCACAGAATAATAGTGAATTAAATCAAGTACAAAGTCAAAGATACTCACCAACGCCCGCTCAGTGTCACCCCTCGGTTGATATAACATCTCTGCCCCATGCACGGGTGGCATGATAAGTCTCCTAGTGATCCTCAAGTACCATCTCATGTATGCGTTATCCGCATCTCGCTCCTTCATAGCAGGCTCCCCCTAAACGAGAGTGGTCATCTAGTAGTCCCATCTAGTAATGTAGGCCGCATGATGCGAGTTCCAATCAAAACTCCCTCGGTCTCGACGCGACAATCATTCAATGAACTCCACAACAAGAGGGGGGGGAGACTTGCTCTAATCCGAATTGCAACATGACCCAATCCGGAACATGCATCTCGATGATGTCAACATATATAAGTGGCGTCTTAGATAGCCACACATGCGCTCTATCCGTACATACTCCAAGTAACTGCGCTAACACATCATCATGATATGGTTGCCATGTTACCTACACAACATATGAAGATGGTACTTAACTTTTTTGTGAAATGTACATTTGTCATATTCATAACATGTGCAATATAAACGACCAATACATGGCCGGATCGTTGATAATCTAATTCAGATCTATACATCACTAGGACACTGTGAGGATTCACAGTTTTTGTCTTCTTCGCAGTCTACCTAACATAAAGAAGATGAGAAATAAATTATCTAAAATGTCAATACAAGATCATCAAATAACTTAAATAAATAACACATACCGAACTCCTAATGGTGACAAACTATCTAGTGGACTGCTCTTAATGTTGGACGGCCAACATGCAGTCTCTCCCACGACCATAGCTGTTTGACACATACATACCCAACATGAATCAAATGTTATACTTATGATAAATATAGTAGCGAAAGATTTTTTATGGTTTACCTGGATGAGGATGACGCACCCGGCAATCCCTAATATGTTGGGTTGGCAAGCTTTTCCCAACTCTCTGTACATGTAGGCAAGGGTGCATGGCATTGCCCTATGCATACTGTCCCGCGGTGTACAAATCCTCCAACAAAAGGAGATACATGGGATGCACATGGTTGCTGCTGCTATCGGCAAATATAGTGCTACCAAGCATATAGAGTAAATATGCTCGTGCATGTTGCTCGACGTCAATCTCTGTGGCATCCTCCGGCAGGGGACTGAACTACTCTCTCAACCACAAAAGACTGACCCTAGTTCATCCATTTAATTATTCACGTGGAGGTACCCATCCAAGAAGGTGCTCATATACCTCATTCCAGTCAATGCCCTTAGTCGAGCAACTCACCGCAATGCCATCAAAGTGCAATCCGAGTAATACAGCAACAACCTGTAACGTTATAGTCATCTCCCACAAATGCAAGTGAAATGTTTGCGTCTCCCTCTGCCATCTCTCAACTAGGGCAATGATGAGAGCCCTATAAATCCTGATATACTGTAACTGTGTAAAGAACCCAAATCCTGCCATCTCTATGTACGACAACATGCGCACATCAACTACCCAATGGTGCACATTTTGCCAGTGCTAGGTGCATTCAATGCACCCGGGATCCTATACACATGAAAAGTAATATACAATTAGAAAAGTAGTTAAGTAGTATATGCAATATCCAAAACTAAGGAGATAATGAAGGTGCTCATATACCTCTCTGTTCCATATGCCATCAGATCAATCGGTTCTGGGTCCATAATATCTAAAAGAAACCAACAATTAATAATAACTTCAAAGAATGTATAAAACAAGTTAATTTACATATAAAGATCATTGTATAGAAGTACCAATAAGCAGAAGGTGTGTTTTGGCAATGACGCCTGTTATGACCAACTTAGTTGCAATTCCCACAATGGTAGTAAGATCGACCATCTGTCCTCATGCCCGCATTATCCATCACATTATGCATTCTCCTACTGCGTGGACGACTGGGTTTTCATGTCACCCTTGGGGGCTACACCACATACATGGTGATGCTTCCTCCTAAGATCGTCGATCAGTAGGCGGAAAGAATTCGGCTGCATACACCTTTCTATATGCATTAGATGTATACCAATATCCAACTAAATCGCCGATGGGTCCTCTTCGCCTTGATGTTTGTACACCTGAGGGTAATTGTAAGAACATGCATGATTGCTAGCATCCACCACATATTTTCTACCACGCATTGTTTTCACTTCATACACGTGAGAATTGATTTGGTCAGCCCACATGCTGCCAATCAGGAGCGTTTGTTGTTGAATCTTCCACTCAATAGTAGGGGTGTATGGGGTTGCCATGGCTAACCCGAATCGAATGTCGCTGGTGTAAATTTTAATACATTACTCGCAAGCGCACGAATCTAATGCAGAATAATGGCTACGAGGTCGATCCCTCAGAGACTTAGTAAGATATTCAACCTAATTCTAAGAGTATGTAATAAGCAACAATGAAATGAAAAGTTCTAATTTTTAATTTTTAATTAAACAATCAAATGTCATCTAATCTTAGAACATGAAAATTAACTAAACAAAAGATGAAATAATAAAAAGCCTGTTTTCTACTCTCAGTCCGTCTACAATCCCGTCTTGCTTTGCTCTCTCCTCTACCTTCTGCAAGAGTCTCTCGACTGCACGCCTCAACCGTTCTGCTCTTTCTCTCGAACAGAGCAGACTAGTCCCCAATTTTGGCCCAAAGCAATACTCCCCCTCGACAGTTCTGTCTCTCCCGATCGGCTGCAATTCTGTTCTGTTTTTACACTCTCGAGCAAAAACAGCACAGCTCTGCTTTATTTAACTCTTCAAATTCCTTCGTCTTCAGCAGTTCCCTTTCTCCCGTTTGCCCAACAGCCTCTTCTCTCTTGAGCAATAGCAGTAGTTCTGATCAGATCCACAGAAGTAGTTCTCCCGGCCCTCCAGGACATATCCCAAAAACAAAGCCGCTCCTCTACTCAACCAGCACCTTGTAATCAATTCCGACTTTCTGGGATCCACCTGTCGTCTCTCCACTATTCTGGCCTCCTTCAGCAGAGCACAGAAAAGTACAACTCCGGCCTCCTCGCTCCCTTCTCTGCCTCTCAATAGAGCCGTTCCTGCACAGTCGGCTTCCCTTCTCTTATCCGCCGCCAGAACAACAGCCAACCAATTCCACCTCTTCCCTCTCTTCTTTCGGCCAAAACCACGCCGAAAAGCTCTGGCTTTTCCGACCAGAAGTTCTCCTCTAAGGCTCCCTGTTTTTCCCCAAAAACCAGTCCTCCCTCTTCTCTCAAACTGTTCTATTTTTATAAGCGGCTAAGCCAACCAACATCCCCAAATCGAGCATGATTCGCACTTCCAATTTCGTTACTCTTTTCTATTGTTTCTCGATTGAGCACAAACTGCCCTTTTTTTAATTCTGGCATGACTCTGTTCCACTTTCCTGATTGAGCATGATTCCAAATTGGAGCTTTCCAAATCAAGGCCCCTGCTTCCGTGAGCTCCTCCTCCCAATCATCGTCGCTTCTCGCCGTCAAAATAGTCAACCTTCACTATCGAGCTTCTACTCCACCGTCAGTCTCGCCGATCCAGTGCGCTGTCGTGACCCATAACCACCATCATTGCTGGCTACCATCACCTCTCTACTGCCGATCTCGAGCCCAAGCCTCACCACTGAGACCCATCGCCATCATCATCGTCGGCACTCAAGCAGAGCAACGCCCCCTCTGTTCTCCTGCAGCACTCGAGCAGCCAGAACACAGTGCTCGAGCACTGTGTTCTGGCTGACCACCCGAGCTTCGGCTTGGGTCATTTTCATTTTTTTTTCTTTCTTTTCCTGACCAAACCGGGCCATTGAACCACGGTTCAGTTTTGTTCATTCTCTTTTTTTTCTTCTTTTCATTGGGCTAAACCCGTCGTAGCAATCTCGTCCGTCGGATAATCAATCTCTTCACAGAAGCTGTTTGACGTGCATTCGCTTTTGGCGATGTGAATCTGGAACCTCAAAACCTGCATAAATAAAATTAAATCTTAATTAGATGCATAATAAAATATAAATATGTTAAATCCAATTAATGCATCTAAATAACTCAATTAAGCGCATTTATTCATTAAACTCTTAATTACTCACTTAACACTTATAAACATTAATTATTCTTATTTTAACTAAATTATGACTAACATATAGGTAGAAAGGCATATAAAAATATGTATATTTTGTATATATCAGTCACTTCACAAAGAATTTGACGATCAGGTAGAATATGATTGACACTAAGGCTTGTACGGGTAATGATCGAGCCCCCTTCAACACGCTATTTAGACTTTCAGCCATATTTGCCGTGGTCATTCGAAATCTTGTAAAACCATCGTGAGCAAGCGACCACAATTGAGGTGATAATCCACCTTCATCACTGAGTAGCCATTTTGTTTTGGACTTTCTGCACCGATAAGTTTCATCTTCTCATCAAACTCGTCTACAGTAAGCACAGTTGCAGCTTCCCCTATCAGACTTGTCAATACATCATTCTTAAACTTTTTATGATAGTTTGCCTTGATGTGTCGCATACAATATCAGTGATAAAAATGCGGAAGTGGAAACAACTCTGGCACAGCTTTTTGCAACCCTTTATGTCGATCAGATATAATAGTGATAGATATCCTATCAAGGACAACATGCTCTCTCAACATACGTAAGAACTATCTCCAGTTAGGGTAATCCTCACCCGAAACAAGGCCAAATGCAAGAGGAAACAAATCCTTGTGCCCGTCGTTAGCAGTCACCGCCAAAAGGGCTCATCAAGTAACATCAACACTTATTACTGGGAGACAATGTTTAAAACCCTCAATACATGGCCCAAATGCCCAAAATGCCATGTCAAACCGTTGACACCCGACATCTTTCATTGGGGACATCACCAACCTACAAACGGTTTCGGGATTGGTATTTACTATGGCCTCCAAGTACATTAGCAACAATCGATAGGACTCAACCCAATCACCATACACTGCTTTGATGGCCATATTCCTTGCCATCCATGCTTTTTTGTATGAAATATCCACATGAAAAGTCTCCTTAATCCTCTCTTGAATAACCAATGGTGGGATATCTACTTCTGCTATAATAGAGGGTAATATATGCCAACAAACAAGCGCCACAGTACATTGTCTATGACCAGTGTCTAGCTGAGCATTTCTACAAGTGTGTTCGCCACCATACTTTTTAAAATCATTAATCTCCTTCCTCAATGATGCATGTACTCTCCATGGGCAGTCAGGGTATTGACATCTTGCTGTGTACTGTGTCGGATTTGTACGCAACACTTTATAGCGAACATCATGCACTATTGAAAACTCCTTCAATGCGTGTACAAATTCATCTTTATTAGGGAATATTTGACCCACAAATATTGCTTCCTCATGATATGTCTCCTCATGCAAACCCCAATTAACTGCCCCATCTATTTTATCATATGTTAGTCGCGCCCATGGGGGCTCCTCCTCATATGGCAACTCCTCAAAATTATCCAAGTTATCCATAGCAATTACGATGTCCACCAATTCATCTCCCTTATTATGAATCATCTCTTGCACACTATCCTCTCCTCGTGTATCTTCAACATCAATAACCGGTGAATTAGGCACCTGCTCATTATTTTCCCCATCCTCTTCCTCATTCTCCCCTTCGTCTTCCTCATCATTCATATTTCCTTCTTGCCAACCACTTGAACCAGTATAAATATAGGGGTTATGAAATGATGTTTGTGTGCCAAACCATTCACTACCTCGTGCCATGCCAATATTCATCGCTTCATGAGCATGAGATGTGTGCCTACATTATACAAAACAAAACTAACATCATGAATAAATAATTCCTTTAACCGTAAGTTGAATGGTTAAAATACATTTTTTAAAATAAACTTACCTCAAACTAGGCGAAAGTTGGGGTTCGTTGCACGCTAGTGATATAGACAAATCATCTTTTTCATTATCTTCCACATGCCTTCCTCTAGAGTTTCCACTCGACCTATTTCTGCGAGCACTCCTACTTCCGCCTTAGCCATCATTTGCAAACCTAGGCATGCACGCCTCTTTTTCTACAAATAGCTCTAAGCTAAACACACGAGGCGTAAAATAGAGCATTTGTTGCATAGAGTTGTCATCATCAATTGGTATTACTGTAGTCCTTGATCCAAAAACAGGCATCTTGTACTTCATACGAATTTTTCAAAATCTTTGGTCCAATCCTATTTTATTGACCACTTGCATTTCTAGTTCCTCGTAAGTACTTGGCTTATTAATAAATAATCCTACAGTTTCACCACCTTCGTATTTACCTTTATCAATTTTGCCACCAGACATTAACACAAACGGAACCATTTCTCCCTCCCTCTTCTCACAAAACTTTTAAGAAACACTATCAAATACTAGACAAATATGACATAATCAATTTCATACAATGCAAAAGCTACATCAATACGTATTTCTAACGAATATTAAACATATATTACCTGTAGAGACGCGAGCGATGGGACGAGGAGGTGGCTGGAGAAGCTGCTGGCCGAGGCGAGGTGAGGCGGTGGCTTGGACGTTGCAAGGACGAGGAGGCAGTGGCCGAGGCGAGGACGTCGCCGGAGAGCCGACGCAAGGCAGTGGCCGGGGCGAGCGGGGGAGGCGGAGCTAGGTGGTGGCGAGCGCAAGGAGAGGTGAGGCGAGACAGTGGCTGGGGCGAGCACGGGGAGGCGGTGTCGAGGAGGCCGCCGGAGAGCCGAGGTGAAGCACTGGAGAGGCGGCGAGGCGAAGCACAGGAGAGAGAACGAAGTTAGGGCTCGATGCAGCGGAGCCCAAGGATATAAATGAAATGAACCGACGCCTTTCGGGTCGGTTTAAAAAAAAAGCCACACAGGCGCCAGCACCTGTTTGGGAATTATTTGCTACAGTGCGTCAAAATGGAATTTTTTTTATGATTTATTATATAATTTCCCCTTTTAAAATCTATGCTTTGTCTAAATTAGTATCACTCATTTTAGAAGTTATATTATTAAAATACATGATAAAAAAACTAGTTTTCGACCACCGATATTTTTTCGATATATCTCCGATATTTTATCTCTTTGGTCAACTGATATTTTACCGATATCCGATACGGCGTTCCTTGCCCATGACCCATGGGTTTCACAATAGTTGGGCCCACTGGGCCAAATTCGACGGAGCACCATCATTCTGGCCCACGAACTAGTTCCTTGGAAACGAAATTACGGGGTCGGGCGTCCGGATCATTAACGTGGCCGCCGTTCCAAGTCCAAAACCACAGAGAAGCGAAGGCTGGTTGCTGAAAGGGGCAAAGGTCGCCGATTCGATCGATCTTGTGCGGTCTTGGAGGTCCAAGTCGGAGGAGTAGCAGCAGCAGCAGCGGCGGCGGCTGCGGAGGCGAGAGATGGCGACGACGGTGAGCTGCGCGAGCGGGCTGCTGGCGATGCTGAGCGAGGAAGACCCCATACTGAAGCTCCACGCCCTCTCCAACCTCAATCGCCTCATTGACTACTTCTGGCCCGAGATCTCCGCCAGCGTCCCCACCATGTACGATACTTCCTCCGATTTGTCTCTTTGGCATATCATGGATTTCGTCTTTTTTACTAGTTAGGTCATGGCTTGGCTGTTGTAGCTGCAGACTTTCTTCGCTTGTTGTTTTTCATTTGCCAATTTAGGTTAAATCTTAGGTTTATGCAGAAGGTTGAATTGCCCAATTTGATATTTCATTCTTCTTCTTTTGGTTGCAGTGAGAGCTTATACGAGGATGAAGCGTTTGCCCAAAAAGATCTTGCGGCATTGGTCGTCTCTAAGGTCGTCTTTTGAAAACTCTTCTTCTTTCACGATGTAATCGAACGGTTCAACCTTCACAAGTTGCACTGTTTTGGTCTTTATGTATGCGTTTTGAAGTTCACTTGTAGAGCATAGTTTCACTCTAGTGTGCTCTCTCCGTCCAATGAAGCTCGTCTGGATTTAGAAAAAAAGACAGGTCCGACTTTAGATGGCTGGGTTTCCTCTCTCAAGACCTAAAATGTGGAGAGAGGGAGAGAAACTCTGTTTTTTTGTACTGGCCTTAGAGTCCAACTGCTTTCATTCATTTTGTTATGCAGACGAGCTTCATTGCATGGAGGGAGTAGTATTTGTGAGGCAGAGACGGAGATTCTTAAGCTTTATACTTAATTGTTCATGCCTTTTTTTTGAGGTTGGGGGGGGGGGGGGATCGATCACCAAACGATACACTTTCACCTTGAATTGGGGTATATATGTTCTTTCAATCTGAATCATATCTTTCTGTGAATTTCAAACTAGGACATTGTGGAGAAACATGATTCAGCGCATTTAATGTATACTGCTATACATGAGCTCGACACTTTCACCACGAATGAAATCCAAGCTCGGAGGTGGCAGTGTTGAATTTTTTTATTAGATTCCAATTCTGTGGAGGAGCGTCCTAAGGAAAAAATAACTACAGTCTACATGTCATATGCTTACCTTTTGATATATCATTCAAAGAACATCTTTTTTTAGAATTTACTGTCAGAGAGATGATTGGAGCTTTCATTCTGGCAGGCCACTTAATCTATAGCTATCGCCTTTGACAGAGAGAGTTGATGAGTTGTTCTTATATGCATACTGAAAAGTGGTTGAAACTTTGACTTGGCCAATTGCAATCCTAGCTTTTGTCGAAATCAATATAGTTATGAAATAAGGAAGCTGATTTATTCTGTCGGGAATGCTTGCTGTGGACATCTTGGTTTTCGGCTTTTGGTCATCTGACACATTTTTCTTTCTTGCAGGTCTTTTATTACCTGGGTGAGCTTAATGACTCATTGTCATATGCTTTAGGTGCTGGACCTGCCTTTGATATCTCTGAAAATTCAGATTATGTAAATACTCTTCTTGGTAAGAGGATGTTTTCATTTCCATTTATATGTCATGGATGTAATAATACTGGAAAATGTAATTTTTGATTCACATGATCACTTGGCAATGCAGCTAAAGCGATTGACGAATATGCGAATCTTAAAACAAAGGCAGCTGAATCAAAAGAAGTATCAGACATTGATCCAAGATTGGAGGCTATTGTCGAAAGGATGTTGGACAAGTGTGTTCACTGAACTATCTAACTTCTCTTTGTGCCTAATTCACTTGCTACACATTTCTTAAGACTATTTTTTCCACGTTTTCTTGCTGGTATAGATGCATTTCGGATGGAAAATATCAACAAGCAATGGGAGTGGCTGTTGAATGTAGGAGATTGGATAAGCTTGAGCAAGCTATCTCAAGCAGTGACAATATTCAAGGAGCACTATCCTCTTGTGTTAGTCTCTCCCATTCTTTTGTTAGCCGGAGAGAGTATCGATGTGAGGTAAGTGGGCTAGTATATAACAACTATTCTTTCTTTTTTGTTCTTTGTAATTATATGTTGTTTACTTTCTGTTTCCTTATGGTCCTACGGGAGACGCTTTGTTACTTTCTTCTTTTTTTTACATTAAATGTTCAGTCATTCTGTCCTCAAATGTGTTTATATTTGCAATAAAAGCTTTAAATAAAAATTCAGGTCTGAATAAAAACTAAAAAGATAGAAATTTTAGTGAGCAGACGTTGGTGAGAAGGTTTTCCGGAAGATATTTTCAATTGGCTGACAACGGGGGAAATGCTGGTCAAATCGGATACTAGATCTGAACATGTTATGTCCTAGTGGGTTCTTTTAGCCTTGTTTATGGTAAAAAGTTGTGCTAGTGCCTTATTAATCATGTTCTAGAATGCGTACATGTACTGAATGTTTCATATGCAATCGACTATGATTATCTATTTCCCTATAGCTGCCATGGTTCCTAATATCTTTTATCGGACCCATTAAAGATAAGATATATCTGAGATATATTGAAGATATTAGGAAAAAAATATTGGTGGACTAAAAATGATTTTGGACATATATTGTTAATTTAAACATATATCAACATCTTAAACCACTAATACTCACCTCAAACAATTATAACACTATGTCAATACACTTATACTAACATGAATTACACTCCTAAAGCAGAAAACATGATTAATAATAGGAAACAATTTTGAAGATAGACAAGAAGATATACCGAAGATAAATATCAATGATAGCTGGAGTGACATGGAGGTAGGCAAGCTGCCTATCCACTAGAAGACTGAGTATATATGGAAACCAAGTGGGCATGGTATTGCTCTCATGTCATCATCATGTGGTAGGTGCTTAAAAACATATTCTCATGCCTAAACAGTTGATGTAAGATCCCATATGATGGATAGTTGAAGTTCTAGTAATAGTGATAATGGTTGGTTTTAACATGAGTCTTGGTAACGGTAGTTAGATGACTCCTTTTAGAGTGAAAGGACAGAGGAGAGTCACATGCATGAGCTGTACTAGATGCCTACTTTTAGAGTCAAAGGACAGAGGAGGAACTGTACAGGGGCCACGGATGGGGCCAAGTAATCATGGGTGGGAAAAGAATTACTGGTCATGTCAGAGACAAGGGTCCAAGATATGGGATATATCTGAGATATAATGCCAATGTCTGAGATATATCTGAGAGATTTGAGATATATCTGAGATATTGGGAAAAACGTATCTTTCCTTATATCTTGTATCGGTCAAATGGGAGATACAGATATATCTAAGATATATCTGAACCATGAATTAGCTGGCATATGGATATGCATGCTGAGTGCCATGCTCCCATGTAAAAGCACACTGGTTTTCATTGTTACCGGCTTTGTGATGGAAGATGGCTATACTAATATTTCATGTGCAACCATCATTTCATGAAGCCAATCCACATATTTGGAAAGGTGTATGATGAATATGATGACTTTGAATCTTCTTATCATCGTCCCCTCTTCAGAGGGTTGCGTCAGGAAAGGCATCTGGCGTAAAAACTTGCCTCTATGTTTCTTTGTATGGATTTTGTACCATTTTGATTCCGATAAGAGTCAAATGCAGTATATAATCCATGCCGCCAATCCCAGATAGCTGGGATAAGGTGTATGATGATGATGATGATGATGAATATGCATGCTGAACATTGTTGTTTTTTTATGCCCTAGTGGATTCTTTAGCATTGGTTATATGGTAAAAAGTTACACTAGTGCCTTATTATTCATGTTATAGAACGTGTACGTGTACTGAATGCTTCATATGCCATTGACTATGATTATCTATTGCCCTATAGCTGTCATATGAATATGCATTTGGAAATGGTATTTTAGTAAGCTGTTCTAGAAGGGAAATCCTGATTCTTTTGTGCCTTCTTGACATCTCACTCTGTGATGCTTGCTTTTTCGGCAGGTCCTCCGCCTTCTAGTTAAAATATATCAGAGACTTCCATCTCCTGATTACCTAAATATATGCCAATGCCTTATGTTCTTGGATGAGCTAGAAGGTGTTGCCTCCATATTGGAGAAACTTCTCCGATCTGGCAATAAGGTATGTTCTCTACGGTCTCCTGACTTGTTTGTCTATTTAGTAAGTGCTTACCATGTCCAAAGCATATAGACTGAAACAATGGATAATGTTGAGTTGATTGAAATCTATAATTATTGTGGTTTTTCCTTTTTCTTTTCAGGATGAAGCTCTTCTTGCTTTTCAAATAGCATTTGATCTTGTTGAAAATGAGAATCAGTCTTTCCTTTTAAATGTGAGGAACCTGCTTCCAGATCCCCACCCTAAAGGTCCAAGTTCTTCAGAACCAGATCAAACTGGTAGTGGTGACCCCGAAAGCAGACGTGTTCCTGGTGGGGATGTGCCAATGGCAGATGGGACTCAATCTCCGAGTAGAGATGTTCAGGAAATGAGCCCTAGTGAAAATGCTTATGCTGAGAAACTTGCTAAGATCAGAGGGATTTTGTCTGGGGAGACGTCGATACAGTTGACTTTACAATTTCTGTACAGCCATAACAGGTTACATATATATTTTTAAAAAAAAAATTGTAGCATTACACCTTGCTTCTTAATTTCCATGTGCTATGTGATTTGTAAACTAACAGTAACGTCTTTTATTATTGTAAAACTACAGGTCTGATCTCCTGATCTTAAAAACAATAAAGCAATCAGTTGAAATGAGAAACAGCGTCTGCCATAGTGCTACCATCTATGCGAATGCTATAATGCATGCTGGAACAACTGTGGATACCTTTCTTAGGGAAAATTTGGTAAGCATGATATAATAACTTTTTTTTATTTTCATTTTGAGTCGTTGCTACATCTGCATGATACAAGAAAAAAACATAGTCTTAAGAGTTATGCTGATGAAGTTTTTCGTCAACTCTCCATCCTCGAGTATTAAACCTTAAAATGTGCCCCTTCAGAACATGCTTTAACCCTATGTACAACTCGCGATTTTGGCATATGAACTAGTTACAGTTTTGAACCGTCAGCTGATTGTAGTGTTCAAGTCATAATCAAGTAGCACCTTTTCCCAACTATTTGGGGTCGGCGACATGGATTTTACTCCTCCATGCATGCCTGTTTTGGGCTACCTCTTTTGTAAGAGAGAGTAAAGTCAAATCCTTTTTTATTAACTCCATCCATATTCTCTTAGGTCTCCCTCTCCCTCTTTTAACATTGTTTACATGCATCCCTTCTAATCTTCTCACATGAGCATCTTCTTGTCTTCTTTGCATGTGTAGTGTTCAAGTAATTCATAATTTAAGTAAGCAATTTGAAATGCAAAATTAGAGGTCCCTGAAGGAAGCGGTGTAATGATTATCACTATTCTAGTATATCCTAGTTTATATTATATAACTCATTGGATAGGTGCTACTTGAGCCAATTAGTTACTCCCTCGGGTCACTTTTAAAAGAATTTTTTTCAAATGCACTATTTTTTTAGTGTATTTGAAGCAAACTGTATCTATTAAAAGTAAGCGGAGGAAGTATTATTTTTTAGAAGGTTCTGTGACAGGCGCATTGTTTCTCACTATGCCATACCCTTTTTGCTGGCAGGACTGGCTTAGCAGAGCAACAAATTGGGCAAAATTTAGCGCTACTGCAGGACTGGGCGTGATTCACAGAGGTCATCTTCAGCAGGGAAGAGCCCTCATGGCACCTTACCTGCCTCAGAGTGGCGCTGCCGGTGGTGGGAGCCCATACTCAGAAGGAGGGGCACTTTATGCATTAGGACTTATCCACGCAAATCACGGGGAGGGCATTAAACAGTTCCTTCGGGACAGCCTCCGCAGTACCAGTGTTGAGGTAGGTCTTTTTCTATTGTGTGATGACATGATGTATAGAAGTTGAAACTATGCTGTTCTACATGGGGAAGCTCTTGTTGTATACAGGTTATTCAGCATGGTGCGATTTTAGGTCTTGGTTTGGCAGCTCTTGGAACTGCTGATGAAGAAATCTATGAGGATATTAAGAGTGTACTCTACTTAGACGGCGCTGTTGCTGGGGAGGCTGCAGGTATTTCTATAGGCCTGCTGTTAGCTGGAACTGCAAGTGAGAAAGCAAATGAGATGCTGGCGTATGCACATGATACTCAACATGAAAAGATCATAAGGTAGTCTGCTTTTTTTTTTCCATCTTGTAAATCTGGTGATGAAACCTTTGGATTTTGAAACGGGTGTTTTCCAACTAATAGATTTTTAACTTTTTTCTCCAGGTGAATTGTCAATTTTTATTCATTTCAAATTTTCAAGGTCATTGCATAAGATTGCTGCTGTTATCATTGTGCGTTTAGCATCCATGCATCTAAATTCTTTTTATTGATTATTGTAGTTGGAACAGGTATAGTGGAACCCTGTTCTAGCAGATTGACTGAACTAGTCGGCTGGATTTAGCTATTTGTTATCCAGCGTAGGCATTGATTCTGCCTATTTGGCTGGGTCAGCCAGTTAGTTCTTAGGGCTTAGTTGAAAGGGCTGCCCAAATGCTGTAGTAATGGCAGTTGCTTATATTCCTAGGTGATCTTTACTTGTTCAATAGAATAATTAGAAGGGATATCAGTAATACATCAGTCACTTGTGCAATGCACCCAAATTCTTATAGTTTTACTTCTAGTATAAACCAAACAGGTTATTGTGATATAGGTTATTTGTCGAAATAAGGAACACATTAATTTGGCTTGTGCAACCATGATTTATCAATTCATAATTTTTTCATTGGTTATTGGGTTGTGCAAGGAAGCACGTTGCATGCGTGAACTATGAGATTTACCCATGTTCTTTGTGGATGAAGTCCATGTACTAGCTCCATAAAGCTTAGTTTTCGTATAGCTTTTGTTGTATCATTAATGGTTGTGATAATATTGTTTTGAAAATATAATTAGTTGCTCTATTTATAATTAATTTTTTACAAAGGAAAGTAAAACTTATCAGATCATACTGTTCTACTGATCGATTGATCCAAATTTAACCCAGCCCATTAACATGTTAGGCTTCCTGATTGGAAAGATTGACGATGACTCATCGGTTTCATACAAGATCACCCCTTGTGGACATTATTGTTATCAGTTTCTCTTATTCTTAGTAATAATGACATGCATTGAAGTCAACACTGTTAGCATTGCATGGAAGTACTTGTGGGTTCTCAGAAAGATTGTAAGGCCCCGTTTGGCTCCTCCACCCGGAAAGACTCTTTCCGGGTTTTAAGGGCCAAACCTCCTCACAAGGAGGTTTGGCCCTTAAAGGACGGAAAGGGAGGATGGGACATTTTGGCTTATCCTTTAAACTTCAAAGGATGAGCCAAACGGGGCCTAAGAATGCAGTCTTCTTTTTTAATGTGCTCTACTGCACTTCAATTTATTTTGCCCCCCCTAATTACATGGATGGTCTCTCTCTCTCTCTCAGCTTTTATTAAAATGGATCTTTTTATTTTGAAGCTTTTCAAATGATTCCGTGGTTGTGGAATTTTTTATGTGTTTATCTTGCGAAAAGTTTTTAAACATCCAATCACGAATTATATGGTGACTTTTTGTTTGCCAAAGACTTATATACTAGCTTCAATATGGTGTAATAGGGGATTGGCACTGGGGATTGCTCTTACAGTCTATGGAAGGGAAGAAGAAGCTGACACATTGGTTGAGCAAATGACTCGTGACCAAGATCCAATATTGCGTTATGGGGGTATGTATGCTTTGGCATTGGCCTACAGGGGAACCTCAAACAATAAAGCCATCCGCCAGCTGCTACATTTTGCTGTTTCTGATGTGAGTGATGATGTGAGGAGAACTGCAGTGTTAGCTCTTGGATTTGTTCTCTACAATGAGCCGGAACAGGTGAGATACTCTTGATTTCTTTGTTCTGAAGGGAGTTGTGGGATTGTTAGTCCTTTATTTTTTGGATAATTGGGATTGTTAGTCCTTTTGTTATCTGGATGCTCATAGTAGCCTATCTTTTATTGTTTGGTGGATGTAATGGATAAGGGAAGAATTTTAGTGGATTTAATGCTATTACAGGCCAGGTAAAGGCCTCTTTTACTTGATTTATATTCAAACTGATGATGCCATGAAGCATGCTTTAAACCATAATCGCCTAATTGTGAACGGGCTGATTAGTGAGTGTTCATTGTTTTGTTGTTATTGGGGTGTGAGGTGTAGCATGGCCTGCGGATCTGCTATGGTTAAAACTCTATAAATGGATCATTTAATATTGGAAGAATGGCTGTAGAATACTGCATCGTACGGTGTCACATTATTATGCTCAGAATTAATCTCAAATTTTATGTGCAAGTGCCTTCTGACTTCACCTTGATTCTTTCTTATCTGCAGACTCCAAGGATAGTTTCTCTGCTCTCTGAATCCTACAATCCACATGTCCGGTATGGCGCTGCCATGGCGGTTGGAATTTCTTGTGCAGGCACTGGCTTAAGTGAAGCTATTTCTTTGCTGGAGCCCCTCACATCAGATGTAGTTGATTTTGTTCGTCAGGGGGCTCTCATAGCTATGGCCATGGTTATGATACAGACCAATGAAACGTTTGATTCACGTGTTGGGACATTCAGGTATTTTTTATGGGTTTGCCATTAATGTTATTGCTGCTGCTGTTTCTCATTTTTATCTACTAGTAAAAAGTGGGGGTCTGTAATTTCTTTTGGTTTTTTCTCGTCAAGACATATCTAATGCACAATTGATTGTGTGAATCATGTAGGCGTCAGCTAGAGAAGATAGTACTTGATAAACATGAAGATACCATGAGCAAAATGGGAGCAATTCTTGCCTCTGGTATTCTTGATGCAGGCGGGAGAAATGTGACCATCCGACTCTTCTCAAAGACCAAGCATGATAGAATAACTGCAGTTGTGGGGCTTGCTGTTTTCAGCCAATTTTGGTATTGGTACCCGAATATTTATTTCATAAGCCTGGCTTTCTCTCCCACAGCTTTCATTGGACTCAATTATGATATCAAAGTTCCAAAGTTTGAATTTCTATCACATGCCAAGCCATCATTATTCGAGTATCCTCGCCCAACTACGCCACCCACTACCACCTCTGCTGTCAAGCTTCCTACTGCTGTTTTGTCTACTTCTGCAAAAGCCAAAGCTAGGTTTAAGAAGGAAGCTGATCTCAAAGCTGTTGGTGAAAAAGGGTCTGGTGAAGAAAGTTCATCAGGTACAAGTTTGGGGAAGGGTGCCAAATCCACCCAGAAGGATGCTGATTCTATGCAAGTAAGTAGACATGCAAGCTTTGCAATCTTCCTGCTTGTAGGTACAATGGGATGCATTTTGAAAATATGCGCCGTGCATCACTAGAGTCGGGTTGTGGTAATGTGTAGCAGGTGGCGGGTGGGTGATTTAAAAGCTGCCCGTCCCCTGTATTAGATTCAAATGCACAGCCCCAAAGTGCATGGCGCTTTATAAATGAAGCGGACGTGTGTTGCTGGGCGGATATGAATGAGGCTCTTCATATTACCTACTTTCATTGGATACACTAGTCTGAGGGTGGGCACCTTTTTGTGGGTGTATAGTAAGCATTAGATAGCAGGGTCTAAGTTGTGGACAGAATGCTTAGTCACATAGCATCAGGGATCCTAACAGCTATTATTTTATGTGGCAAGAATTATGCTCAGATGATTTTGTTGTTTAGATGTCATTTAGAGCTATAACAGAACTGAACATATAAAGTGTTTCTGCTCTACGGTTATTGAAATCTTTGTGAGGGTTTTCACTCCGATCCCATAAGTTAATTATAATATAAAAACAGCAAAAAATTAGGATAGTTGTGCCTTTTGCAAAGTGGAATTGCAGGTTGGGAAAATGAGTTGAAGGGATTATTAAGTCAGCTTCTTTTTTCCCTTTCTTTCTTGGATCTCTTTTTTTTCTGTTTTTGTTGATGCATAGAATGGCATGAGAGCATTAGCTGTTGCTAGAAGTATCTTTAGTATTTTGCCCTAAAACCATATCTTTATAAAAAAACGTCAATTTTAGCAAGCATTTCCTTGTTTTTCCCTCACTGAAAATTTTTGCAGAATCTTTTAGATTGATTTATGAGAATACTCTCAAGCTCATAACCCTTTAAGCCGTTTGTAGGTGACTAGGATTGAAACCAAATTCTTATGAAATGCTTTCAAGCTCCTAACCCATAAGCTGTTTGTAGGTATATCATGATTGAATCAAATTCGTATCCTGATTAACTTTTTAATTGTAGCCTCATAGAAGTTTGAACTCTCAGATTTTGTGCTGTATGTTTTGTGTTTTTCTTGTTAATTTTAGAGTTATTTTGTTTATATGCAATATATATTGTGTTGTGTAGATTCTGAGTATTTTAGTCACATAACTTGGCTGGTCTGCAGGTAGATAGCTCATCGGAGAAGCCAACTGAAACTGAGTCATCTTTTGAAATTCTGACTAATCCTGCAAGGGTAGTACCTGCTCAAGAAAAATTTATTAAGTTTTTGGCTGAAACCCGATATGTGCCTGTGAAATCGGCACCCTCAGGCTTTGTTCTCTTGAGGGATCTGCGGCCCACTGAACCTGAGATTCTGGCTCTCACTGATGCACCCTCATCATCAATGGCCTCACCGACTGGTGGGCAGACAGTTGGTCAACAGGGATCTGCTTCGGCCATGTCAGTTGATGAAGAGCCTCAACCCCCACAGCCTTTTGAGTACACGTCATAAATTTTGGTAATTTGTCGGTCATTCTGCCAATTAAGTAATCTTCTGATATGTATTTGGTGCATGCTTTGAGAGGGTATTTATGGAAAGGGAACTAGTTTCTGTCGAGTGGAAAATCTGTAATCCCATGCCTTAGTGGCCCAACGTTAGGAAGAAGGGTTCCGAAGGTACGTGAATGGTCAACTGGCGTTCTGAAGTGACCTTCCAATTCAAACAAGGCATAGGTTCTTGTAGTGCCCTCGTGCAAGCTAAAATCTGATTGAATTATTGATTTTATCATTTTCAAATTATGTCGTTCAATTAATCCATCTCTTTTAGCTTTCTGTTGATGTGTATAACCGTTCAGAGTGTTCGAGTGGGCTTCTTCACATACCCTTTCCTAGTGCTCTTGTCAATGTACTTGATCTCTGCTTAATGGTTCTGTCTTGGCATTTTTCTCTTTTTTACACGGGATAGACTCTGTACCTTTAAATAACCCTGCACCTTCGTTGTGTTAATAAACTAACAGAACTATCAACGAACGTTTTAGGAATCCCTTCTTTTTTTTCAGTTACTACAGTTGATCGATGGTTTGCATAGATGCCTGATAAAAATGAGTTGGTAATATGCAATAACATTTAAAGAAGAAAGGATATGCTCAAGTGGGAAGTGAACGCTAATGTTTGATGAGTATAATTACTCTGGCATCATTCTGTTATGCCTCCTATTGGAACTGCATCCGTTCTCATTAGACACTTTATTCTCATACGTGTATTAAAAAAGTCAATTGTTTCTTTTCTATTTACTAGAAAAGTTGTACTCCTATCAATAACGCTTGCATTTTAGAAAAAAAATTAATCCGTCATTGCCTGGCATTAACTGGCTGACTTTCCTCTCTGGCAACCAAAAAACAGCGGAAGAGGTGGGGAAAAGACTGTTTTGTATGCGGAAGAAATAAATGCAGGCAGATTTTATTGGAAGGAAGGCGTATGTTTTGGAGAAACTTTTTTTATTTTTATTAGACATCTTTTACATAGGAGTTAAGAGAAACTCACATGCGAGTTGCTCTCTCCCAACCAAAAACACGGAAGAGGGGGCGGGGAAACTGTTTTTTTTTTAATCTACCCATTTTCTAATGCAGAGAGGCTTCATTGGATAGAGAGAGTACTTACATGGGTGAGCAACTCACTGTTTATCCATTGATGGACGATCTCACGTCCTACAGAGAGGCGTTGGGTAAGCCAATGAGATTCTTTCTATATTTTTTTATAATTCCTATCCTACCCTCCCCTTCCCCCTTCCGCTCTCCCGCTGCCCCCAACTTGAAGAAGACTGCTCCTTCACCCACCCCGGCGAGAAGGCCTACCGCCGCGACCCCCGACACCACCCATGCTCCGCTGACCCCTGCCCTGACTTCCGCCGCAGAGGTGCTTGCCCCAACTGTGACGCCGTTCTCCCTTTCCCCTCTTTCCGCCTCCGCCGCTGTCCTCGCCCCTTGCCCTGCATCGACGGCGACATTGACCTCTCTGCCCCCGACTCCGATCCTTCTCTTAGTCAATTAGTTTTGGGTTTGCATTTCTCGTGCAAACTAAGCAAACACCCAAGCCCAAAAGTTCCCACCTTTCCATCTCCTCATCGCCATTCCTCAAATGGGTTCGTCTCTCTTTCCTTATTTATGTTCTCGTTTCTTTGCATTCTCATCATCTCCTCAGCAAACCCATTTGCAGTGATTTGGAAGAAGCATGGCAATGGAGCGGCGGGGCTGGTCTGCTCCGGCAGCGGCGGTGGTGGTTCTGCTGCTGGCCTCGAGTGTGAGCGGGAAGGACAAGATCTGTGACAAAGGGTCCTGTAAGAACACCCTTTTTATCGAATCGATTGAACATAAATTTTGGTATATGAATTGTAGTTGTTCTGTGGGGACATTATATAATAAATCATCATTTTTTTTAAAATGGCACACTCTAGCAAATATTTCCCAAAATAGTGTTCTTACAAGCCACGCAGGCCGCATGGCGTAGGTGCTTGCATGGTTTTTTTTTTAAAACTAACCCGAAAAGTGTCGGTTGAACTCAGTTAAAAGAGAACCGACGCCTCTGTTAAGCGTTGATTCAATGCTTATATGTTGTTGTCCTATTTTAAACGGGCTGTCAATTCAACGATGCATATCTCTCTCATTTCTAATCTTTTTTGCCATTTTTTTCATTCTTCCTAATTTTTAGTGCTCTTTCTAGTCATCATGATATCACAAATATGTTGAGCCATCACATATTATTTATCATAGTTTTTATGGATTTTTTAATAAATAGTATGAGATGGATTAACATCTTTGTGATATTATGATGATCAGAAAGAGCACTAAAAATAAAGAAGAATGAAAAAAATAAGCAAAAATGGATTAGAAATGAGAGAGATATACTTCATTGAAATTTGTCCCACGAAAATAGCTCAAAATAAATTTGTCCCATTTTAAAGGTGCGATAACTTCAACGATGCATATCTCTCTCATTTCTAATCCGTTTTCGTCCATTTTTTTCATTCTTCTTTATTTTTAGTGCTCTTTCTTGTCATCATGATATCACAGAGATGTTGATCTATCGCATGCTATTTATTAAAAAAATACCACAAAGCTATGATAAATAGTATGTGATGGCTCAACATCTTTGTGATATCATGATGACTAGAAAGAGCACTAAAAATAAGGAAGATTGAAAAAAAATGGGTAAAAACGGATTAGAAATGAGAGAGATATGCATCGATGAAGTGACAGTCTGTTTAAAAAGGGACAAAAACATATAAGGCATTGAAAGGCGTCGGTTTTAAGAAAGGCATCGGTTATCTTTTAGCTGAGTGGCATCGGTTGAACCGATGCCTTTTGGGTTAATTTTAAAAAAAAGCCACGTAAGCGCCCGCGCCACGAGGGCGCCTGCATGGCTTGTCAGAGCACCTATTTGGGAAATATTTGCTACAGTGCTTTATTTTCGAATTTTTTTTGATGATTTATTATAGAATTTCCCTTTGATCTTTCGTTGCTTATGAAATTAGATTAATATTAGCTTTCATGCTTGTCGTATGTACAAAATGGAGTATTAAGGGTCCGTTTGGTTACCACTACATGAAGAGATTCTAGGAGAATCTGAAGTGATGTAGACGAGAAGTTAAAAATCAGAATAATTGTTTGGTTGCCATGAATCAATAATTTTGAAGGAGAAGCAGAATTTGTAGTGATATAGACAAAGAAGTCAAAAATAAGGGAATAACAAAAGAATATTCCACTTCTTGGAAAATCCCCTAATTAGGAGATTTTCAAGGAAAAGCTATGTTGTTTCCTTTTCACTGATTCCCATGGCATCTCTTTCCCAGGATTTTACTTGTGGCAACCAAACAGCCCCTAATTATACATGTCAATGCCCGGTTTTATGTTGAATGTTGTGCTCCAATCCTATGACTGATACTGATTTCTGACCAGATTATTGATGTATAATTTTGGTCATTTCCAATGGCATTTTCGGATCTAATGGTCCTTATAATGATCTGGATTCAAAATGGTGTAGAAGTTCTTTGCCATGTTTGTTTCTAAGGATAACAAAAGTTTGATTGATTATGTAGTATTACCTTAGAAGATGCTCGTTTCTGTATTATATGAGGATTTGGAGGGATTGAGTGTAAATATGACTTGAATTGTCATATGAGAGTTGATAGATCTGAGCTTTGGACCTTTTCAGGTGGGTATAATGTTGCAACCGGCGGCCCGTACGCTTATGGTTTATGCTACAACCTTAGTCAGTCTTACTGTGAAGAACATTACTTATACCCCTGCATTCCTGGAGCCGAGTACTATGGCCGTGGTGCCATTCCTGTTTACTGGTAATTATGGGATTCTACTCTTACGACTGTTTCATAAGGTTTTTGTTCATTAACATGAAATGCATTTTCTTTAAAAGCTCTAACCATTAACATGAATTTAGGAAAAGGCGAAGAACTCCTTTGTTAATGTGTGATTTGCGGTTGTCATCGCTGTTGAATTCAGGAACTACTACTATGGTATTATTGGTGCCGGAATTAAGCTAGATTTGTTGAATCACCCAAAATTGCTGGAACATAATGCTATCATAGCTTTCCAAGCTGCTATGTGGAGGTGGATGACCCCAATGAAGAAGAAATAGCCTTCCGCCCATGATGTTTTTATTGAGAACTGGAAGCCAACAAAGAACGACACATTAGTGAAGAGGGTACCGGGTTTTGGGACCACATTGAATGTTCTCTGTGGTGATACCGTATGTGGCAAGGGTGATGTCGACTCCATGAACAACATCATGTCTCACTATCTTTACTATCTGGATTTAATGGGTGTTGGCCGGGAAGCTGCAGGTCCCCATGAACTTCTTACTGCAAAATAAAGGGTTTGGTTCATAGATGTTATCATTATAGTTGATTTCCCTGTGAAGCTAAGACAAAGTGAGTGCATTGCAGACTCCTTGTTCTTTTGGTGGCTGATTTGTCTGCCACTGTGTGTGTAGATGTTGTATGATCTCAACCATTTATGCGGCCAGTTCCGCCAGCTTAGAAGTTTTTGTTGTATGTCATATATTGATTGGATTCCTGGTTATATACATTGCATTCTTTTGTGTGTCAATCTTTTCTTTTTAGTTGCATTTTGCAAATCTATATATCTGTTGCCGATTTATAGACCTGGACATACGGTTCTGAGCATCTACCTCCAAATTGGTGTGTTTCTGGTGTTTAAATAAACGAAACACCAACCACTTGGTGACCTGCATATTTTACTGGCATTGACGAGGGACAAGGAAACAACTCCCTCTTAATTAAATAATCGCTATAATTGTTAATGTTGCACAATGTATACGTGAGACTGCTTTTTTACATACTATAGTGGTGTAGCCTTTATCAACCTTCTGCAAGTAAAATTGCCCAGATGTGGTACAAATAGTTGCTTGTAATTGAGAAAGAGAGAGAGTTGGTGGAACAACCGGAAAGCGGTGGCTTTGAGTTTAAATTCAGGTTCCGATGCTGCCCATAAAGATTGTATCTTTACTTACCGAGAATTTTTGTTTTGGGGGCGTAAGTACGTAGTGTCCATTGCCAACTCTCAACATAACAAAATGCACGAGCGTGCTTACTAGACAAATTAATATAATGCATTCGTTACTGATAGCTTATAACTATGACCTAATTCGAGCAAAGAGTAGACAACCACAGGCTCCTCCCTATATAAGAAGCAAGGCACTTCCTCAATCATAACCATACGTGTCGCAGCATTTTAGAAACAAGATGAAGGTGAGCCACTGCTACTATGAAGTTATTTTGGTGCCTCTTAGCCTTTCCCTCACAATAGGCTACCATATTTTCTTATGGCATATCTTCAAAGACAAAAACAGAATTGGTACAAACAGAAAAAAATGGGTTTTCAATATCATGCAGGTCAGACAAACATAAAATTCATCTTCTACTCTTCTACTTTCATGCATGGAAAAGTCAATGAGTTTCCTCAGTCTGATGACACAGGATCAAGAAAAGAAGGGCATGCTGGGTGTTCAAAGCTTGAGAAACACCCTCATGACCAGCATACTGTCCTGCTCAATAGCTGTTGGCCTCAATGTAGCCTTGGCAGCAGCAGCCAACAATGCCTACAACGGAAGCCGACTCCTCCGAAGCTCTCCCGTCTTCGGGCTGCAGACAGGGCCTGCCATTGCTCTCAAGTATTCCTTCTCATCTCTGTTCCTGCTAAGCAGTCTTGTGTGCAGCTCCATGGGAGTTGCACAACCGCCGCTGCTGCTGCCGAAGCAGACCAGCCCCGCCGCTCCATTGCCATGCTTCTTCCAAATCACTGCAAATGGGTTTGTTGAGGAGATGATGAGAATGCAGAGAAACGAGAACATAAATAAGGAAAGAGAGACGAACCCAGTTGAGGAATGGCGATGAGGAGATGGAAAGGTGGGAACTTTCGGGGCTTGGGTGTTTGCTTGGTTTGTACGGGAAATGCAAATCCAAAACTAATTGACTAAGATTAGGAACGGAGTCAGGGGAGGAGGGGACAGAGAGGTTGATGTCGTCGCCGATGCAGGGTGAGCAGCGAGGATGGCAGCAGAGGCGGAAAGAGGGTAAAGGGCGAGGGCGTCACCGCGGGGGCAAGCGCCGCCGCGGTGGAAGTCAGGGCAGGTGTCGGCGGAACATGGATGACATCGAGGGTCACGACGGCGGGCCTTCCCACCAAGGTGGGCGAAAGGGCAGTTTTCTTCGAACTGGGGGCAGCGGAAGAGAAGAAGGGGGAGGGTAGGATATGAATTGTAAAAAAAAATTTATAAAGAATCTCTTTGGCCTCTGTAGGACGTGAGATCGTCCATCAACGGACAAACAGTGAGCTGCTCATCCTGCTCAGGAAAATGGGTAGCTCACTTCCTAACTAGTGCACTATATTTTGATAACCAATTCATTCCCAGGATTACATGAAAATCACACATATCAATCAGCACAAGATTAGTAAGCAAAATCCTATCTTCTATAAGCACAGGAGAGTTTTCAATACATTTGGTTGCTATCTCCCATAGGAGTAAAAATTACCAAATCATCACTCAGTCTAGACAATGACTTATCTAGACTTAAGGCAAACACCGAAGAAATAAAAGATCGCGACACTCCCGAGTCTATTAACACTCTAGCAAAATGATTGAGGATAAGAAGAGTACCTTCAATAACCTTATCTGAACCACGTGCATCATCTGATGATAGAGCAAAGATTCTCGCCTGAATCTTCTTATTCGTATCGGCTCCGGTCTTCTTTCCACAGTTAGGGCAATAAGGAGAGATATGCCCAACCTCATTGCACAAGTAGTATCTCCGTGGATCTTGAGGACACGGCTTCCCTCTATGCATATCATGTCCACAAATCCTGCAATGACCTCCAGCCATATTACCGTTGTCATTGCCTCGAAACTGTTGACGTTGTGCACCATTCATCCGGTTCTGCTGCTGCTGCCTTTGCTGCTTAAAAGGTCGCAGATTTTCACGATTATTATTATTGTTAAAACGCTTATCTCCATATCGTTTCGGCTTATTTTCTTGAGTTTTAACTTGATTGTTCCTCCTTTACAAGGTTCTTTTAAAATCATCCTCCAAAATGGAAGCTAGCTCGACCGCTTTTGCTACTGTCGTTGGTTGGGAAACTAACACCTTTGACCTTAAGCCGTCCTTCAGTCCATCCACAGTACGTTGCGCTTTAATCAAGTCATTAGGACAAGCATTAGTAGCAAATCGTTGAAGTTGTTCAAACTTCGTCTCATACTGAAGCACAGTCATCGATCCTTGCACTAACTCCAAGAACTCTTTCTCCTTGCGTAGTTGAATATGGGAAGGAAAGTACTTGATATTGAACACCTCCTTAAATTCTTCCCAAGAGATCTCCTGATTCGCAGTAAAATTGTTGCGCTCGGCGGACTCCTACCAAAATACCGCCTCACTAACAAATAGGAAAGTAGCATAAATCACCCAATCAGCCTCGGGTACCTTCATGCCCCTGAACAACCGCTCCACTTCAACTAACCAACGTTCTGCCTTTTCTGGGTTATCCTCACCAGAAAACTGAGGTCCAACCCTCTTAAACCGCTCGAGTGTCAGTGCCTTCGCATTATTATTACTACTTCCACTATTTCGTAATTCAACCGCCAATTGCCTGACCATATCAGACATGTTCTGACTGGCTCCCTCTTCCTGTGAAGGGTTTGGGTTTGCATTGGTTTGATGTCCACGATTTCCAGAATTCACCATTCTCGCATATCTACAGTCAAAGAAAGGAGATTAATTAGAAATCTTACTTATAGCTCAATTTATAATTCACCTCTCATTCCTTGGACTCCTAGCATCGCTCACACAAAACACACAAAATAAACAATCACAAGGCAAGCATTAAAGCAAATAATTCTTTTATTCATTAATAAAAAGATTCCTACACTGAGATCCCATAAAAACCAGGGTTTTTATTACAAAAGATTTATGAAACTAAAATCTATCCTAACTCTTTCTCTTAGCCATCCTTCCTACGCTCTTGCCTTTAGAGGTAATCATCCAGTATATCTAAAGCTAACCAGGTTGGTGCAAGTCTCAAGTACGTATGCCACAGAATTTTCCACATCGTCATGTATGGCCATCTGTAACCCAAAGATTTAAACCTATGGTACAGAATGTCAGACAGTGCTGCATCATCTCTGGCCCGAACATAAACACGGTGTTTTCTCACAATTTTGGCTTCTACAACCACAAATATAGGAGGAGATTCATCGATAAACTCCACTCGAATCTCTTCTTGCTGATATCCTTCGTTCTCCATACCTGGCACATAATCCAAGTAAGGATCCCACTCTGGGTCATCTATGGGTAAGGGTTCTACTTCAGCCACTGGGTTCTGAACTTCCTCTATATCAATCTGTAATGGGTCATCTTAAGTTCCACTCCCTATGTCCATCTTCTTCCATTCCTCAAGCCACTGCCTAATGGCTTCTTGTTTGTCTTTGTCATAGATCCTACCACTTCTTGTTCTAGCCATTTAAACCTACACAAGAAACGTCATTATTAGCTAAAATAAGGTTTCAGGTTCTATCTATGAATCTACTCTCATATAGTAAGTTCTTCTAGGTACCTTTTTACTTTCTATCAAGTTCTACTAACTCATCTCATAATTCAGCAATGTCCGTACTGTATTAGACTGACTTTGAGGGCTCCGATACCACGCTGTCATGCCCCGAAATCCCATACCTCGAACGGAGTGCGGAAGCCAATCAATGAAATACATTTCGAGGTAGAGATCCCGGGCACGCGACCGAGCAATCAATTTTACTACCAATTACCATCATCTCAAAAGGACGTGTAACCGATTATGCCCGCAATCAGTGTAATACAATAACAGACATCAATAAATAATATGAAATGAATTTACTCAATAATAATCCATTTAAGAAAGTCAAATAAAATAAACCTATAAGTTTATGGCACACAATTGCCAATAATGTCATAAGCATCAATAAAAGCAAAACAAATAACTAAATAATCTTTAAACTCTTCTTGGCGCCTGCAATCCGCCATTCCACTACTGCACTTCCTGATCTCACTTTTCATTTGCACCTGCATCAGAGGATGCATGAGTATTTCATAGAAACACTCAGTAGGATGTAAAAACCCACTGAATTAAAACAAGCAGTATGAAGAGAATAACAAAGGATTGTGAACATCCCACAACATCTAAACTGAACCGAGGTCTATACACCTGCAAGGTTAGTCAACAACAATTCCAACTCGCAAGTATAGGAAAACATCAATAAGGCTCCGAACAAACATATGTGTAAGGAGAGAATAACAATCATATTAAAGGCTCCAGACATCTAAAGTGAAAGGAGTTACAATTTCTGCTCGCTAACCTGGTCGCTCACAAGTGACTAAAATAATATACCAGAACCACCCTAGGGGTCCTCTCTTTGGAACCCTGCCATGCGTCTAGGATTTTGGCCCCACTAGTGCTTACGGACACGATGGGCGGAGGCTGAGGACCTTCCGTAATGTCCACAATCTAACGTACGTATAGTGCCTCCCTTCAGGCAGTATGGAATCACAATTTCATAAATATAAGTGACCTCGCAAGATCTAGCAATGGCTTAATTGAGCATACTATAAATCCACCATGGGGAGAGTCTCACAAGATCTCCAGTAGAAGAAACAATCATGAAATCAATATGAGCAATATCTCAAAGGAATAGATGTCACAACACTCTATGATCATAAGGTATCTCTTACCAGAATAGACTCTCTTATGGAGTATAGATAGAAGTGTCAAGGTCTTTGGCCAACACATAACTCACTCATTGGAGTAGCATAGAATAACAAGACAACCCAAACACTTCGAATAATAACAACTCACTCAAGGAATACTATACAATCAATATATACCTTTCATGCTCAGCCCTAGATAGGAATTCCTTATACACATTGGGATTATATAATATAAATATCAGAGATAAGAAAACCAAAGTGTCTTAGATGATTTGAATTCCAAGTTGAATATCAAACCGATATCAAAGCTTTTAAGATAGATAGTTATGAATCACTTGTTCAAAGAACTATCCCTCCTAATTAGATTACTTCTAACCCAATTCTTACTGTGATATTTCATAAGTATATAGTTCAATTACTGGTATTGACACGTTAGACATTATCATATCATATTCCATGATGTTATTAGTATATTTAGTATTTTCTCTCAGATTCAGCTCACTGCCTCCTGCACAACAGTCCCTTTCTGGCGGCTACTGTGCTCTGTACAGTAAGGCTTTACCTCTGAAATTTTTACTGATAATACCCTCATGAGTCTAGTTTCTAACCCACTGATTTTATATTTTTCCGATTTTCTTTGAATTAGTTATGAATTATTTACTACCGACTATTAGCACAGAAACAGTTCTGGCCGAGATTAAGACTCTTAATTAAACTTGATTATCTCACTTAATATCACATTATAGATGATAATATATCATTAACAGACAATATACTCCCCTCCTAGACCAATTACAGACCCTAGGAAGATCTGAAATTACTAAAGTTCACTCCTTTCTTGTGTTCTTTTATATATTACACTGTTTTAACTTTTAATACCTCTCAAATAAGACCTTTAATGCAAGACACAACTTAAGGCACAAAACTCAACGTAGATCATGATTAACCAAGCAATATCAGAACTTCTAGTATCTGGAAAATTAATAAAGCATTAGACTTTAGGTGTGAATTCCCATATAGAAACGAAACATGAATGCACATATGATTATGATGTACTACGCATAGAAATAATGACACAATTCATTCATCTCACAAGAATCCACACAATACACTAAGGTGCTGAATCAAAACACTTGTCAAAGCATCTAATCAGAAGAGAGAAGAGGGGGAAAACCATCCTACTTAATTCACCAAAGATTCCACTTTTTTACGCGTTGCTCGTCTCCTCCGCTTCCTCCAAAGCTCCCGCTCCAAGCTTTTGCAAACTCCTACAAGAAGAAGCCTTAAAGGAGATGGGTGAACGTGGGAAGGAGAAGGGAAAAGGTCTCTGGACGTTCTAGGGTTAGCACAAGCCAACTGTCTATGGTTTATATAGAGTTGGGGGAGAATCCCTTCTTAAACTAATTTTCCAAATCATGGACACTTCCAACCATTAAGAAGGCTTCAAGATCCTTCTAGTGACATGCAAATCAAGTCCAAATAGGATTTGATATCTTTCCCAAGAAAATCCACCCCAAAGATAAGCTAGAAATCATAAAACCGCAACCGGCGATCAATCGGCTATACAGCGATCGATCATCGTATGCGTTTATCTACACTACCGTGTCACAGCCGATCGATCGCAATTATTACCGATCGATCATTTTACGCGAAACAAAACATTTAAAAATCACAGTAACTACGATCGATCGTTTCGGTAAGGCGTCGATCGGTTCAACTTACTGATCGATCGGTTCTTATGGCGATCGATCGCAGTCACGCACAATCAAAATTCAATTTCTCATAACTTTTCACTCCGAACTCCAAATCGCGCATAGTTGGTGGCGTTGGAAAGCTATTCTCACCAACTTTAATTTCTATAGGCAAAACACGACCAAAATATTAAGATGGTCAAATTTCAATTTTAAAATACTTACTAATTTTTTGGGTGTTACAATTGAGCAACAAGAAAATGCTTATGTTGGTGATAGAGTTAAGAATGTTAAGATGGATGAGTGAGAAAACTATAAAAAAGTATTAGGTACCGTATAAAATTAACCATTTTAGGGGTAGCCTCAATTAGAGGTAAATTCAGAGAAAGCCAATTGGATGCTCTAAAGAAGACCAAAACAACTCTTGTAAGGAGATGCAATCAATGCTTATTAAGGCCGCTAGAAGGAAGTCCTTACAAGATAATTTGGAAGGAATTAATGAGTTTTCTGATGCATATATAACTTGGATTCAGATCTGATTTACAAATGAGCCAAATGGGAGAGCAAAATCCTTGTTGTTCGCGCCATATGAATGAGATGCATAAATTGTTTACAACGACGATGATGATGACTACTTATTAGATGCTTTCAAAGTCACTGTGGAATTCCATTCTACCTCCAATTGGTAGTGTTGTCTAGAAAAAAATTGTATGATATTTTTCTAGAGAAGCTTTGACAAGGATTCGTATGAAAAGTTAGTGGTATTGGAAGCCTCAGTCTGTAAATTTTGTTTCCCTAAATCTTCCAAATTGTTTTACTTATTGAAGATTATAAAACAGAATGTGATAGCTAAAGGAAGTGTGTGCTTGCAGTAACGAAGGCGGAGCATCCTGTTGACTTGATTCTTCTGCCCGGTACTATTTTAATTTTCCATTTTATAGATTGTCTGCAGCTTTTTTTGCTAGTTGTCTACAGCTTGCTAAAGCTTCAGAAATCTAAAAAGTTCGGATTTTCCTTAATTGACAGGGCTTGCCTTTGACAGAACTGGGAGGCGCTTGGGTCGGGGTGGGGGGGTAAGGTTTCACTTCTTATCATGAATAACTGTCAGGTATTTAGTAATCAGTGGAATGGAAAAACTGCTTACGCTCTACACAGAAGATTACGAGTGTGGTTTGCATGATGAGATAACATCTGGATCTACTATGAAACAGCTGAAATAGGATACTTTTGTCTTGCTTTGCTTGGTTTTTTACTTCTATTTATGCTAACTAGTATTTTCGTTTCCATGTTTCTGGTTATTGGTGGGATCAGTCAAAAGTTACTATGATCTATTTCTAAACAAATACCAGCAGCATGCATCTGATCTGAGAGAAGATGGAAGCAACCTCTTCTAGGTATGTATTGTTTCATCCGACTTTCTTACTTTTCATCTTACGACGACATGTCTAATCTTTAGTACCTAGCATAGGTATTTAATTAAAACTTTGGTGCAAGAACTAGAAGCTAAGGGTTAAGAATATGGTGGTGGTTATATGACCGTAGCACTTCTTGACTGGGTTTTGATTGTGAATTAGCTCTTGACATGCAATTGGAAACCTTTTTTGTAGGATTTTGGCCATGTGGCTCGTATAATCCATTCTTAACGCCCTAAATGTTGAGTTATTCTATCACTATCATTAATTTTTAAGCTGGATTCTTTTAATTGCCTTAAACTGACACATCTTTCATGTGTATGTGGTGGCACTATCATACTCTGTGCAGATAATGGAGGAAGATGTCATTGCCGTTACTCCAAGTGATGTTCCAGTTGATGCTCTAGTCTCCCCAGATGGTGTTATACCTATCAGTGAAGCTGCCTTGGGAATAATGTGACATGGGAAATCATTGTGTTTTCTAACACTCAGATTGTGTTGCAAGTCGAACTCTTTAACCTTTGATGAGATCCTAACAATAATGGCGGTATTGACTAAAATGTACCTTAAGCTAAAATTTTCACCTAATGCACACTGATATCTGTTTTATGAAATTGTTGTGGTGGGAACAGAATTAAATGTTAAATGACCCCACCTCTTCTAATTTATATCTTACTCCTGTTTAATCCGGAATATTCTAAGCAAAGTTGATTAGTTACATTATTTCATTTCCATCTTTAGGGGAATACTTAATTTTTTTGGTTTTTGCCAAGCAAAGCTGATGTTAGTATAAGTTGCATAATTTTGCATATAATGTGGGACCGCATTCATGCACAGCACTAACGCCAGAAAGTTGCATCCTAGGTTTTTATAGTAAATATATATATTGAAAAGAAAATTCAAGAGAGAAATGCCAGAGAAAGCTAAAAGACACTAAAAAAAACATTTTTGAGCAGCAAAAAGAGGGAATAAGCTGAAACTGGTCCAGGGACAAGAGAAGTGGATATCATTGCTGCATATCTATGAACACTGGAGCACTCATGTTAAGTGTTTACAAGTGAAGCCAGGGACGAGAGGGGGCACTTGCCTCCTCTGCTTTTTTAAAAAGTTGTTCTATATGATGTGCAGATTTTTTGCAGAATTCTTCATAAACTTTTAATTTTGATCTTTCTACTCCCTTGAATTGTTTTTGCTCTCCCGAGTGTCTGTACAAAGGAAATATATTCCCATTTCAGTTAGCCGACCAGCCTCCACATTTGGTTACTTTTATGTCTCTATAGGGGGGTAGTCAACCAAGATTGAAAAATCCCCACGGGTGGATTCTCAATACGGAGTTAGTCAAGTAAGATTTGTAATATTAAAAATGCGTTAGGGGTTAAATGTTTATAATATGGTACTACTAATATGCTGTTAGTCAAAACTATAAGAAATTTTAGGGCTGACAGATTTTAATCCCCTTTTTAGTCGTAAGTATAAATAGAGTTGTTAATTTCCAATACCTCCTCAAAGAGGTGGTATTGAACAATCCAAGGCACACGGTGCCCTTCTTCTCCTTCCGCACGACCATCTTCTTAGTTGTCATTTGCAACTTCTCCCTCCTCGTATGAAAAGAAGTACTTTTTTATTACTTCAATGGTTTAATTTTTTTTATTTTTTCATTAAAAAAATTATCTTTTGTAATGATAAGTTTTATTTTTTATATAAAATTTTGTCTGCTAGTGATTGACCATTGCTCCTTGGAATCTATAGAAACTAGGAAGTCCACGTACGTGATGAGGGAAACGTGTAGAATAGTAAAATTATGTATATGCTTGAGTTCTTTTTTTTTTAACACATATGCTAGAGTTCACTCGTTCCTCTCCTTTTCCATTTTTTGTCAAAGCTAGTATCGATGGCTGCCACCAGGGGAAAGTTCTATACAGCTTCCATATAGTACTCCCTCAGTCCCATGCTAATAGTCATTTTTTGGTTTTCAATATGAATAATTTCTAATAATTCAAATTAAAAATAAAGACTATTAATACGGAACGGAAGGAGTATAGGAAATTTGTAACCCTATCATTTTGGACAGAATGGCTCTTGCATCCTAGCCAAAAGTAGCATCAGTCTTCCTTCCTACTCATAGTTAGAATGTATATCGTTGTGTCATACTTATGACTTCGTTGACTAATAATGTTATTGCATCACAACAACAAATTTGCATAGCCAGGTCCAAATACAACTAAAAATATATCTAGTTATCACCACAGATTCAATGTCATTATCAATATGAACTATTAAATTAAGGCATAACATATTGAGATATAAATAGTAAATTACTTTCTAAGGCACAAAGTTATGTGACAAAATTATGGCATTTGATGTTAAATGTTCATGTTTTATAATTTATTTTTATAAGTTTTCATACATGTTAATATGTTATATACTATAGATATGACAACCCAATCTGACAAAGGGAAAAGAAAAAAGAGGCAAAATTACGAGCAATGATCGGATGATGAAACCAATGAGCTCATGGCACTCTTGGTGGAAGAAGAAAAGAATAGTAATTGATTGGAGATTGAGACTTTTAGCAAAGAAGTAATAATTGAGAGTGTTCTTCTCAAGTTGAATAAAAAAGTTCAAGATTCAGAAGACAGAGGGACATGTTAAGAACAAGTTGAAGATTTTAAAACAAAAGATACAACCTATTGAAAACTTGATGGCTTACTCTTTTAGATTTGGTTGGGATAGGCACACACAATAGATTACTGCTCCGGACGAAGTGTGGGAAGAGTAATTATCAAGTAAGTATTGAATACAATCTAAAATTACTTCACATTAGATAATATGAACGTAATATATAATTATATACTTTTATGTAGGCCCATCCTGATGCAAAAGACTATCGTCAAAAGGTTGTATCAGACTATGACACTTTGATGTTAATTGTTAGCAACACTAGTGCAACTGGAACTGTGGCGGCTGGTTTATCATTTAATGGTGTTGACTCTGTGCGGAAATCATCAACAATGCACTTGTATGAAGAAGAAGAAGAAGAAGAAGAAGAGTATGATGATGATGCCACACAACCTCCTCTGACTAATAATAACCCACATCTAAGTAAACATCCTCGTCAACGCCCACAACCGGAGAATAAGCCACAACAAGCCCATCGGATGGTCAATACTAATAACTCATCTAAGATTAAGGATGTTATAGGTTCAATAGCAGATCATTTCCAAGTTACAAGTAATTGGTATGATGTTGTTGAAGAA
The DNA here is from genome assembly GCA_039654745.1 of Houttuynia cordata. Taxonomy (NCBI): domain Eukaryota; kingdom Viridiplantae; phylum Streptophyta; class Magnoliopsida; order Piperales; family Saururaceae; genus Houttuynia; species Houttuynia cordata. Next base: position 16,753,773 of record CM077505.1, read on the forward strand.
ATTCCGGATCCCACATATGAGGTAAGATATTTTTTATATGAGTACTTGAGCACTGCAACTTTGAAGGAAGCATTGTAAGGATGTCACCGGAGCAACGACGTCAGTGGTTAGAGTACAAGCTTGGTTATAATGGTCTCTAGGTTGCTACGCTAGTAGTGGTTTTGGTGTAATAGATGAATCTACTAGTGATGGATGGTAATAAATGAACCTATTAGTGAAGGATGGTGGTGGATGAATTTATTAGTGATTTAATTGTTAAACTTATTTGAGATGATTTTTTGTGGCTCATTATTGATGGTTTATTATTAAATATTGTGCTGACGGTCATGGATGGTTTATTAGTTGTGCATATGTTGATGATTATTTCTACTTTGTTGTTTATTTGTATATGCGTTTGTTGATGATGCATGCGGGCTGTTGTTGTAAATATATCTCAGTAGACAAATTTTTCAATGATAGTTAACATGGCAAATACAATCGAGTTTTTTGATAAGGAGACTCATGGCGTTGAGGAGGAAGAGTTTTTATCCATTATGGCAGTGTGTGCTAGCTATAGTGGGGGAAATGACAATGTTGGATGAATTATATGCATATGCACCTCATCCTCGATGTTCTATAACTACATATGGATATGGATACTTAAGGCGGAAACTTGATAGGCGTCCAGATGAATTTCGTAAGATGTATAGAATGTATCCTGAAGCATTAAAAAAGTTGTGTTGCATACTGCACCAACATGGTAACATATGTGATACTAGGTATGTAATTGTGGAAGAGATGGTGACTACATTTTTATTGGTGGTTGGTCATGACCAATGTTATTTAATTTGTGAAGACCAGTTAGGCCAATCAAAGTGGACAATTATTAGAAATTTTAACAAGGTCTTAGATGAACTTCATTAGCTATGCATTAATGGCTCGCCCTCCCATAAGCACACCACAAGCAGTGATGCCAGACCCTCGATTTTACCCATATTTCAAGGTATGGATTTAATCTACTACTTACATGACACTAGTTCATTTATTCATCCATGTCATCAATATAATTCTTTATTTTTCTTTTTTTGTAGGATTGTATTAGTACTATAGACAGTACCCGCATAAAGGCAACTATATATGGGCCTAAGAAGACAAGCTATCGAAATAGGCATGGATGGTTCTCCCAGAATGTATTAGCAACATGCACGTTTGATTTACAGTTTATATATTCTTGTTGGATGGGAAGGGTCTGCAAATGATTCAAGGATATTGAAAGATGCCACGAATAGGCCTAATGTCTTCCATTGCCAACAGGTAGTAGCTAGTTTTACTTTCTCTTTTACGGATAGATTTACTTTACTACCATGAATCCACTTCATATGAAATGACGGGGTTGCAATTGGTCTTCTTATTAAGGAAGTTCTACTTTGTAGATTGTGGATACCCGAATAGATGCACATTTTTAGCACCATATCGTGTAACTCGCTATCATCTCAATGAGTACAACACACAAGCAAGTCGTTGACCACACGATCCATGTGAAGTTTTTAACTACTGATGTGCGTCTTTGCGAAATGTCATTGGAAGAATTTTTGGGTGTCTAAAGTCACACTTCAAATTTTTCAAAGGCCATCCACCTTCATTTCCTTATGATAGTCAAGTGAAGGTGGTATTTGCCTGTTGTGCTTTGCATAACTACCTTAGTAGGGAAAATATTGGGGATGTATTTAATCCAGAACAAAATTCAGAACAAGATGAAGCACTAAGAAATGTTCGAACTGATCCTAATGAAGATTCTGATTCAGATGATGATGTGGTGACTCAGGTGGAGCAAAGTGAGGCAGCCAATACATAGCGGGAAGAAATCGCCACCCCTATGTAGAATGATGCAACACATATAACAATGAGTTTATAAATTTATTGTTGTGCATTAACTATTTAAATTTGTTATAGTATGAATGTTTCATAAACTCTTTTTAAATTTTTAGATGTTAGATGAGATTGTGATGAATGGTTAAGTACTTTTCTAAGTATATGATTAGTAGTTATTTGAATCCCATAAATTATCCAATCTAGGACTGGAAATCCTAAAAATTCTGCAATCCAACACTGAAAATCCTAACATATATTTTAAATATGGCATAAAGGATTGAAAATTTGTTCTTCTACAGTCTTGGATGGGAGAGTCCTAAATTTCAATCTTGGCATTCTACACTCTAGAACGACTAGTTATAGATGGAACAGTATTACCTAGTAGCAACAAACTCCAAACAAATGGACTGTTATAGCAAAAAAAAAGGGCTTGGACTTTATCATGATTTTCTATTTTTGTTTCACTAGTTTCTGCATTTCTCTTCTTCTTTTACTTAGTTTTTTTTGCTTCATTCTACTTTCATTTTTACTTATTTTTGTTTCATTAGTGTGTAGCATTGTATGGCAGCATCTTTCATTAAAAAGAAAATTGAAAGTATGGCAGCATTTGAAGAAAAACGTTGCTCTGCTATTGCAATTGAAATTCGTTCTCAAATTCAGGCTTTAGTTTGTATAGACTAGGATAACGCTACTCCTGCATTAAGAATTTGGCTATGCCCTAATCTTGATGGTCATTAACAATCAGCTTTGCTGTAGTAAAAAACTTTGTTACATGAAATTTGACATTGGTATAAGCCTAGGCAAGGTTACTTTATGGTTTTCCTATTTCTACCATTTTGCATGTCTGCTTCATCCACCAAATTGGACTCTGATGAAGCACTACACCAATGTGACGAAATTAATCCTGCCATGGGAGGCCAAAATCGAGCAACTAGGCCCAGTCCTTTCTAGTTTCTTATTTCTAGAATTTTGCATGTATGCTTCTTCTACCAAATTGGACTCCGAGGCACCAATGTAACGAAGTGATACTTGCCATGGAGGCCCAAATTCTGCAAACTAGGCCCAGATCGTTCTAGCTTTCCAATTTCTACCATTTTACTTCGAGCGTTGCCTTTGACCGGCCCTTTACTATAATCTTCCCTTTGTTCCTTCTTTACTTTTTTTTGTTTGATAATTTTCTTCCTTTTTTTGGTAACAGTTGATTAACTATTAGAATGTCATACGGTTTCGATGAAGAACTTTAACATTGAAAACCATGTTAAAATGCCCACATGAAAAACTTTATTCACGAAAACAGAAGAGACGAGCTTATTGACAATTGAACCCTAAACTCTGAATTTGTAGGAGCTCAGATTGAACAACCGGTTTCCTGATATGTAATGAGTCCTGCCTCATATGCGTTGGCGCAAGGAGCTGCAACCAGAGTTAATTGAGGGGAGATGCATGTGATTCAAACCCACCTGCCCCTCTATATTAGTGTGCGCTGTAAGATAAAAATCCAACCGCCAATGCATGCCAACACGCTAACATGACTCCTTATGGGTGCGTTTAGAAGGTGAAAAATAGGTCTTTCAGGCGTGAAAAAAAATGTCTTTCGAGCATGGAATATGTGAAAAAGTGTGTGGATGTTGAAAGGTAAAAATTTGTGAAAATTACGTCAGTGATGAGAATCTGTCACAAATTTTTACGTTTCAGCCTCAAAGATGTGAAAAATGTGGGGTGAGCATATGCACCGACAAGAATCAAAAGCTGTTTCAAGCCGAACCCAAATCAGCCAGCCCTCCTTTCGAAGTAAAAAATTTGAGCTATGATTTTTTTTGGGAAAATTATATAAAAAATTATGAAAAAAAAATTACCAAAATGATGCATTGTAAAACTTATTTCCCGAAATGGTGCTTTGACCAGCCATGCAGCGGCACCTGGCACCTGGCGCCTGCATGGCTTTTTCTGAAGGCATCGGTTGAACCGTCGCCTTTTTGTTGAAATTGAAGGCGTCGGTTCAAACGACGCCTTTCAACCACTTAACTTTTTTTTTCTTAAGGCGTCGGCTGAACCGATGACTTCCATAACATTTCTTTTAATCCTCCTCCTTGCTACGAAATCGAAATTTTCACCTAATAAAATCATAGACATATACATTACACACATATCACAATATTAAACGTACACAAATAATTTCAACAGCTAATAAAACCATAGACATATACATTACATATATCACAACATTAAACGTACACAAACAATTTTGCCTATTAAAAAAGACTAACAAAATATCAAATTACAAGTGTTCAATCAACTCTCCTCAACCTATTCCTACCCCGTCCGCGTGCTCGAGCTAGAATATCCTTAGGCTCAACGTTAGGTATAGCATCCAAAGACGAAGGTGCCTGACGTAGAGCACGAAGTGCACGCTATCGCCGAGTATATACTTTCGAAGAAAGAGGCCCCTCAACTTGCTCCAGCGGGGCACCTAAAACAACTGGTGATGAGGTAAAACTCGTTGTGTCAGCTGATGATGTCACAATGTCAGAACAACCTCCAGTCCTAAAAGCTGATAAAGGTCCTGGAACAACCTTCAATCCTGGAATCTATGTCATAACTGGTCGAAGCAATGACAAACTTGCAAGAACATGTCCAGAGATATCGTGTAACGTCTGGCACGCCGCTAGCAAGCTCTCATAAGATCCGTCCACCAAAGCTCCCTCCGTCTGAGCGAATGTCCGTCTCACACAAGTAAGCTAGAAAGGAAAAAAATATATGTTATCTACTTACTAATGTACAGACCAAAAGTGAATTAAATCAAATACGAAATAAAAGATACTCACCAATGCCCGCTCAGTGTCGCCCCGCGGTTGATATAACATCTCCGCCTCATGCACAGGTGGCATGATAAGTCTCCTGGTGATCCTCAAGTTCCATCTCATATATGCATTATCCGCATCTCGCTCTGTCATAGCAAGCTACCCCTGAACGAGAGTGGTCGTCCGGTCGTCCCATCTAGTAATGTAGGCCGCATGATGCGACTTCCAATCAAAACTCCCTCAGCCTCGGTGCGATAATCGTTCAATAAACTCCACAACAATAAACTCCCTCAGCCCGATCCCTGATAAATACAAAATGAAAGGTGTCAGTTATAAAGGAAGGCATCTTCTCAACCGACGTCTTCTAGTTATAAAGGAAGGCGTCGATTCACCTTTCAGGCACTTTAGAAAAAAAGTTTTATAGCCCTTTTGATTTAAAGAGAAAGGCATCGGTTGAATTGACGTCTTTCAAGTAGGTTTAAAAAAAACCACACTGGCACCTGCGTGGCTTGTTAGAGTACCATTTCGGAAAATAAGTTGTACAGTGCGATATTTTGGTAATTTTTTTCATAATTTTTTATATAATTTTCCCTTTTTTTTTTTGCACAAAGCCATATCAGCTTCCGGGCGTATATGGCCTATTTTCCTTGCACATTCGCTCCTCTCAGCTTTCAGCCGTCGCTCCTCCTCGGTTCTTAGCCGCCAAAAGCTCCCTCATAACTACTAGCTAGCTATGTCCAGCAGAGGTATAGGTACGGCGTCGTATATAGTGTGGGGTGCCAGATCCATGCAGGGTACAAAAACTTGGTCATTCATCGTCATCTGCAACGCTCCCATGTGCATACATTCAGAAGATATATAAGTCAGGCCGCAGCTCATCATCATGTCCTTTTCTGCATCCCAACAACTTTATTGTATACGTTTCTCTCTCTTCTTGACCCTTAAATGTGACGTACGGACATACAGCTAATAAGTTAAAACCCAAACCACCCCATGGCCACCATGCCCCATTTGCCCTTGTCACGGGGTCCCCCCCCAATGTGACTGCTCATCGTTTTTGTTTGATGCTTTTTTCAGTTTTTTTAACGTTAAATTTCTGACAAAGTGAAGTGATGACTTGATGATGATTGTGCTAAACTACGAACCTACTAGTGTTGCTGAAGTTTATGAGAGAAATGGGAAAATATGTGGGGATGATATTGGTAGTTTCCGGTTGGCCTTTTTTCCGGTTTTCTACTTCTTCCTTTGTTTTGAGCTTGGGAAAGAGTGTGCAAAGACCAAAGGTTGTTCGTTGGGTTTCTTTTATCTTCTTCCTTTGTTTGTTCTTGTTTGTTTGTCTGTTTGCTTAGTTGAACAAACGACCTTGTACCTTCCAAAACCAACCCCAGCGCTCCCTAAGGTAATCTACACAGTTTCAAATTCAATGATTCTATACATGCTAACCATTGCTACAAGCTCATGGAGAAAGTAGCTAGTGTCCCCCAACAATATCCTCCATACCAGAATTGTGAATATTTATTTAAAGCCTACATAACTTTTTTGTACCTTATATACTCGATAGTAAGTAGTGAAGTAATGACCAAGATTGGTGCCAAAAAAGGAAAATTAATGCCCAAGACTAATGCCCAGATGATGGGAACAGCTCGGTTTTTCTTTCATTTTTTTTCTCACGCAAAGATCGACATGAAAGACCAGAAGGTAAGCTGTCCGTCCATAGCATTTTATTTAATGAATTAGTAATCTCTTCATCATGTGGTGCGGGACCACTCCCAGATCTTGTCATCTGTCTGCAATCTTCTCAACTCTTCCTAACTTTTTAACACATTTTAATTTGGGCCATGCCTACATATCAATTTGAAAATACTCTGGCCACTATCTGCCCAAGTTTGACAGTCATTGACTATCCTTCCTAGCCTTATTATTTGATGCATTAAACAATAAGTTATTTGTTTAGTGGTGCTTCTACATTTTGGTATAGATATCGGTCAGTGAAGGTTGGCATGGATCATGATTCCTTTCAACTCGGGACATAGTATTTTATAAGAAAAGGAAACACAAAACCAAAAAGTAAAACAGCATTGAACTTGAGAAGGATTGGCGCTTGCCAAACAAGAATTGTCACTACCTAGTGAATACGTGTGGCACTTTTCTTCCTATGTTAAACTTCATTCTTTAATCCGATATTGTTACTGATCTGGAAAAATTAAGTTAAAGTTTCTTACCTTAATTTGTTTAGTTTCTTTGTAAGTTATCTGGGAAGATCTTGACTCAGTGGGCCTCATCTCTTTTAGTAATTCAGAACAAAACATATGTTGGAAATTTGGTCACTAACCATGTGCTTTACAGCTTAGTTGCAGGACAGGCAAATCCCCGAACAGATGGACTTTACAACTGAGCTTGATTACCTGCAATTGTTCGTAGTACATGAGTAGAAAGTAGAAACTAACAAATGCCCTTGCATTTTAGATTTATAAAAGCCATCAGATGTATAAGCTAATTAACTGAGCCCAACCCTTTGGTGGGTGACACCATGGCTTGCTCGTTGACATCGTCGTTTTGCAGTACTTGAATTGTTTGATAAAACCCACAATGAACACTCAGACCTTTGGGATAACAATATTGTAAGGGACGATGCATGTTGTCGTCCTGTTTGATGAGTGCATCATGCCATTGTATCTTATGATACCTACTAGGAGTGTTCACGGACATCCGTCTCCATGTCCATCTTTAATGGACGATCCATACAGAAAACAGACCTGACACGAACAAGACTTATTTGTCCGTATTAATAGGGTGCCACGGACAAAGACAAACTGTTGTCTGTGTCCGCGAACCCATTATAGATTAGATGTTAAACTTATATGTGTAGACTTGTTTTTATGAACTATGAATATTTTATGAACTTTATATGCTAAATTAGATGTTGAACTTAAATAGAGAACATACTTTTTATGTATTATGGATACTTTTATCAGCAAAAATTGATTTTCTTGGTATAGGAATTAAGAAGTAAATATTCTAAAAAATTGGTCCTATTTTCCACTAGGTGTCTGTAGACGTCGGTTGCCAGCATAGACAATGACGGACGGACACGGACAAAGCTTCTAACGGACGATTGCAGACATGATGGACTGGACAACCCATGGCCAAATTATGGATGAACACGGATGGATAATTGTCTGCGTCACACCCCTAAATTGATACCCCGTAGATCGTAGTTTCACCTATATGAAATTAAGATTCTCCTCCTTTCTTTATAGCTTTTCAGATCTTGTTTAGACGGTAGATGTAACGAAAAAAGACTGATTTCGGGCTTCTTTGCGAAGTGGCAAATGCATGCCAAGAGATCAAATTATTCATGAAAAGGAGCAAAAAACAATCATCCAACTCGGGACATAGTATTTTGTAAAAAAGGAAACATAAAACCAAAAGTTATTATTATTCATGAAATGCAAATGCATGTTCCAGATGATGGAAGATTGACGGTCATTGACTATCCTTCGTACCCGTATTATATGATGCATTAACAAATAACAATGAGTTATTTGTTTAGTGGGTGTTTTCCAAATTTTGTTATAGATATCGGTCAGTGAAGGTTGGCATGAATCATGATTCCTTCCAACTCGGGACATAGTATTTTATAAAAAAGGAAACATAAAACCAAAAGTGAACCAGCATTGAACTTGAGAAGGATTGGCGCTAGCTAATGAATACGTGTGGCACCTATTCATGAAAAGGAGCAAAAAACAACCTTAATTAACATATATGATTAAATGCCTTTACATGTTTGTACCAAAAAAAAAGAGCCTAACATGTTTTCTTTTCTTCCGTCATTGAAGGCATCCGGCAGCTGATCATTCAAAAGTATTATGTTGCCAAACAAAGCGAAGTGTTGGTAAAAGACCGAATCACATCACATCCCGGTCGGCCTCAACAGCTCAGGAACAAGTTGATAAACATTCATATGTCACCTCAAGCATCTAGTCACCAGACTCACCACGCGCTTTTTGGTCAGAAAAGGTGGGCAATGGTGAACAGCTAAAACATGCGACGGGCCCTATGATATAAGCAGGCGAGTTATATTTGATACTTGGATTATCAAGCTACATATTGTCGGATAATCGTTTGGTGAAATTACAGAAAAACGATTAAAAATTTGCAGGCCTCGTGTTCTCATTTGTTTACGCACGCAATAAGATAACGTTTCATTGACATTTTTTTAGTTTGTCTAATTGGCATTTCAACCTCTGCCTCCTGCAGCCAGGCCACGAGTGAGATGTAAACACAAAATTGTTGTTGGAAAAATCATGCACCAGAAGAAGGTTATACAAATATGCAAAGCGAAAACACAAATAATATACACACAAATAATATACAGGTGGTTCGGCTAATCACCACAACCACAAAAATTTTTTATTATCAAATTAAGAGAAAGTTTACAACTTACTCACAAGATGAGCACAAGATTATTTGTCAACACCCTCTTGTGAGGCCTCAAAACAAATCTCCAAGTTACAAGTGAAATACTAGCTAGAACATATATCAACTATACTCACAATACAAAACCTTTATAGGTTTTTTCAATCCCTATAAAAGGCTCCCCTTATACGTGCAGAAGACCCTAGCTTATTAGAAGAGGGTTTCCTAAAAAAAATCCTCAAAGCCAAAACGTGTCCCAAAACGGAACTCCCGTGTGCGTGTTTAAATCTCGCATGCACGAGATGGCCTGCAGACACATGATGGTTGCTATTCAGATCTAGGATCGCGAGTTTGAATCTCGTGTGCGAGATGCCAAGAGTCCACTTTCCTTTATTTTATTGTATTTTTTATTTTTCCCTCATTTTCCTTTGCATTTTCTCCCTTGGTCTTCTGGTTGTCCTTCTTCCTCCTGCAACCCACTAGGGTTCAAGTCATCACCTACCCAACAATTGTTAATTAGCCGACGGAAGCCTACTAAGTAATGAATACTATGGGGCCGTTTAGATGTTTTTTAGTGTAGAAAGGAAAAATATTTTTTTCCCATTTTCCTATGAAGGAAAGTTTTGGGACATCCTTTTTCCTTTAGTATAAAAGAAAATTAGGCTTGTGACACAGAAAGGTTTTCAACCAAATAAAATTATCTTTTTTGTGGGAACCAATCAAATCCGCTAGTGCAGCTTCTGTTGGGGCAATGCCTTAGAACATGGAGGAAAAAAAAAGAACTGGTTGGAGAGGAAGAAGAAGCATAGGCAACACAGTATTAAACGGTTGGAAATGATATGATCGAGCATATACCCATAGATCATCATTCACCGACGATCAAACGCTAAGCAGCCCTCGATCATCGTCGTTCACCACCGGGATCGAACGTTGGGGTTCGAGGAGGGGCTGAGTGAGTGAAAATGGCCATTTCACCATCAACGAGCCCTCGTCAGCTCCACGTCGATCAGAGCTCCCTCCTCTTGAGCAGCCTCAATCGGTTCCTGAATATGACCTTGGCGCACCTCAAGAATGCCTCCCAGAGGATTTGCGAGCCGGCGTCAAGGTCAATGGCCGTGAAGGAGAGGGTGAGGTCGACGGAGAGGGTGTGGTTGGGGGAAGGGGATGAGAGTGAGGAAGATGAGTTTTGGGTTCGGGTTATTCCAGAGAAAGGTGCATCCAAATAGCCCCTATGTTTTTGCTATCAATCGGTTGTGACAGCCATGCCTTCACACATGGCATTTGTCTCATGGGTATACAATTGTCTTTGTTTGCCCCCAAATGTTTCAATTGATATGCACGGTTATCTGCCTGTGTACGATCAGTGCACCCTACACCGGATTTCAGCTACCAAAATAGTGTATGAACAAGTTTTTTTTTTCCGATTCAACATGAACTAGTGTTTTCGAAATAGCGAAAGTTCACAATCATCCATTCATGAACTATACCTGATTTGACGAGGTGTTGTGTTTTAGATTAGATGAAGTGCATGACCGAATTTATAATGTGACATCTTATCCTTTTCCTCGAAGTTGTAAATAATGTTCCATAGCGTCCAATAAATGCCCCAAACTTTTTATCGGTCGTTTTGCCAAATGATAATGGAGGAGGAATGACTGCGATAAAAGAGTGTTATTTAGAGCTGTTTTAAAATCAATTCAAGCTGGAGTTACTGTCAAGTGTCAAGGTCTCAGACTTTCAGAAACACTTTTTTCTACTTTGAAAGCCAAATCCTACTAGCTTAAGCAGACCAATATGATATATTGATATTCGTGGGTCATGGGTGAAAAGACTCATGTATTTTTCCTTTCTGATCACATGTCAATCCCATTTTTTTTGCTAGCTCAAGTCCAATGTAAAAGAAATAAAATAGTCTAGTGTTATAGTCACGCCTCATACCTAAATCTATGCCAGGATATGGAAAATTGAAGTTCAGTGTCAAGAAAAGGAGCAGACAAATGGAAAGATGAAGTTCGTGCCATGTCTTGGAGCGACCAAATTGAAGTTCTAGACAAAGGGGTTGTAATCTTACAAGTCGAAACCAATTTGAAATCTTTATGGTACCAGACTGTCCAGCACAATGCTCGGTCATGCTGATAAACCCTACACGTTTTATTCACGCTCATGGCCATGGCTGCATTTTATAATGTTTCTTTCTTCTTTTTTTTGCTACAATTTTAATGTTTCTTTCTTGGCTGTTTGGAGGTTCTCTCAATTTGAAGTTTTAGAAAGTAATAACTTCATTTTTCTAACCTCTTGCACATGTATAAATTATGTTCATGTATGTATATGTGAATGCATTGAAACTGAATTGCCACCAGCTGTAAATTTTGTCCATTAGCTAATCAGCAGTTCTTTCTTCCATTAGTGGGAATGCAACAAAGAAACATGGCCACTTACACCCACATCAATCCAAAGCCCCATGCATGTTGTTTTGGTTTTGTTCAGGGCGGGCGCCGTTATTTTGCTATTCGAAGCAAATATATCTTCCTATCGTCCCATTTCCACCACTTATCAGTTATCATCAAACAAAAAGGCCATGACCACCTTATTTTTTTGGAGTATGTTGGAACTGACCTTTTTTTCCGTATATCTCTACTGTTCTGTGTTCTCTATGATACCTTTATTATAGCGGCGGTTGCAACAGTATCCAGTGGGTTCATTAACATATCGCTGACAACAGGCTGTAGGGTTTATAACGTTATTATAAATTCAAATGCAGCCATGGAGTATAAATTGCAAGAAAGGCGTTGAGAAGGTCAGGAGCAGCCATGGCCACGAGCGTGAATTAAAAGAAAAACATGTAGGAAGGAGGCAAGGAGCTGCCATGGAAATTAACCAAGTTCAACGGTGAGGTACGGACATGAAGAATTGAGGCCTAGTCCTTGACAATCCACGCCAAGCCGCACATGCAGATTGACTCTCTTTTTGTTTGCATACGGCTTACGGTTATGTCGGTAGCCGTGGGAAATCAAATATCCTTCTCGTATGGGTTTAGCCGGTAGTCACATATGATACATCTCAATGGGTTGCCAGGAATTTAAGAAAATATACCCTATACCATATGATGCAGGGAGATATCTGTTTGGAAATGTGATGATAGGGTTATATGGGTAATATTACTCTAGATCAGTTAGTTAAGTCTGTTGAAGGGATATATGGGTGATATCACTCCATGTCAGTTAGTTAATTCTGTTAGCAGGCTAGTTATCAGTTCTTTTTACAACGATCAATTTTCCCACACTTGAAGAGAATTTTGAAATTTGAATACCATGCTGATAACAGAAACTATAAATAGCTCTGTTGTGTTTGAACTGAGTTTTTAGTTGGAAAAAGCTTGAAGCGAAATGCTGTCAAATTGGAGTTAGATTGCTCTGTTCATTTCTAGCCATTGAATAACTGTGATCTTTCCTGAATTGGTTAGATCTTTCTTTCCTCTTCTTAGTTTGTTTGAATTGTTGTTGATTAGTAGTGGAGCTGTTTGATAAAAGACAGAAAACAGAGAAATTGTAATTTCTTATTGTAATTATTAAATATTAATACAAAAGTTATAATTTCTCAACTGTGGTTGTTACAAATTACATCAAGTAGTGTTAACAGTTGATAGATCTCTTCAAATTTAATTCTACAAATTTTAGCTGTGTCAAATTCTTCAAATTCTATTATTGTATTTCCGAATTTGTTGCTGTTGATCAGTTCATCTGCTTCATCAGAAGTTGATTGTGAGTTTCCAGCCGCATCACCATAAAGGAAAAAAATTTTCAAAAAAATCTCTGTGAGTCCGAGTAATACCAATCGTCCAATACTTGAGTGGGTGGTCTTTTTTTTTTGGGCCGAAAAAAAATCCCTACATTTTCATTTCCTTGTCACTTGTCCTATTAGTACCTATGGTCACCCTTTCTCATTGGGGTGTTTTCCATATTAGTAAGGGTATCCTTAGTGAAGGGAAAGGGCAACCAGACTCTTGTAGCACTATATCTCGGTGCCAATTCCCTTCGAGCACATATGATACTAGCATATCATATATCATATGTGCCGATTAAGTCATGGTATAAATCTTAAACTATATATGACCATACCTAAAATTGTGAACTCTATCGAGAAATCATAATGAGGAAACACGTAATGCAGCTAATGCTTTAATTTTGGGTTTAGTATTACTCTTCTTTTTTTTTGAAGGCCATATAACCCTTTTTTGTTGTAGTACCATTCTTTTTATTAAAGAGGTACTCTCTAGAACCCATATTGCATGTACTACTTGAAAAAATCATTTCTCCCATATAATCGTTTTATTTGGAATTATCCTTCTTTTATCAAGGAGTGAAAAGGGTGATCGCAAGGCTTCCTTAAATGTCATATCTTTTCAACTATAAACTATTAATATATAACACAGAGGGACTATGCGGCTATGCCCCTTTCTTTTTTGGTTGTGTTACACTTGTACAGCAACTAACAATGAAGACATCTCTAGCAACCAAAATACGGCCGTGTTGTTTTAAACCAAATAAAATGGGTCATTTAAGTGAAAATTGGTAGAGTGACTTGGTTGAATAGGAAATTATGTTATCATTGCGGTAAGTCATAAGTGCCAAAATTGCAAGGTCATTTGTTGCAAATGATTAGTAATTCGATTGGTGAAACAGGGGTTGTATACCTGTACGTACAAATGAATAGTCCTAGCTAGCAAAATGAAAAAAAAAGTTCATTTTGAAAAAGCATATGGTGATATTAATTTTGGAGGGAGGGAGTAGAAGAAATATGATACAGCGCAGCATCAAATATTATCCACACCTTTCCGTCAAAAGAGAAAAATGAAAGAATCCACGACCAGGGGACGTGGAGAGAAAGATATGTCTGAAACTCAGGCGGAAAGCAAAAATATCAAAACCAGAGCGACCGATAACGATAGGCCCTCCTGTAGTAATAGGGTAGAAAGAAAAGATAACCATGAAGAAGGGGCAGGGGATCCCAGTCTAGCTAGTGGAGGTGTGGATGGTATAACATGGAGAGCCCACAGAGACGAAAGAGAGCTGAAGATAATTTGAATCTGAAGTGATAGTACTAGGAACGAGCCAAGTGAGTGATGCAAACTACTGAGGTAAGGACCTAGTACTGCTGGTCTTGGCCGAATAAGGAAGTACTCGTTCCGTGTTACGGATGGTAGCCCCTTCTCCACCAAACCAGCCTACCAGCGTCAGCAGCCTTTAGGACCTCGGGGTCACGTCTCCTTCATGTGGCCCTCACATCACACCCCATCCAAATGCCCACACACACACGACGCACACCCCCTTGATGTCCTCCACCCATGCCCATGGCCCATGTAAAATGGTTTACCCAGGCGGTTTCCTCACCGTATACCTCATTTACCACTGCACTCTACTCCCAGTTAAAATTGGTTGGGGTTTTTAAGGTGTAGGACCCGGCCAAAAGAGGTTTCTCTAAGTTCTTTTACGGTGGGCATGTTTGGCTGACGTTTTGCTGTACGTGCAAAGCGGTTTCCCTTTCCTTAATTAAGTGGATGCAAAGCGGTAGCAAAAAACCCCTCGAAGTTTTCGTAAAACTGCAGTTCACTGCCTGTGAAGGTGACTGAAATTTTGGCCGGCTGATTGAATTTTTTGTTTACTAAATTTTCATTCAAAGAGAAGAAGGGCTAAAGAGCCCGATCACACATCAAAGCTAACGAAATGGCTTGAGGGACATCCCCTCGCCAAATGGAAGTGCATTGAGGCATTTTTTTTAAGTGAGCTAAGTTATGAGCCACACCATTACCGGTTCTTCTAACGAAAGATAAAAAAAAATCCCAGAATTCCAAGAGAGTAGCTCTAGCTGTTGAGGTCAAATTACCAATCCAATAGTCATGATGATTGCCATTGGGAAAGTTTTTAATGACCTCCCAACAATCTCCTTCATTATAGAGGCCTGGATGCCCCTAACCAAAGAGAGATATTCCACTTTTTGGAAGTAAGCATATCATTAGAAGCTCTCCATCCAAAACCTTAACTTTTTTACGCACGTGGAGATCTCAAACTTCGGTCCAAAGCTTTGAAGAGGGATTAGAGTGACAGCACGTACCTTTCATCTTTTTGGATTCCCCCAAAGCCACATACTAAGCTTCCTTAACATTAAAAGCTTGATAAGTATAGAAATTGTATGTGTAAGTGCCCCCCTAGCCTTGAGTTTTAACTCCTTTAGAAGGATTAACCTGAGTTAATTAAGTAGAAATGGATTGCATCTTCCCTTTTTGGGCTTTGTATGAATATGCATTTTCGTGTAAAAATTGCCTAAAATAACATTTTTGTTGTAGGAATGAACAGTGACTAGACGTCGGGAGACCTCACAGTTGCTTGGCATGGCTCCAGTGGACGTCCGGTAATGATCTGGGAGAGAAGCAGTGCGGGATGATCGGACAGCTCAGAGGCAGTGCGAAGTTAAAAGTAGAAGTTCGGTCTTTTTGGCGGACGCTTGCTTATGTTTAAATCACACTTTGATCAGGTTGCGTGCAGGAGCATCGGACCACTTTGGCAGATGTCCAGTTATATTCAACTTTTATAGATATAGCCCTCGTAGGCTAAGGTTTCAATGGCAGTTTTGGTCCTTCGGAAAGGAGTAAAAACGCATAAGGAAAGGGGATCTAGGGGAGCTTGGCAAGGGTTTTGAAAGGTTTCCAAATGAGGCAAGGAGGAGAAGGAAGCAAGGGGAAATCATGGAGCTTTGCTTGAAGACCCAAGTTTTTTTCTTTCCTCTCTCATTATGCTAGGTTAATCTCTTAGGGTTAGGGCTATGATGAAACTATTAGTGTAGTAGTTATTTTTCCTACTTTTGAATAAGACTAAGTGTATGAATGATTGCATGATTATGGTTCAATAAAAGAGTAAGCTTTATTATTATTTAATGTCTATATTTAAATTTTTTATTGATCACCATTAGCTTTGTATAATATTAATAATCATTTCTCTAGGCTATAAGAATAAGTTTCATGCAATGGTACTTATTTTGACGGTTCATGACTAGTAATGGGTTATACTTCATTAGACGCTTTATGACCATAAAATAGTGTAGCATGCCGGATTGAGATAGGTCATGTCATAATAAGTTAACCTTATTTTGGGTGATTCCAAGGAACTAGTTATAAGTCATTTATTCATGCACATGTTTATGTCTTGATGAAAAGTAAGGAGCTTAGCTACCACCTAATGGTGGATTTATATGCCCTAGCCTCCTCTTATTTTATTTCTTTCCATTGGATATTATTGTTTTAGTTTTGTAGTAATTTAGTACAAACACCTAATTTCTCCTTAGAATTTGGTAAATAGTCACCATCCGTGTAGATTCGACACCCGCTATACTTGCCCATATTTATATGGACCCGTGTACTTGCGAGGTTTTAATTTGAAATAATCAAAGCCCCATTCTCATCTTTTCTCAAATAAGAAGATGATCTTCCGGGAGATCCGGGCTAAGAGGCATCTTGGAGATAGAGTGAGCATCAAAGGGGAGAATACAATATTTCATCCGGCTTCCATGACTTAGTCTACACATCTCTAAGTTGAGAGACAAGGAAATAATCACTTCTTCCCAAGCTTGAGGAGATAACTTTGCGAGTCGGCCCAATTGGGGTCTATCTATCCCTCCAAATGTTGATGCTCTTCCTATTGCCAACTCTCCAAATAAGGCCTTTCTCAAGAACTTCTCTTCCCTCCAAAATGTCTCTCCAAGCTTGAGATGATTTATATCCCAAAGGAATTTGCAAGAAATCATTGTGAGGGAAGTATTTGGCTTTGTATACATTGGCAAGAAGAAAGTGGGGGTTTTTGATGATGCACAAACCTTGGTTTGCAAGAAGAGCATTGTTGAAAGCTGTGAGATCCATAAAGCCCAAGCCACCCTCATTCTTTAGAGAGCAAAGTTTTTTCCAATTAGCCCAATGAATTTTATTATTTTCCCACCAAAATTTTGAAGTCATCATCATTATATCTTTGCAAAAGGTGGTAATGAGTTTGAAGGAAGACATAAAATAAGCGGGCATTGCTTGAACACTGCCTTGATGACATTTTCTTTTCTGACTTAAGATAGCATTGTTTCTTTCTACCCATTGATTTTCTTCTAAATACAGACCCGGATGTTTTTGAAAGTTTTCATCTTAGAGTGGCCTATCTGGTTGGTTGGATTTTGCCTTGCTGTGGTAGAGATCCAAGGTTCATTTTCCCATTGGCATATAAGGGTGTGTGAGTCTTACCTATAAAAAAAGGGAGATTGCAATCGAGCAGAGAGAGTGTAAATCATAGGAATAAGGTAGAAGGTTCAAATTTAGCGTTTAGGTTGTACAGTTTCATGATTCTACATTATCATATAATTATATATAAATATTACTCCCTCCGTTCCTAAATACTGTGTACAGTTTGAAATTATTTTTGTTCGAAAATACTCTGTACGTACATTTGACCTATAGTCACGTGACCTACCTCATTTCTTCTCCCCGATAACCCTTCTTCTCCATCATGTTATATCTCCTCCAGCCATCATTTCAAACTAATCATCCTCAGTTTCAAGCACCCCACAGCCACACACTCAATCCCTAAATCTATAATCAGCTTACACCTCATGAGCCACAACCTCACCTCCAAGTTCTGCGAGAAGATGGTGGCAGTGGCACAGTCCGTCAGCTCATTGCCATTGGAAAGGTCCAATTCCACCAGCATCCCGCAATTCGTCACCAAGCTAGACAACCCAAAGAAGAACTTGGAGCGGGAGAGGTTGGCAGAGAGGAGGGTGGCAGAGCAGAGGCGGGAGATGGAGACGAGGACCTTTTCAAAGACGCGGGGGGAGAGGGAGAAGTCGAGGTGGCAGATAGAGCGGTAGCAGCGGGCGAGGAGAGGAGGTCTGGGTGGAGGGGGCGGAGGGTCTTGTGGTGGTGGAACTCGACGGCATGGAAGGACTTGCAGGCGATGGAGAAGGACTTGTCCATAGGATTCTCCTCCAGAAAGTCGAGGATGGCGAAGAGGAGCCCCTCGTTCATGGCGTTCACAATGGAGGCCGATCCCATTTCAACCAAACCACCAAAAATGGGTATTGGGATTGAAAAGATCCGAACTTTGGGTGGAATTATGGAGGTATTTGAGGTTCATGAGGAAGCCATTGAAGGGGGGCTGAGCTGATAGTGGAGCGTCTGGGGTGGGAGGAGGGGAAGAGTGTGGCGGTCACGTGATTTGTTGTGGGGCCCATGGTCTAATAAAAACTGTAATTTCTTCAAATATACACAGTAATTTGGAACGGAGGAAATATAAAATATAAATTTACCGATTATGTAGATACTTAGATCCCTAAACATATGTATGAAACCTACCTTATCCCGAAATCTCTGAAAGAAAAAACACCACCTTTATTACTGTTGTATGCCACTGCACAACGCATGCCCTCGACTCCTAATGTGGCTTAGAGGTTGAAAAAGTTATGCATGCAAAATAGTGACTTTGTTTTCTTGTACGAAAATGGTAAAGCAATAATATAACAAGTGCATATGAGCCTATCCATTACCCCAATAGTAATGGCATATCAATGGGATGTTTTGCTACACTGTAGCATCTGGATATTTTATATATCCAGCTGAAATACCTCATGAGGTGTTCCAGCTGGATGTAAAAATCCACATGGATGCTACAGTATATATCCAATATCCAGTCTGGATATTTTTGCAATAATCACGCCCCAAACGGCCCCTAAGACCATGGAAAAACGTCTCGCCGATATATCAGCGATATATCGCCGATATATCGATATCGGGCCTAAACCGATACATCGATATCAATTAATATCGATTTTTCAAAAAATTCCAAATATCGCCAATATATCGGCGATATATCGCCGATATATCGGTTTCGGACCGATATATAATTAAAAAATTATTTTTTAAAAAAAAATTTCAAATTTTTTTTTTTTGAAAAAAAAAACCTTTCATGTTTGTTTTCTATCCTAATAGGCATATTTTGAAATTTATTCTTTGTTTAAATTAGTATAACTTATTTTAGAAGTTAGATTGTGAAAATATACGGTAAAAACTAGTTTTTGACTACCGATATTTTTTTACACAATATCTCCGATATTTCGTCTCTTTGGCCGACCGATATTTTACCGATATCCGATACGACTTTCCATGCCTAAGACTCCCCAATATTCCAAGTCCGTATAATACACTTTTAATAGTTTCTGAGGGAGTCTGAAACCAAACAACCTATATATGTCCGCTCATGACCAGGTCCTCCTACATTTGGAATGGAAGGAAACACACAGAGCACAGCAAGGAAGCACGGACACGGCAAAATGGCAACCGTGTCTGTATCCGATACGTATCCGACACGGATACGCTAGCGACACGGCTGCCTGCGTGTCCGTGCCGTTTTTTGAAAAAAAAAAATACGGATACGTTTCCTATACGTCGGGACACGTATCCGATACGTGTCCCGACACGGCGGGACATGGGAGTTTAAAAACCAACTTTCGGATTCCGGCCGTCCCCCCTTCTCCCGTGCCCTAGCTCTCCGCCTCTCCTTCCGCCGGTTGTCTCCAGCGATCTCGGCTTCTCTCCGGCTCTCCCTCACGCGTGCTCAGTCGATAGCCCGTCCGGCCGTCCCCCTTCTCCCTTTCTCCCGTGCGGCCGTGCCCTAGCTCTTTGCCTCTCTCCCCCGACCCCCCCACCGGTTGTCTCTGAGGCGATCCTGGCTTCTCTTCGGCTCTCCCTCACCCGTGCTCGGTGGATAGTCAGTGATTGAAGTCGGTGTCTCCTGCATCAATGCATCGAACAAGTATTTTCTGAGCTATTCTTCTCTGTATTGTCATAGTAAATTACAAATAAAGAGGAGGGGGATTTTTGTCAGATTCATTGTTTGGAATTGCAATAAAGCGATCTTGCATTCAGTAAAGCGATCTTGCATTCTTACTGATTGAAGATTTTTGTAGGTCCAACACTTTGAACATAACGGTCGATTAGCTCTCCCTCACAGCGGAGAATTTTGAAGAAGATAGTAACAAAAAGGTAACCATTTGGGTGTTTTTTTAAACTTCCATTGCAGTTAGTTTAGGTAGTTTTTTATTTTAATACTAGTTATTTTGTATTTTATAGAGTCATATAATTATGTGATAAACTGAGCAACATTTCAAAAAGTAAACTTGGCTAGTTCATAGATCCGTCTGTTGTTTATAAATTTGGTGATTTCTTTGAAACTGGCATAGTCAAAATTTCTGGTTTAAAGCACTTGCTGTCTGAAACTATGTCGTGTATATGATTTTGGTTTAGATCAATTTTGGAGGTTTAGATTTCTACCCAAAGTTTGCTGGATATGAGTTTCATCTGAAATCTGTAAATGGGAAAGATGTCTAGTAATCTGAAATTTTGGAGGTTTAGATTTCTACCCATATTTATGATGCATATATAGTGATTTACTGATTTTAAATGTGAAAAATCATGTCTTTCCCCTCTATGAGTGCATTATGTTACTATGAGTGGACATTTATATATTGACATGTCTTTCCCCTCTCTCCTTGTATCAACATACTTATGGGCATCTTTTCTTAGGTAGTTTTTATATCAGCCATAATGCATGTCATTATTGTCATTACTAAAGTTTGTGTATTTGTACGATGCAGTTATTCTCACAACATTATGGAATCTACTAGCTCAATTGGTAGTAGGGAGTTTGATGAAAATTTTCCTCTTTGGAGATATGTTACTAAACTAGGAAGAGCTAGTGAAGGGGGGTGGTAATGCAAGGTTTACTTGCAACTATTGTCAAGGGTCTTATAGTGGCTCTTATTCTAGAGTAAAATCACACTTACTCAGGATTAAGAATTCAGGAATAAAAGCATGCCCTAAGGTCACACAAGAGCATATTTATGAGATGACCAATATGGAAGAAGAAGCTGAAAAAAGGAAGAACCCAAAGCAAGTCCCTTTAGCTAGCAGCCATGGTAGCTCAGCTACAGATATTAGTATAGGCATGCTTGGAAAGAGGAAAAAAGAAAATGCTTTGGAGAAGGCATGGAATAAGGAAGATCGTGACACTTTGACAAGTTTAATTGCCAGGATGTTTTATTCTGGTGGGTTGCCGTTCCATTTTGCTAGGAATCCACACTATGTTGAGTCCTTCAAGTTTGCAACAAATAAACATTTTCCAGGTTATATTCCTCCGGGTTATAACTCGTTAAGGACTACTCTTTTACAAAAGGAAAAGTCTAATATTGAGAGGTTACTGAAACCAATGAAAGCAACTTGGAGTGAAAAAGGTGTAAGCATTGTTTCCGATGGATGGAGTGATGCACAAAGAAGGCCTCTCATCAATTTTATAGCAGCATTGGAAACGGGACCCATTTTTTTGAAAGCAATTGATGGCACAGCTGAGTATAAAGATAAACACTATATTTCTGGATTGCTTAAAGATGTCATTTGTGAGGTTGGACCTTTTAATGTTGTCCAAGTAATAACAGATAATGCACCTGTTATGAAAGCAGCCGGATTGATTGTTCAAGCTGAGTACCCCCACATTTTTTGGTCACCTTGTGTGGTGCATACATTGAATTTAGCTCTCAAGAGTATATGTGCGGCAAAAAATATAGAGAGAACTGCTCATGTTTTTGAAGAATGTCATTGGATTACCCAGGTTTCAGACGATGCCTCTTTTATCCGAACGTTTATTATGAATCATTCTATGAGGCTAGCAATTTTCAATGAATATAGCCCTTTGAAACTACTAGCGGTTGCTGACACTCGATTTGCTTCAACTGTTGTCATGTTAAAAAGGTTCTTTAAAATCAAAGGAAATCTTTAGCGCATGGTGGTCAGTGATGAATGGTCTTCTTATAGAGAAGATGATGTGGGAAAAGCTCAAAATGTGAAGGATATTGTCTTAAATGATGTTTGGTGGGATAGGGTGGAGTACACACTCTCCTTTATTGGTCCTATTTATGATATGCTTAGATGTGCTGACACAGACAAACCCATCCTTCACATAGTGCATGATATGTGGGACACCATGATTACAAATGTGAAGAAAGTAATATTTCGGCATGAAGGCAAGGAGGAAACTGAAGTATCTACCTTTTATAATGTGTTACATGAAATACTCATTGATAGGTGGGCAAAAAGTTCTACGCCACTTCATTGCTTAGCTCATTCATTGAATCCCAAGTAAGTTTAAGAAATTTAATTAACTTTGATGCATTTGTTTTTTAAATTTTATGTTTTTTTTATTTTTATTTATACTTGATTATGATTATGATATTTATACTAACTTTGTTATTAATATTCAGATTTTATAGTGATCAATGGATCAACGGTGCTCCAAATCGACTAGCTCCACATAGGGATGAGGAAATTTGTGTGGAAAGGAATAAATGCTTCAAAAAGTTTTTTAATGATATTCAAGATAGATCGAAGTTAAATATTGAATATGCTAGGTTTTCTGGATCTATGGATATATTTGGAGAATCTGATTGCATGGAAGATAGGTGGAGGTTAGATCCAAAAGTATGGTGGTATACTTACGGATCTTCTTTGCCATTGCTTCAAACTCTAGCTTTCAAGCTTCTTGGACAACCATGTTCTTCCTCTTGTGCTAAGAGGAATTGGAGTACTTACTCTTTTATTCATTCCTTGAGGAGGAATAAAATTCTTCCAAAACGTGCTGAAGATTTGGTATATGTGCATAGTAATCTTCGACTTCTATCTTGAAAAACTGAAGAGTATAGTAAAGGAGGAACCATGATGTAGGACATTGCTGGAGACACTTGGGATGAGCCATTCGGAGGGGTTGGGGTGCTTGAGATAGCAAGTCTATCTCTAGATGAACCAAATTTGGAAGCAGTCACATTTACTGATGTTGAAAATGATTTGGATAATTATATCGATGTACTTTGAAGTTATGTTTTAATATTTTGTTGATGAGATCTTAATGTTTAACTTATTAGTACTTAAAGTTTGTATTTTGGTGTTGAATGTGTCTATAATAATTGTGCTAGGATGTTTTTTATGTTTACAAATTTTGTTGTTCACTTATTATAATTTGTACAGGTGTTTTAGATTATTACAGGACTTTTAGATATCAAAAATATAGGGGAAACTCTGTCAAACTTTGCTTAAAAATTATGAATAAAAAATAATTTTTCAATCACAAGTTTGGAGCTGTAACATTTATAAGATTTGATGGAAAAATTTTATTACTACAATATCAAAAAATATATTTTAAAATTATATAAATAATTTTTTATTAGCCGTGTCGTATCCTACTTTTTGAAAAAATGCCGTGTCCCCGTGTCCGTATCGTGTCGCCGTACCCGTATCTGTGCTTCTTAGGAGCACAGTAAAGGAAATTCAGAAAAAGATAAAGAAAAAAGACCACAGTAAAAGCCTGCAAACAGTGCATTTGTAAGGGGCTCATGGTCGTGGAGCATGTGAATTGACATTTGAGATGACCCACCATGATCCATGGCTAACACCCACCACAAAAGTCCCCCCATAAAGACAGTTTGGCTTTGTCTAACTCTGGTGGGACCAAGTGAAACCAAGCCAAGCTGGAGAAGTGAAGCCTCTTCTTCCCTCACTCTCACTCTCAGCTTTGCTGGTCTCTCTCCTTCCACCTGCCACCGCGTCAGCATTAAGTGGATTTTTTCTGTAGTCCGTCAATCCATGGCAGCCTTCCTATGACTCCCCATCCCCCCTGGGGCCCCTACCCAAGTCGTAGACCCCACCCTCTTCCGTACCGCCTTCTTTATAAATACAGTACTCTGTAAAACCCTCCATAAGCTCTCTCTCTCTCTCTCTCCTCCTCTGCCTTCTACCTGAGAATCACACACATCCGATTTCTGGTCGGTCTTCTGGTCTGATTGGAGTTTGCAGTTGAGAGGGGTTTACTAGTGCTTGCTTGGGTTTATCTGCGAATCGGTTGTTGCATGGCAGTGAATTTGGTGGGTTATGAGGTTGCGGATCTCTGCCTGGGTAAGCCGCCCGTCCGCACCCTCCCACTCTCCTCCTCCACCATCTCCGACGCCCTCTCCTCCCTCAACCAATCTGGTGAAAGCTTCATCAGCGTGTGGAGCTGTCCTCGAGCAGTCGAACACGTCGGCAACGATGGAGAACACGATTGTGAGAAATGCATGTGTGTGGGGAAGGTGTGCATGGTCGACATAGTCTGCTTCCTCTGCAGGGATGACAACCTCTCCGATCCTGCCTCCGCCCTTGAATGCCCTCTCTCCCTCCTCCTTCCGCAGGATTCCTCCATCGTCCGACACGTCGAACCCCACTGCAGGTCACTATCTTTGAGAAGCTTTGGACCTCCCCTGCTTTTACATTCCTTCTCTCAGGTCGATTTAGCGATTTTTTGTGTCTAAATGAACTGCGATTGTTTTCTTCTTAGTTTTCCTTTGCTAAATGTTCTTTCTTTGAGCTGTCTAATGTGTCCGATTCGACATGCATGTCATGTTTCGGACATTGGTATGTCATGCCAATCTTCTTCGCTCCCCATTAATGTTCTTGATTTATTTTCATGTAAACTTTGTTTTCATCTTCTAATTAAATTGTTTTTCATTCTGCATTTTATCCGATTATCTAACATTTGTTCAATTGAATCATCTCCTGTTTCTAATTATAAATTAGACTCTGTTTTGTCAATTTATTCATCCTCATGCTGTCGATTTCGGAAATGTTTGTTGGTGTGTCTTTTCTACGACCAGATTTCATCTCAAATGTAGATTTGCCCAAATTTCCAAATTTTTGGCCCAAAGTTTTCTAGTTTTCTCAATCAATACTTGTTGGTTCTGGAGAAGTCTAGAAATAAGACCACTGTACTGAAAAATTGACCTTTTTTTATGTAAACAACAGTTTGGTGGAAGCAATTGATCTCTTCCTGGATGGTGCACAGAACCTGGTCGTCCCCATCCACACCCGCCGCAGAGGGAAGGCCAAAGCCGGGGAGCGACGGCAGTACTGTTGGCTGACGCACGAGGACATGATCCGCTTCCTCCTCAATTCCATTGGCCTCTTCTCCCCGCTTCCTGCCCTCTCCGTCGACTCCCTCGGCATCGTCCGCTCCGACGACATCCTCGCTGTCGGCTACCACGAACCCGCCGTCTCCGCTCTGGACTCCATCTCCCTAGCCCACTCCCTCCAGACCTCCGTCGCCGTCCTCGCCCCCGACGGCACCCTCGTCGGGGAGATTTCTCCATCCACCCTCTCTGCCTGCGACGAGGCCGTCGCCCCCGCCATTGTAACTCTCTCCGCAGGAAACCTCATGGCCTACATCGACTGCGGCGGGCCGCCGGAGGACCTGGTCCGGGCTGTCAAGAGCAGGCTCCGGGAGCTGGGCCTCGAGGCAATGCTGGAGCTTTTGCCAGGAGGAGAATCAATGTCGTTGTCGTTGTCTTCTTCCTCGTCCTCCGATGACGAAGAGGACGACGACTTCCCTCCGACAACGCCGAGAAAGTCGTCGAATGGTCCGCTGCGGCGGACGCGGTCGGCGAGGATGGGGAGAAGGGCGGAGGCAATCGTGTGCCATAGGGGGAGCTCCCTGGTGGCGGTGATGATCCAGGCGCTGGCCCACCGGGTGAGCTACGTGTGGGTGGTGGACCAAGACTACAGCCTCGCCGGCATTGTCACCTTCTCCGACATCTTGGGAGTTTTCCGGGAACACTTTCAGGCTTACTAGTAGTAGACACTTCTACTGAGCTCTCTTCTGAACTGCAGTTTGTAATGGTGTTGTAGCAAAGTACACTACGTAGAATGATGTGAATAGTAACAATAATACTCCATCATTGCAAGCATCCATCCTCCTGCAACTCATCCATTTCATTTCAGTTTTGATTTTAAGATCTGATAGCATGTTGTGTTTACTCTTGATTCATTATATGTGTCTGATTTCTCAGTGTGTGTGTGTTAAGTGCAGCGTGTAACACTCTAGTGTAGATTGTATTACAAAAGAACACTAGCGTTCAGAGGCTGTTATGCCAGGCCGGCCCGGCTAGACCCAATTCAAAAATCTTTGTGCATCCATCAACAGAAAAAAAAAAGAAAAAAATCTTCGTTCATCCATAGAAAGAAAAAGAGATTTCATCGTTCATCCATTAAAAAAAAAAAAGATACCATGCGGTTATAGACCAAGGAGACTTGAGTAACAGCGAAAATGTCACAAGTGCGTGAATGACCTACCCAAAATATCTATTGCCTTGCCTAAAATAAGGCCAAGATTCATGCCATTTGCAGATTGTAACTGAAAGCGAGTGTCAATTCGCAGTAGGCGTCGGTTAACTCCATCTATGACCGGTTCCTCATCCTCTTTTGAATCTTCCCAATTCCTCCTTTTCTTTCTGTTGTCATTCTTCCAAGAACGGACAAACCTCCATTTATTTGTCTGATTTTACATTTGCCTTCCTTTGGCACTTCAATTTAAATCGACGCGCGTTCCAATTCCAGCCATGGAATTACTCGGAAGAATGTTTGTGGATGTATCATCGACCCAGAACCACCCCCGCGTGGGCTCTATAACATTTCAAGCTTATGGCAATGGCAGGGCCCATCCCCTCTCCAAATTGGAAGTAGACGACAACAAACTCTTCTCGGCCATTTTCAGATTGAATGCCCGGCGCGTCGTTTCCATGTCCAGCCCAAATGCAGCAAATCTAAGCCCATTAGAAGAGGGAGAAGTGGTCCAGCCGCGCGTGGAGTCCATCTGCTTGCCACTCCGCTCCTTCCTCCTCCAGCCACAGGAATGGCAGAATGTGGTGTCATGGCTTCTGAGTGATTGGGAACTCAATCTGTATCCAGAAACTCATCTGCCTCTTGGACGAGAATTGGCCTCATTTTTACCTGTCATGGCAAAGCACGCCCATCAAAAGAAGTTGTACAGGTTAGAAGTTATTGTCAACATAGAGGAGTTTACCACAGTCGTTCGAGATGAAGATGTTACTCAAGAGCGATGCTCATGATGCAATTACTTCATTGAGATTATTTGTATTCCATGCTTTGTTTTGTCCTTTTTTCATTGGTGTTTTCTCCACTTTTGTAAGTCCTTTCTCTTTCTGTGATGGACAAAAGGAAATTTGAACTCTGAACTAACAGTTTTAAAATTCGGAAAGTAGAATTTAATTATTCAGTTTGTTAAACAATGTCCGCAATTTGTTTAACAAAAAAAGTTCCACTAGTCTCCAGATTCCAGACTCCCAAGTGTAAATTTGAGATGGGCATCCGGCTTTGATGGGCCTGCCCCCAGATAGAGATGGGCTGCTGGTTGAAAATCAGGGGGCACTCATCTTGCAGCCTTCCAAGTATCATATTCATAGGTGGTATCCTCTCTCCAATCTTGTCATTCTTTGCACATAATCCTTTTTCGCTGAGCATGGGTTCATGATGAGTCAAGCCAGCTCAAGCTTTTCTCTGATAACAAATAATTAGGCTCGAACTATACAACTCTATTTGTTCGTAATTATAAAAAAATTGATTTGCTCCTACTAATATAATTTTATTGACCTATTTTTTTTATAATTCTTTATGACTTATTTTTAATGTTACACTCCCTCCATCCCACATCAATAGGCTCGATTAGATATCGAAAATGATCTGAAAATTACTTTTTTTGTTCCTGAATAATTTCAAAATTATGTGGATGTCTTATCTAGACGATTAATGTGGCGCATAGAGAGTGCGACAACATAAACTACCCTGGCG
The DNA here is from genome assembly GCA_039654745.1 of Houttuynia cordata. Classification (NCBI taxonomy): domain Eukaryota; kingdom Viridiplantae; phylum Streptophyta; class Magnoliopsida; order Piperales; family Saururaceae; genus Houttuynia; species Houttuynia cordata. The sequence goes on from CM077505.1 coordinate 16,781,586, forward strand.
GAGATCGATTTAACGCCTACTTGTTAACTCAAGTAGGCTCTCGTGATCTACTGATTAACAAAGACTTGCCTTTGCGAAACGAAACCCTTGTAGGGCCTATTCCAAAAAATAGAGATAAGGTGCCTGGAATCGAACAAGAATTAACTCGGTCGGAAACCTAAAAAAATGCCTTACAGGCTGAAATGGAAAGACTGAAAGTTGATCCCAAACAATTAAGACAGCATATGAAATCAAAAGGAAGAGAATTGCAGATCTGAACTTGGCGAATGAGAGGAATAGTATGAAATTGGAAATACTGGACAATCCTCTTAAGAATAGTGTGCAAACATTTGGCTCATCAATTCCAAAAGGCCTATGTGGCAAACATGAGAGGAGTCTAAAATGTCATTTAACAAATAGCACTATAATCACACAAGAAATTATGTACTGTGTCAAAGTTAAAAAATCCAGCCTAGTTTCTCTATAGGTGATATTTTTCATATAGCCATTTTGTAACATATTTTAAGCTCTTTTTCTATCTGCTCTGGCGGAGTGGTGGTCAGTGGATGTATATGCACTCTTTTGCAAGAACTTAATATTAAAAATATACAATTGTACATATGTTATGCATTCTTTTGCAAGAAATTAATAAAAATATTATTGCTAGCTTTCTTGCAATATTTGGTATTTTTGGTGAACAAAATTTTATTTTTTTAATTGTGGGTAAAACTGTTGTGTCCCGCCATGGGACACGAACATGGCCAGGTATCATGGCAGATGAAGGAGGAAGAGACAAGGAAGAAAGAGTAAAAGGAATAGTAATTTCTTATTGCATACCCTAAAAGAGGAGGAAGACCTCCTTATAAAGAAAAGGAAATGGGCGAGGCTCCCTAGGCCCGCGCCACCAGTCTAGCCAGATGGGCCCTAATTGAACCTTAATTGGCCTCTGATTATTCTCTATCAGTCTGTTACCTAACAATTAGCCTAAATGGGCCTGATTACAATATGATACTTATCAATCAACTATCCTAGAGAGAGATCTACTCGGATGATGTGCTGACGTACACAACACTCCACCACGCTTCCGTACCTGCCTTGTCCTCAAGGCGGCCAAATAATCCCACCTTGTACGCTGACGTGAAATAAGACCTCACTATTATCATTCGTGATGCAACTGAGGAGGTCCGCAACATACATTGTCCCGAACGCATGAGCATTGTACCGGACAACAATCCAACCGCAAGCCCGCTTGAGAGGCAACCCAGGTCAATAAGCAATTGGAGCAATCGGCTAACCATGCCCCACTTCCCAATAGCAATCGTCACATAACACCCCATGTCACGTGGCACCATGGATGAGTGGCCAGCCTTCTGAAATCCAATTTGAAATAGTAACCCAGCCATCGGGACAAAGCACTCAGTCGTGGCCTTTGCAGTTTCTCACATGCAACCCGGAGCCATATGCACGCTCCAGCAGGTAGACATCAATCTTTGACTTTTCCTTAAACTTTGAAGCAAAATATTTGAACATTACTTCATCACAATCTCTTCCACCCAGGGACCAATCAAAGGCATGTGCTGGGATCTTCAACTGGACCTTTTTTAATCCAGCAATACAAACCTGGGTGCTGGCGTGACCCACACTCACAAATGCAACATTCAACTGATCATTTTCTGGCAAATCTGTCTCATATATACCATAAAACAGTTGCAGTGAATAAAAATAGAGACTCCACTTTAGACCATTCCATGATGCATGTAAAACAAAAATAAGGGGTGCAACAGTTTAAAGGTCCATGAACAATCCCATTTCATTCTTCAGACAAACATATTCCACACACTTGCTTTCCCATATCAACCTGTGACCTCAGCTTTTGATTTACCTTTCCTTCCAAGACATATCTTTTTCTGCACTTCTAGACCTCTATCAACTGGAACATCATGGGGCAGTGATGTGCTTCTCAACCGTGTTGTTGTAAAAGTCAAATGACTATGAGCTTCCCGCAGGAACTCCCGCTCTTCCTCTGAGACCGTGTTCTCATAGTCTGATGACCCATAATCCACGGAATCCGAATCAGAATACCCGACCACTTTTGTCACGCCCCGCGCACCGCCCGACCCAACCCGAACCCGGATCACGGGCCGAATAATGTGCGGGGGCGACGTTACGTCGGACAAAGCGGAAGACTTACACCCATATACGGGCGATAACATAATTTCGGAGTTTCGCGCTGCTTTGTGTAAGAGTAAACAAGTAAAAATTCAACGAGGTATAAAGTCTAGAATATCAACAAGTCTTACATCCACAATTAGATAGAGTCCGGAGCCATACATGCGGCTCGGATAACAAGTCTAAACAGTCTGAAATATAACACGACATCTACTGTAATATCATGACAATAGAGAGTACGATAACACAACACTAATCATCATGCTCAAACTAATCCCATACTCCTTCTGGTCGCTCCTCGAAGAGAGGATCCTGCGCGTCTGCGTGTCGCACCACGCAGCCTGATCTATACATGAAATATGCATTTTATTATCTCCTAAGCTTATGATTATGCTAGTGTTTGATTAGAATAACTACTACTTTAATATAGTTTTTGGTTTTTATAGGAAACAAGAGTAATACACAGAAATGAGGTGAAAAGTAACTCGAATGGTTTAATTATCATAACTTCGTGTACAAATGTCGGATTAGACTGATTCAAGCTTCATGTTAAAGTTCAAGAAGTCAGCTTTCTAACGCCACCAACCACGTGCAATTCGGAGTTCAGGACACAAAGTTATAGCCATTTGAAGTTCATGAATAGTAACTACGATCGATCGGTATCATACGGCGTCGATCGGCAAGCGATCGATCGGAGGAAAATAACGAAGGAATAGCGATCGATCGGACAGTGAACGATCGGAAATACGGACGATCGATCGCCGTATGTGGCAAACCGGAATTAAGACCTATTTCGACTTGGATTTGGAAGGGGACTTCGTGGTTTCTCTTCACTATTATAAATAGGCCTTATGGGAGAACGTATTGACCACCACATATTCAACCTAGAGAGCAATTTGAGACCTTGGAGGCTAGAGCAAAGGAAGAAGAAGATGATGAAGATGAAGATGATGGATTCTCTTCCCATGCTTGGATAAACCCCTATCTAAGGCGTAGATGAAGCCCAATAATCTGGTTGTGTAGTTTCTTTTCTCTCATCTTATGTTTTTACTCTAGTTGGTGTATGAACCTTTGTTATGCAATTAAAGTTAATTCATTGAGTTTATTCTTTGTGCTTGAGAGAGACAAGAGTGGATTTTATGAATTTCAATCTGAAAGATTACTTGCATGTCTGAGAGGAATGTGAGTGTTCTGATTTGTCATATGTTAATAAAGTTTCATTGATTTATGCTTGAGAGAGATAGATCACAATTCCATATGCTTAATTGATTTATGTGTTACGTCCGAGAGGAGAGCACTATAATTTGAATTGACAGGTGTATGTCTGAGAGGAATACACCAGCCAATTGGAAATCTTTATTTAAAAGAGAGAGAGAGACTTTACACTAGTTTATTGTGGTGGATTCGAAGCCTTGGTATTCCACATATTGATTAAATCTCAGCTTAGTTTAGTTTAAAGTTCATTGCTTTCTTAGTCTAAAATCAACACTGCTATTTTCTCTTGAAATTTAGTAAAGTATTCACCGTCCCTGAGGTTCGACAACCCATATCAATGCTCACCGTAGTACAATTGCCTTGTGCACTTGCAAGGGTTTAATTTTAAACGATCACAGCCCCAAAACAAAACAAGGAAGAGGGGTGAGTATAAAACTCAGTAATGGTTTTCAAGACACATCGGAAATCCACAAGAAACATCAAAGCATGAAAGTTCATCAAATAATATACGTAATCTACGTGATAATACCGTCTAAATCATACGTCCATCTCACAACATCATATACCATAGAATTTTATCAACATACCTACTGAACATGCATACCCGTCATAAGACGATACATAATCATATCTCAACCACAAACTGTCTAAACATGCATTCCTGTGGTATGAATCTCATACAACCTGGTACACAATCATACATATATAATATGATCCATCCATCCATCACGTCACATGTGGAGCATCTACATGGTACATAATCATGCATTTATATAAACATACACTCACCCTTCACGATACACGTGGAATCTACAGGATACACAATCATTCATAGCATTCATAATAATGCATCAATACAATGGTGAATGCCTCCATCAAGGAGTAAGCACAATATCTTTGGGACACAATCAAGCCTAAGAAGGCGTATCATGGTCCAATTTCCTCGCTGAAAACAAGGGGGTGTCGTATACCCCAAAGTCTGTTCGCCCTGGACAGCCCTAGCCAAGTGTGCTCGAATCGTACACAATGAAACTAGAACAGGTGTGTTCGCCCTGGGTAGTCTTCTGAGGTGGGGGAGAGCCCGAATCCCGGTTACGCGGCACCCTAGAACACATGTGGTAGGGGGTGCACAAGCCTACCACCGGGAATACTCATGTCCCGTACGACTAATCTCAATAGTATCAACCGCAAGGCGAGTACGAAACACGCCCCCCCATATCATCCATCAAACTCAACCTGGGGAGTGTCCATCCACGAAGGACCAAATCGAAAACGTGTCCTTTCGGACCAACCAAGTTCGATAATTCTCCGATCGATTAATCCGGCACGCAAGTACATCCATCGCATACAATCGATCAACACCGATGAAGACACGGTAAAATCTCATTCATGAAGTTTGATTCATGATGCATGCTCTCAGGATACATACGTGAGCAAATCCTACGTGGGTGCCAACACATGAAACATGCTCTCAACCCATTCCCACATGCATCATAATCAAGGTATAATTACAATCTCATGGTAAATCCCCATGCGTGTGTGTAGTCATGCATATCCTAATCACATGATTCATACTTATCATAACTCATAGTGTCATATTCATATGTTGAAAACTCGTTTAAGTACTGGTCACAATCCCAAAATCAGGGTGAAAACCACCGTAAAAATATAACTTTACTTGCATGAACTCGACAACATTCCTACAAGCATACTCACATTTATTTTCTATAATCCAGCATACATAAGGTATTATATCATCATTTCTACATATCACGTGGCCTCATTAACTCATAATATACTTCTCATGTCATTAAGTGAAGTAAATCATGGAAAAAAAATGCAAAATTTCCAAAAACCCATTTAACTGTAAATTTTCGAACATTACTGAGTTTATTGGAATTTTTTGAAAGTTACTAAGTTATATGTAATTGCGAACAGTAAAGAACAATTCCATGTACCTCAGTAAAGTTCAATAATTCCAAAACACTCAGTACATCCTCATTTCGAGAATTAAACCGAAATACCATTTTCATAACTTCAAACATCAAATCGAAGCATTAAACAATATCCAAATTATACCAAACTTTCCAGAAATCCTATTTAGACCATCACAAATCAAAACCCAAATAAAAGAAAGCATGAGATTAAGGAAAACTAATCTTACCATTAGAGACCTAAAAATGAATAAACCCCTTCAAAATACATTCATTAAAACAAGATTTACACTACCCAAGCTGAGATTAAAGAACCCATTACCTTGATTTGGATGACCACGAAGTCCAACACCTTAATCACCTTGAAGAAAGTATAAATCCATTGTTAATACTCTACTAATCGCGACTAAGCTTGAAAACCCAAAATAGACCTTAAATCTAGGGCTTTTAATCATATAAAAACGAAATTTGAAGCTTAGGGTTTGAAGATACATATTAAAACATAGATTTTTATCCTTCAAATGCTTTGAAATCATTTGGAAAATCAAGGTTTTGAGTAAAGATTATTGAAAAATCAAATGAAAATGAAAGATTAAGCATACCTTAACTCCTTTCCTCTTTTGGAAATGGGGAAAGAGGCTGCTGCTCCAAGCCAAAACCCTTTCCTAAAATGGGGAGGGCGCAACCCTTTCCTTTTATAGAAAGTTTTGGGGTAGACCTAGGTAAAAACTGGGGTAAAATGAGCAATTTTGGCTAAAAATGGGTAATTTAGCGATTTTAATACCAAATTAAGCTCAGAAAATTCTGAAAATTTTTATAACGACTTTGTTTAATGTCTGGGGCTTTTTGGTCACAAAACCTAATTTTGTCGGCGGTGCCCGCCGGGGGTCCCGTCAAACCCTAATTTTCGGGAAAATAGGTAAAAATCAGAAAAAAAAATTCCAAAAATTAAGATTTGATTCTAAATCACTTAAAACTCATTTATGTGAAGTTGTTTTTGATTGAAACCTTTGAAAACTATTTTTATTTTCGAAATCAACCGAATTTAATCTGAAAGTGCTTAAACCACACGATAATCCACGTTTAACAAAAATAAATCGGTTTTTAAGTTGAGGGTTCTTACATCATCCCCCTCTTAGGAATTTTGGTCCCCCAAAATTCACTAGAGGTGTGCGACGAAAAGATGAGGGTACTTCTTTCGAATCTCGCCCTCCATCTCCCAGGTGGCTTCCTCAACACCGTGATTTCTCCACAACACCTTCACGAGTGGGATAGCCTTATGCCGGAGTACCTTCTCCTTACGGTCAAGGATCTGGATGGGCATCTCCTCGTAGGAAAGGTTCTCCTGGAGCTCCAATGGCTCGAAATCCAATACATGAGAGGGGTCCGGCTCATACTTCCGAAGAAGTGAGACGTGAAAAACGTTATGGATCTCGGCCAAACGGGGTGGGAGTGCTACACGATAGGCTGTGGCGCCAATCCATTCCAAGATCTCGAAAGGTCCAATGAATCGGGGTGACAGCTTCCCCCGTTGTCCGAATCGAACAACACCACGGGTAGGAGAGATCTTCAGGAACACATGGTCGCCAACGTTAAACTCCAACTCCCGTCGTCTCCTGTCGGCATAACTCTTCTGACGACTCTGAGCTGTCTGGAGCCTCTCCCGGATGAGGTGTATCTTCTCCACTGACTACTGGATGAGCTCGGGGCCAGTGAGAAGATGCTCCCCAACCTCACTCTAACACAGAGGCGAACGGCAAGGACGCCCATAAAGCGCCTCGAAAGGTGCCATCATAATGCTCGCCTGGTAGCTGTTGTTGTAAGAAAACTCCACCAGAGACAAATGATGTTCCCAACTCCCCTTCCACTCGAGGATGCATGCACGAAGCATATCCTCAAGTGTCTGAATGGTCCTTTCGGACTGTCCATCTGTCTGAGGATGATAGGCGGAGCTAAGGTGGAGAATTGTGCCCAAGGCACTCTAAAAGCTCTGCCAAAACCTCGAAGTGAAACGAGGGTCACGATCAGAAATGATAGACACTGGGATCCCGTGCAACCTCACCACTTCCTTTATATAAAGAGCAGCCAAAGCATCCAAAGGAGTAGTCATCCTGATCGCGAGAAAATGAGCGGACTTCGTAAGTCTGTCAACAATCACCCATACCGCGTCATTCCCATTCAGCGACCGAGGTAATCCGGAGACGAAGTCCATGGTGACGTGGTCCCACTTCCACTCCGAGATCGGGAGTGGTTGTAGCAAACCGCCTGGATGTCGGTGCTCTGCCTTGACCTGCTGGCACACAAGGCATCTGGACACATAGACTGCGATGTCCTTCTTCATCCCTTTCCACCAAAAAGTCCTCTTCACGTCGTGGTACATCTTCGTTCCCCCAAGGTGAATGGAGAACTTAGAATGGTGTGCCTCCGATAAGATATGCTCTCTCAACTCCACGGAGTTCGGCACACACCACCGACCTTTATACATCAAGCTTCCATCATCCTTCTCCTCAAAGCCCAACACCGCCATCTCCTTAAGCCTGGCCTTGAGAGCTAGAGTCTCCTCATCCCTTTTCTGAGCTTCGACCATATCATCCACCATACTAGAGCTGATCGAGAGGTTAGCAAACCAACTCCGTGTGTCCTCCAAAGTCAATTCGGGTCTCAGCTCAATGGCGTCCTCGTAGAGGCGCCACTCACGAACTCGCATGCAAGCAACCATAGCGGCTGATTTCCGACTCAAAGCATCGGCCACCACGTTCGCTTTACCGGGATGGTACAAGATCGTAAAGTCATAATCCTTCAAGAATTCAAGCCACCTCCTTTGCCTCATGTTTAGATCTTTCTGGGTGAATAGGTACTTCAGGCTCTTATGATCAGTGAATACCTCGAACTTCTCATCATAGAGGTAGTGCCGCCAGATCTTCAATGCAAAGACCACGGCCGCTAGTTCCAAATCATGAGTGGGGTAGTTCCGCTCGTGCACCCTAAGATGTCGGGATGCATAAGCTACCACTCTACCATGCTGCATGAGTACACAACCCAAGCCGCAAAGAGAAGCATCACTGTATATAATATATCCACCGCTCCCGGAAGGTAAGGTCAAAACAGGGGCTGAAGTCAACCGCTTCTTCAACTCCTGGAAACTCTGTTCACAAGGAGCGTTCCACTCAAACTTCTCACTCTTCCTGGTCAAATTGGTCATAGGGCTTGCAATGCTAGAGAAACCCTCGATGAAACGGCGGTAGTACCCAGCAAGTCCTAGGAAACTGCGGACTTCCGTCGCACTCTTCGGTTGTTCCCATCTCAACACGGCTTCAACTTTTGAGGGATCAACCGCCACACCGTCTCTCGAGATTACGTGCCCAAGGAACTGCACCTTCTCGAGCCAAAACTCACACTTGTCAAACTTCGCAAAGAGTTTATGCTCCCGCAAAGTCTGCAAGACGATCCTCAAGTGTGCTTCATGCTCTTCCTCATTGGCCGAATAGATTAGGATATCATCCACAAATATAATCACGAACCGATCAAAATATGGTCGGAATACTCGGTTCATCAAGTCCATAAATGAGGCTAGTGCATTGGTAAGACCAAAAGGCATCACTAAGAACTCATAATGCCCATATCGGGTACGGAAAGCCATCTTTGCCACATCATTAGGATGGATCCGAAGTTGGTGATAACCCGATCTAAGATCAATCTTAGAGAAGACCTTAGCCTGTTGTAACTGATCAAAAAAATCATCAATTCTAGGTAGAGGGTACTTGTTCTTGATGGTCACCTGATTAAGCATTCGGTAGTCGATACACAACCGCAGAGAACCATCCTTCTTCCGAACAAATAAGACCGGCGCACCCCACGGAGATACACTAGGCCGGATATACCTCTTATCCATTAGATCTTGCAGCTGGGCCTTAAGCTCTTTGAGTTCGGCTGGGGCCATACGATAGGGAGCCTTAGAGATAGGAGTAGTGTCTGGAATAAGATCAATACGGAACTCTACCTCCCTCTCTGGTGGCAAACCCGTCAAATCACCAGGGAACACATCGGGGAATTCCGCCACAACTCGAACAAAATCCAAGGCAGGTAACTCCCCATTCAAGGCAGTAACACTTGCCAGGAAAGCCTCGCATCCCCCATCGATCCACTTCTTGGCCTTGAAGGATGAGACCAAGAACTTGCCACTAGGACGCTTCACCCCCTGGAAGATAAAGGGTTTAGCTCCTGGCAGCTCGAACTTCACCTTCCTCCCTCGGCAGTCTACATGCACATGGAACTTGGACATCATATTCATGCCCAATATCACATCAAAGTCGATCATCGGTAGTAAGATCAAATCCACGTGCAAGACATGCCCTTCGATCACCATCGGAATCTCCTCCACATACTCCTCCGTCCGCAGAGAGGACGAAGGTGTAGACACTCGCAAGGGAACATGCAACAGTTTAAAATCAACACCCAACTCATCGGCAAAACACGAGGAAATAAAAAAATGAGAAGAGCCAGTGTCAAACAAGATTCTAGCATAGTGGGAGGCAATAGGGATCGTACCTTCCACTACGCCGGATGAGTCGGCTGCCTCTTGCGCCGAGATAGCAAAGACTCTTCCCTCATTAACCGGCTTCTTCCCCTTAGCATCAAGCTGCCCGGTAGGTGGTCTAGCATGTGGTCTCGCCTGAAATGCTTCCGGCTACCTGGGACCGGGGTGAGGGGTCACTGGAGGATGTCTCGGTGCACGGTTTGCCCTTTGAGGACATTCGCTGTAACACCCGAAAAATCGGTACGTTTTTGGAAAGTGCTATTTTAGGAAACTGGTCTAAAATAGGAAAGTTTTCGTAACTGTCGTGCCTTTTGATCTGGTATTTCGTTTTGGCCTTGTGAAACCTTATCTTGACGATTTTTGGTCAAAAAAAAAAAATTGTGTAACCAGATTAGGCAGGTTTTTCCGAGCGCGAGGACTGGGCCTGGCGCCGTGACCTATCTGGCGCCAGGGTTTGATACACCTGACGCCAGGGCCAGTCGAGCGTCAGGGCTAGGGCTAGTCACGTGTGCGAGTGCACGTGTGACGGGGCCCAGTGGATGTGTCACCAGGACAGGACTCGTGCACGGTGGAACTGCTTTGCACGCGTGTTAGTTATCTTAACCGTTCATCTACGATCTGAGTTGTTGGACGTGCAAGATTTAGGGAAGGGCCACGTGTACCCTGTAGTGGTGTGCCACCACGTGATGATGTGGACACCCTTGGGCCCACGATTTGGAGGACCAAATCGTGGGAAGCTTTTGGGGATTGAAATCCCTTTTGAATTTAAATATCATACCTTATCTAGTAAATCACTTATCCTAATTGGCAATCAATTCAATTTGAAATTCAAATTCATCTAATTGTTATAATTAGGGGAGATTGATTGGCAATTAGGGTGGGAGTAAGGAAGATGCTTGAGTATATTCCAAATCCAATTTAGGCGCCTTATCCAAATTGATTTCAAATCATGTTGATTGGTGAGGTGTAATTCCGGATTTAGAAGAATTGAAGAGATTAAGCTAATCAAGAAATTCGAAATTGGTTAATGGAGGATGCTAGGGCATATTCCATTCAATTAGTTGACCCTCATAGTATGAGGATCGGATTTGTAAAAATTAGGGAGGGATTGATTAGGAGTTATCAAATCAATCCAAGCTAATTAAATCTATTAATTCAAAAACTTGCCCCCTTGAACCGTAATTGGAATTTGATTAAGTGGATTGCTTTGGGCTTGATTGGACCAATCAAGGACCCTGCCATATGAATGGAGGGCGCCCTTGTGGCATGGGCTAGGTTTGGAAAGATGGTGATTAATGAGGGATTTGATTGGGAATTACCCAATTAACTCAAGGCAATTAACCCAGTCAATTTGGAAACCTACTTAATAGAAATTGGGATCGGATTTGAGCTTGGAGAATATGCTTTTTGGAGGTTCAATCTAGGCCCTTGATTGGAGAATAGATCTACGGTGGTGATTAACCGAAACTATCTATTTAAAGGCTGCATTAGTGGACCGGCCAAACCCTTTTGCCATTCTTCCTTTAAACCGACCCCGGTGACCCCTCACTTCGACCCCACTCTCTTCTCCCTTCGACCAGCAGTAGCCAACCTTGAAGAAGATCGTGGTGACACCCCTGGAAGTGGTGGTCGCGCGTGGAGGATCAACGAGTCGTTGGTGTGGTGCAACCGGTGATATATCACTCGTCGGAAGTCGGTTCTTCGTAAGCAAGTAGGATACTCTTTTCTCTTGATTTATATCTCTGATTTCTTGCATAATCTTGAGAAGGTGTATGACTAATATTATAGCGTACATCATGTTCTAATTGTGTGTTACAAAATTGCTATCACTCGATGCGATTTCTATTCATGTTTCATATAGTATATGCTAGAGTGTGCAATAATGCTTATGTTCGTGTTCCCATGCCGATCCTAGTTGACTCCCCGCTGATTTTGTTGTCATCTATTGCTGATCGTGTCTCGAAGTAATGTCATATTGATTGCTGTCCAACGAAAGTTGGCTTCTTTATAGTCTCTCACATCGATTCATGTCATGATTCATTGTATAATGCAAATCGATGCCCTGATTTTTGTATCATGCTACCCAATTCATTACTCCTTTGCTTTACAATGCTCTTCGATGTAAAAAGGTGAGACCTTTGCAGCATATCAGTTCATGTTGGTGCGTCTTAGGTCCGGTTTTAGGCAATCCATATGGGTATGGATTGTTAATCGATTAATAGTGCAATTATACATGGATCGGGTAATAGAATTAGTGATATACATACAAATCTAATAAAAGATCAATTTTTATCTACTAATTAGACCCATCTCCGTGGGGCCAGAAGTGGTCTGACGTCATGTCAGAGCCTGTTTGGGTCGTGGAGGTGTCCAAGTTTACTTGGCTTGTTCAATACTTTTGATATGAAAGAATCAAGTTAAAAGATTAGCAATCGGGTGATAAGTGTAACCTAATGCTGAGATTAAATCAATAATTCCAGAACCCTTAGGCTCTGTAAAATACATTAAGAAGAGGTTAAGAGTGTCAGTAAGGGTAATTAGGGAATTATAAAAGGTTGTACAATTAATTAATGGGTATAACTTGTGTTAAGTGGTCTCGGCCAGGAGCAGTCCTGCGCAGACAGACCCCACTCTAAAAATGATAACTAATTGTAGAAAAATCCAAACAGTAAACCGTTTATCAATCTGAAAACTAGACATCTGAGGGAATCTGGGATAAAAATTTCAGAAGTTAGTTCACTGGGTTCAGGGCGTAGTGACCTTCGGAAGTGGGCTGTTCTGTTTGGACAGAACTGGATTCCTGCGCGTATTAACCCTAAAACCCTAATAATATTAAGAAACTTAATTTAAGATAATAATTAAAGACTTTAATTAAGAGTGATACTACTTATAAGACTTTGGGACCAGTGAGCTTCAAAGTGTAAAGCGGATCCTAGAGTCGAACGGGGTGTCCCTTTTTAATTGTCCTTTGTGTTCTTCTCTTGAGTTATTCACAACTCAAGGGTATTCAATGTGAGAATCTTTTTCAGAATCTCTGACGTGGTCTATTTGAGACATGTCATTTCATTATTTCTGTGTCGGGGATTGTCAACCCTAGGATTAGGCATGACGATGAAGACGGCGGAGCATGGACCTTTGGCGAACCAGTGATGGGTCTTTTGATGAGTCTTTCGGTCGGGTCTCAACCGAGTTCCCAGACCTAATTGTTCTGAGATGTTCAAACACTCCTTAGTGAGTCTATTTGAATTGTGATCGATAATTGTACTTTACTCCTATGAAGAGTTGAAGTTCAGAAAGCTTTGAGTTAAGCCTTTTCAGAATAAAACCCGTTGTCCAAGAAACTGTTTCTCCACTAAGTAGCGTTCCTGAGAGCTCTTAGTCGGAATCATAGTATGCTCACGAGCCATTGCTAGATCCTGCGAGATCTCTGATGATGATGAACCTCTGTAGTTCAGCCGATGACGGCAACCGCGTGCGCTTAGATTGTATGACATTACGGAAGGTCTGCAATCTCCGCCCATTGTGCCCGTAAGCACCGATGGGGCCAGCATCCCTAGACGCATGGCCGGGTTCCACTGTAGAACCTCTAGGATGTTCTGGTTTTGTTTTCCATGAAGATATGGACAGATTTGCGAGCAGAAATTGTTACCTCTGACACTTTAGATGTCCAGAGCTTATGTTAATATTTTATCTCCATTACTCTGTGTAAGTTGGAGTCTTTGACCTTTAATTCCTAGACTATGATGAGTCGAGGATGTCAAATGTTCAGATACGTGAAATCAGTTTGTTAAACCAAGTCTGTTGACCTATATCTGTTTTGGAGTCATCTCTTGTACCATTTGTTCCACTGTGATTTTTCTGTATCCTACTGGGTATTTCCTATGGAATACTCATGCATCCTCTGATGCAGGAATCAAGGAGGAGCAGCGGTGACGGCAATCAGCAACGTGAGTGGACGATGGACACAGAAGACTTGTTTATTTATTTTATTGTGATTTGGATGCTTGAACTCGCGGCCTGCGCGCCGTTTTACTTTATTTTATGTTGTGTTAAGACGTTTCAAGACTTTGTAATAACAATTTAGATATCTTTTCAGTTATTCCATATTTTGTAAGTAATTATTGTTTAAGTCGTGATGATCCTGCATGTTCCCTGATATTAAAAAGGGATAGGGGAAGTCTCGAGTATTCGGTCCGTCCCTGGTTTCCTACCCTTGACCTTCATTGGAATGTCGCTTCCGCGTAAATAGGGTCTTGGAAATCTGGGGCGTGACATTCGCTAGCATAGTGCCCCTTCTGCCGGCAATCAAAGCAAGTCACATTAGCACGGCGGTCAAGAAGGTCCTGCCGCACCTGCTGAGTGTTATGCCTCACATGACGGGCATCCCGCCATTTAGGGTCACGGCGGCTACGATAATCCTCCGCCCTCGGCCTCTTAGGCTGCTGCTGCTGCCCCCTCTTCTTCATGATCTAGGTTTGGGGGTGTGATCTATACATGAAATATGCATTTTATTATCTCCTAAACTTATGTTTATGCTAGTGTTTGATTAGAATAACTAATACTTTAATATAGTTTACAAGAGTAATACACAGAAATGAGGTGAAAAGTATCTCGAATGGTTAAATCATCATAACTTCGTGTACAAATGTCGGATTGGACTGATTCAAACTGATCATCAGACCATCTTCGAACTTGCGTGCCCGCTCAAACTCGTCGGTGAAGAAACGAGGAACAAAACGCTCAAGTTCTACGAATCGGGTCTCATAGGCTAAGACCGTCAACGAACCCTGCTGGAGGTTCAGGAACTCCTTCTTCTTCTCCTCCCGGACGTGCAGAGGAAAGCACTTGTCGTTGAAGGCTGACAAGAACTCCTCCCACGGGATATCCACCCGGCCAGAGAACCTCTGACGCTCCATGGATAGCCACCACCTCTGGGCCTCGCCCTCGAACGTGAAGACCGCAAGTCGCGTCTTCTCCTTATCGGGGCAACGCCGCGCGCTAAAGATCTTTTCCATATGAAGTCTCCAGTTATCCGCCACCGAAGCATCGAACCCGCCCTTGAAGCTAGGAGGGTTTAGCTTCTTGAATCCCTCAAGAGAAAGAGATTCAGACCCACTACCGCTCGCTTGCTTGGCCTGGACGACCCGCGTCAACCCCTCGATCGCAGTCAACATGTCGTCCACCCTCGGATCCCGAGCGCCACGGTGGTTATTAGCACCCGTGTGATTAGGGCCAGCCATCTACACAACCGCCACTCATTAATCACACAGTTCTAATAACACAAAACAATCCAACAACTAGTGGCACACAAACGTAAACAGGCAACAATCATGGCAAACCACTAAAGGAAAATCACAACGCTAATTAAATCTAGACTTAATCTTCTCACAACCCTTAACCTGTAAGACTTGTCGTTCACACCTTATTTACTCCTAGACAAAGCTGCGCTCCGATACCAAAAACTTTGTCACGCCCCGCGCACCGCCCGACCCGACCCGAACCCGGTTCACAGGCTGAATGATGTGCGGGGGCGACGTTACGTCGGACAAAGCGGAAGACTTACACCCATATACGGGCGTTAACATAATTTCGGAGTTTCGCGCCGCTTTGTGTAAGAGTAAACAAGTAAAAATTCAACGAGGTATAAAGTCTAGAATATCAACAAGTCTTACATCCACAATTAGATAGAGTCCAGAGCCATACACGCGGCTCGGATAACAAGTCTAAACAGTCTGAAATATAACACGACATCTACTATAATCTCATGACAATAGAGAGTACGATAACACAACACTAATCATCATGCTCAAACTAATCCCATACTCCTTCTGGTCACTCATCGAAGAGAGGATCCTGCGCGTCTGCGTGTCGCACCACGCAGCCCCAAAACAAAACAAGGAAGAGGGGTGAGTATAAAACTCAGTAATGGTTTTCAAGACACATAGGAAATCCACAAGAAACATCAAAGCATGAAAGTTCATCAAATAATATACGTAATCCACGTGATAATACTGTCTAAATCATACGTCCATCTCACAACATCATATACCATAGAATTTTATCAACATACCTACTGAACATGCATACCCGTCATAAGACGATACATAATAATATCTCAACCACAAACTGTCTAAACATGCATTCCTGTGGTATGAATCTCATACAACCTGGTACACAATCATACATATATAACATGATCCATCCATCCATCACGTCACATGTGGAGCATCTACATGGTACATAATCATGCATTTATATGAACATACACTCACCCTTCACGATACACGAGGAATCTACAGGATACACAATCATTCATAGCATTCATAATAATGCATCAATACAATGGTGAATGCCTCCATCAAGGAGTAAACACAATATCTTTGGGACACAATCAAGCCTAAGAAGGCATATCATGGTCCGGTTTCCTCGCTGGAAACAAGGGGGTGTCATATACCCCAAAGTCTGTTCGCCCTGGACAGCCCTGGCCAAGGGTGCCCGAATCGTACACAACGAAACTAGAACAGGTGTGTTCGCCCTGGGTAGTCTCCTGCGGTGGGGGAGAGCCCGAATCCCGGTTACGCGGGACCCTAGAACACATGTGGTAGGGGGTGCACAAGCCTACCACCGGGAATACTCATGTCCCGTACGACTAATCTCAATAGTATCAACCGCAAAGCGAGTACGAAACACGCCCCCCATATCATCCATCAAACTCAACCCGGGGAGTGTCCGTGATCCACGAAGGACCAAATCGAAAACGTGTCCTTTTGGACCAACCAAGTTCGATAATTCTCCGATCGATTAATCCGGCACGCAAGTACATCCATCGCATACAATCGATCAACACCGATGAAGACACGGTAAAATCTCATTCATGAAGTCCGATTCATGATGCATGCTCTCAGGATACATACGTGAGCAAATCCTACGTGGGTGCCAACACCTGAAACATGCTCTCAACCCATTCCCACATACATCATAATCAAGGTATAATTACAATCTCATGGTAAATCCCCATGCGTGTGTGTAGTCATGCATATCCTAATCACATGATTCATACTTATCATAACTCATAGTGTCATATTCATATGTTGAAAACTCGTTTAAGTACTGGTCACAATCCCAAAATCAGGGTGAAAACCACCGTAAAAACATAACTTTACTTGCATGAACTCGACAACATTCCTACAAGCATACTCACATTTATTTTCTATAATCCAGCAGACATAAGATATTATATCATCATTTCTACATATCATGTGGCCTCATTAACTCATAATATACTTCTCATGTCATTAAGTGAAGTAAATCATGGAAAAAAATGCAAAATTTCCAAAAACCCATTTAACTGTAAATTTTTGAACATTACTGAGTTTATTGGAATTTTTTGAAAGTTACTAAGTTATATGTAATTGCGAACAGTAAAGAACAATTCCATGTACCTCCGTAAAGTTCAATAATTCCAAAACACTCAGTATATCCTCATTTCGAGAATTAAACCGAAACACCATTTTCATAACTTCAAACATCAAATCGAAGCATCAAACAATATCCAAATTACACCAAACTTTCCAGAAATCCTATTTAGACCATCACAAATCAAAACCCAAAGAAAAGAAAGCATGAGATTAAGGAAAACTAATCTTACCATTAGAGACCTAAAAATGAATAAACCCCTTCAAAATACATTCATTAAAACAAGATTTACACTACCCAAGCTGAGATTAAAGAACCCATTACCTTGATTTGAATGACCACGAAGTCCAACACCTTAATCACCTTGAAGAAAGTATAAATCCATTGTTAATACTCTACTAATCGCGACTAAGCTTGAAAACCCAAAATGGACCTTAAATCTAGGGCTTTTAGTCATATAAAAACGAAATTTGAAGCTTAGGGTTTGAAGATACATATTAAAACAGAGATTTTTATCCTTCAAATGCTTTGAAATTATTTGGAAAATCAAGGTTTTGAGTAAAGATTATTGAAAAATCAAATGAAAATGAAAGATTAAGCATACCTTAACTCCTTTCCTCTTTTGGAAATGGGGAAAGAGGCTGCTGCTCCAAGCCAAAACCCTTTCCCAAAATGGGGAGGGCGCAACCCTTTCCTTTTATAGAAAATTTTGGGGTAGACCTAGGTAAAAACTGGGGTAAATGAGCAATTTTGGCCAAAAATGGGTAATTTAGCGATTTTAATACCAAATTAAGCTCAGAAAATTCTGAAAATTTTTATAACGACTTTGTTTAATGTCTGGGGCCTTTTGGTCACAAAATCTAATTTTGTCGGCGGGGCCCGCCGGGGGTCCCGTCAAACCCTAATTTTTGGGAAAATAGGTAAAAATCAGAAAAAAAAATTCCAAAAATTAAGATTTGATTCTAAATCACTTAAAACTCATTTATGTGAAGTTGTTTTTGATTGAAACGTTTGAAAACCATTTTTATTTTCGAAATCAACCGAATTTAATCTGAAAGTGCTTAAACCACACGATAATCCACGTTTAACAAAAATAAATCGGTTTTTAAGGTGAGGGTTCTTACATCTTTCCTCTTCCATCTCTTTGTCTTCTTTAAAATTTTCTTTGGGCCATTTTTTTCTTCCAAATCACAATCATCATCCTTATTAATTGACCGCTCTTTATTCACAACAAAAGGTATCGTATAGCATCATACTCAAGCTTCACACCATTGTCATCAGCAGTTGAACCATCATCACCACTATCTACTATCGCTTTTCTAACATCCACTTCTGCTGTACTGTCAACTATATCAGCAACAGGACTCTTATTGCCTTGTTTGCATTCAAGTTTAATCTCTTTTGATGAATTGATGGGCAAGCTTCTACTGCCGTCTAAAGGGAAATCAGCAGAAGCAACTGTTAACGCAAACTCATCATTGTTCTTGCTGCCTTCTTCAGATTGTAATTCAACCTCTGTGTCAGAGTTAGCTGTAATGGAAGGAATAGCCGGCACTTACGTTGCTTCCCGCGGATCATGCTCGTCCACATAGCGGATCACATCTTGCAGAATAAAGTAGCCACCTACTTGTGGGGCTAAAAGGAATGATTGAGTAATTTTCCTTTCCGAATAGTCATAACGAGAGAGACAGCCCGTCACATGAATACTAATTTCACCATCATATAACTCCTGAACATCAACAAGTTCTACTTTTACGATCATACTGTCAGAATGGAAAGACAAAATCTTCTTGTAGATCCCTTGCAAGGTCGTGACAGAATTTGGAACACCCTTTTGCTCAGGTCGGCTGAGCCTGCTTGAATCTTGGTAAAACTGGAAGGCCTTATCAGAAGTGGTGTACAGGATGGAATAATATTTATCAAGGAAAGCATCGCAAACCTTTTTTGTATAGATGGAAGTGACTGGAGCCAAGGGAATCAAAGGAAAAGCCTCCGATTTCCACTCCGGCCTTTCATGTGGCTGGCGGTTCATGTGGCTCCCGACAATGGTGGACGGCTGGGAGAAGTCGTGGGAGTGGCTGAAGATAGGGGAATGCTTGGAGGTGGCGGATGGGTCGATCGACGCTGCCATCTTCGTCGGGGCGTCGACGAGGAGGGCTCCGCCAGCGACCATGTCACCCACGGAAGTGCTGTAGGCAGTTAAAGGTGCTGCCTTGTGTGAGAATTCAGCCTGCTGCGTGGCGGCGACGGCACCAACAGGAAGGGGCCCGCTCGACTCGAGCTCGATAGCCGGCAGCAGCCGCCTCTCGTAGGTAGTCGGGGAGGTCTGCGGTACAGAGAAAGTGGGCTCGGCCGGTGGATACGATCGGACAGGGAGATAAGGTGTGATCGTTGATCCGCTGGCGGCAGACCGTGCCGGTAAAGCGACGGAGAAAGTAGTGAGTTGGCTGTGGCGTAAGGTTGAAGAAGGGTGGTTGCAAGTTGAGGCTATCGAAACTAAGGAAATGGAGTTGGCCGTCGAGGTGGCAAAGTTGGGCGTTTTGTGCGAAGGTCGGCGGGTGGTTGTCTTCACCTGGGATGGGGAGGCATCGGAAATGGAGGCCGGCCACTGAACTGCTCGAGGTTCCTTCCATCGGCCAGATATGGGTGAAGGCAGATTCGAATATGGGTTGAAGGAACTGGAATTGGGGGTTGGCGAGATGTCGGTGGCGGGGCCCAGCAACGGTGTTGGCGGCGGAGCGGTGGGCGGAGGTGGCTACGGGAAGCCCCACCTCGGCTGGGAAGAGTATCCGGTGACGGTGCTAGGCGGCAGGGTAGCCATGGCGGCGGCTCTTTGGGAGGATCTGAGTTATTCAACCTCCCTTTGGATGGCGACGGCCATGTCTAACAAATCATCCCACGTTCCGGCAGATCGGAACGGCTCTGATACCAATGTTGTGTCCCGCCATGGGACATGAACAGGGCCAGGTATCATGGCCGGTGAAGGAGGAAGAGACAAGGAAGAAAGAGTAAAGGAATAGTAATTTCTTATTGCATACCCTAAAAGAGGAGGAAGACCTCCTTATAAAGAAAAGGAAATGGGCGAGGCTCCCTAGGCCCGCGCCACCAGTCTGGCCAGATGGGCCCTAATTGGACCTTAATTGGCCCCTGATTATTCTCTATCAATCCGTTGCCTAACAATTAGCCTAAACGGGCATGATTATAATATGATACTTATCAATCAACTATCCTACAGAGAGATCTACTCGGATGATGTGCTGACGTACACAACAAAAACCACTGAATTATGGGATGTATAAATGAAACATTTCCCCACTTTCCTACTTAAACCCCAACAACCCATCCATTTTTCATCCTCACAAACCCTAACTTGGAGGGGAAGAAAGAGGAAATAGTGGTGGATGGTGGTGGAGCTCGCCTCAAGGGGATTTCAGTGCGTTAGCGAGGAAGGGATGGTGGATTGACTCCGACTCAGCTAGAAAATGTTAGATCTTGCACCTATTGCATTGATATGTGATCGAATTAATTTTTTATTAAGATTCGGGCAGAAAAGCCCCTTCTTTTTGTTATGAAAAGCTCAATTTTTGGGCCGTTAATGGCGGACAATAGCGATGGGTAGAGGTGGAGCTGCACCTCTGGCTCCGTCGCCATGCAGTACTCCAACAACCAACGGACCACCGGTCACATCCGCTGCCATGGCTGGGGCCGCAACTGGCCGGCGGTGGAGTGCCCCTCTTCTTCCCCATTATGCCCAGTAGGGTTGCACAAAAATACCGGACCCGACCCGACCCGATCCGGATGGAACTAACCCGACATTGACCCAGGTCAGTTCAGGTCCTATCTCGGGTAGGGTCGGTTCTAAGATTTAAAAACCCGGGTTCTATCTTGGGTCGGGTCGGGTTTGGCTTTAAAATACCCAAGAACCGACCCTACCCGAGATATACCATTTAAATTCGTTATTTTTTAATATATATATATATATATACATTTTCATCTAAAGTTGTAATTTCTCTTTTTATTCAGCCCATTGTTCCTCTCCCTTTGATAACGTTAACGTGATAAGTGGTAATTTGATGTTCGTAATAAAAATTGGTCACGTCGTCGTCCATGCCATGTCCTCCACTTACGACCGAAATCTAGGGTATTATGCTTCTTAGATTTTAATTATGAAGTGATGTGTATTTGGTTGGACATAAAGACAAATCAAATTTCTGGTGAGTAGTCTGTTTGGCAACATAAGGAGAAAGCAGATTCCCATTTTTCCAGATTTAGATCGAAATTCTGCACTGTAATAGATTAAAAAGAGATGAAATTAGATTGTTCTGATAACTAAAATAAGAAACAGAAAACAAATAGAATACATACTACAAACTAATTATCACTGAATTCTGTTTGTTGCACTAAATTCATGGGTATTAGCTTTTGGGATTTCCGCTACAGTCATTGTTGAATATTTAGGGCCTGTTTAGCAGCCCAAAAGAGGCTGGAAAGGAGATTTTCCGGATAAAAAACCGTGGATAATATATATTATCCACACTTGTTTTTAACCACGGATAATAAACTGTGGATAATAGTTACTATTATGTACAGTTTGTTTTCTATCTTCGCAATCCGTCGCAAATGCTATGCCTTTCTCCACGATTCATATGATAGTGCGTAAAAGATAAGAAGCCAGACTAAAGAACTAGTCACATCACATTTGAGGCCGATGAACCCACCGTCTTCCTCGCCGCCACCGAACGAAACGCACCAGCTGAATCTGTTATCCTAGAAGCTTCTGCTTTAGCACCAGCCCTTCTTGATATGCTGAGTTCGAGGTATGTGCAAGTTGATATCCACATGCTTGTAACTAAAATTGGTTGTTTTACGTGGGTGCCTTATGGTTCTTCGCAAAAAAATTGATTTAGAAATCTGGTTAATTGACTAGATCTTGCACACAATATGTAATGCCACTAGAAGACCTTCCATGATTTGATTTTTGTAGCTAATGTCTTGATATCCATGGTTAATACCTAGCATTTATGATTGTTGCTTTTAGTATCGGCGGCGCTGATTATGAATCTGTTAGAGTTGGTGCCTTTATGGGTCGGAAGATGATAAAATCAGCGAAGTAGCATCCAAACACCCTATAAGAAATGCTAATGGGATTTATTTATTTATTGCTGAATGTGGGAGGATCCTTAGGGTGCGTTTGTTTGTTGAAAAAAAAAATATTTCAGCCCTGAAAGGTGAAAATTTTCACCTATCAGGGTGAAAAGTATTTGGAAGCTGAAAAGGTGAAAAATGGTCGGTGACGGTGATAGGTAAAAATTTTCACTCTTTCACCTTTCAGGCCTGAAAGCTGTTTGTTTGGTGAAAGACCAAAAACTGGCCCTGAAAGGTGAAATGTGACAATTTTTCACCTTTCACCCTAAAAGGCTGATTCTCACCCGAGTGAGAATCAGGCTGACGAGGGAGAGCTGACAGAAAAAAAAATATACACCGCCCCTCGCCCGTCGTCGGGTTCCTCGTTATCGCCCTCTTTCTCCCCTGTGGTGATGGCGGCGACGGCCTCGTTGAGTCCCCCCTCCCCCAGTCGTCGTCGTCGCTGCCTTCGTTGAGCCCCCTACCTCGACGCCACTGTCGCTGCCTCGTTGAGCCCCCCACCTCGATGCTACCACCGCCCCGTTGAGCAGAGGGAGCCGAAGGCTGTTTCCTGATAAGCCACCGGGGGAATCGAGTAATCGAGTACTCGATAGATCCATGTACTGTGTACTTGATTACTCGATCGTCATCCATTGTGAATCGTTAAATGACATAGCTGGCTCGAGATCGAGTAATCGGGTTCACGGTACACACATAAATCAAGTACTCAATTACTCGATATATGTGTCTACCGTGTACCCGATTACTCGATTACTCAATTTCCATGTGATCATCGTGAATATACGACGTATCTGGATGACGATAGAGTAATCGGGTACACGGTACATAGATCTATCGAGTACTCAATTACTCGATCTGTGTATACCATCTACCCAATTACTCGATCTCTCAATTTCCATGTGGTTATCGTGATTATACGACGTAGATGGCTCGAGATCGAGTAATCGTGTTCACGGTACACACATAAATCGAGTAATCGATTACTCGATATATGTGTCTACCGTGTACCCGATTACTCGATTTCTATGTGGGGGATATCGTGTAATCGGTTACACGATAGCACACTGGATCGTGTAATTCCCCGTTAAAATTGAACAAATTTTAACAATTCATATCTCCCTCATTTTTAGTCCATTTTGGTCCATATTTTTTTCATTCTTCCTCATTTTTAGATCGAGTAATCGGGTAGACGGTAGACGCATATATCGAGTAATCGAGTACCCGATTACTCGATTAATCGATATCCATGTGGTTATCGTGATTATACGACGTAGGTGGATGACAATCAAGTAATCGGGTACACGGTACATGGATCTATCGAGTACTCGATTACTCGATTCTCCCGGTGGCTTATTGGGAGACAGCCCTCGGCTCCCTCGGCTCAACGGGGCGGCAGTAGCATCGAGGTGGGGGACTCAACGAGGCAGTGGCGGGGGTGTCAAGGTAGGGGGCTCAACGAGGCAGCGGCGGCAGCGACCGGGGGAGGGGGGGCTCAACGAGGCCACCGCCGCCATCACCACTAGGGAGAAAGAGGGTGACATCAACGTGATTTATTTTCAGTTCTCAAACATATTTCACCTTTCACAAATCAGGCCTGAAGTTTTCACCCTGACGCTTGTTTACTTTCAGGTTCCAAACGGGTTGTCAACAATCAGAAAATATCAGTGTGATAATTTTCAGGCTGATATAAATTTTCACCTTTCACCTATTAGCATCCAAACGCACCCTTAGTAAAGGTCAGCCATGATGAGCTCATCCCCCTGTAAAACAGTTTAAGCGTCTCCACAGTCCAATTCCAGCACGTCACTCTCTGTCGCCGTTCTCCTGCCCCCAGCCGCTGGTTTCTCCGGATAGCCACTCAACCAGTACATGCTACTGCGCTTCCGCCTGTGTGTCTACAATAGGTAATATATTTTTAATCTCTCAATTGAAGTTGAAGAAACACTAGAATTACAAAGCAAGGTCCGAACAAACATTCATGTGCAACATAAGATCAATAAAAAGAAGGACCTCAACCCTCCACAGGCGCGAAGAGGGAAGCATATGGGAGTGTCTCAAAAACTATGTATTTGAATTCTCCTGTTAACTACTTATTTTTTTGTCAAACTGGTATAGAGAATACACGCAAACCTAACCCGTCTAACTTATTTGATTCTTCTGTTTAATTGTTTTGCGTACCATTTACAATTGACACTTGTTGCCGTTATTATAATTATATAAATTATTTTATTAAAGGTTTTTGTAATTATATTAATTATTTTAATAAAATCTCGATTCCTATCTCGGGTTCTCGGGTATTGTGGGTTTTATCTCGGGTAGGGTCGGGTATAGCAAAACCCGACCCAATATGCAACCCTACTGCCCAGCCTTCATGCACGCTTGACGGGGGACAGCGGGACACGGCACGGTGGAGAGAGACGGAGGCAGAGGAGGAAGGGTGGCCGAGGGCCGGAGTTAAGAGGCAGCGGCAGTCGGGGTTAGCCCCCAGTGCTGCTGCCGCCACCCTAGGGTTTCCAACAGGAAACCCGCTAGAGGGGACGACCTCGTACGCAGGTCTGGACCCGGTTCAGATTTTGTAGGTACATCTACCGGCCGTTATATAGATGATGATAAGACCCCTAGCGTCCAAATCCTTAGTATATTACAGTGGTTCCCTATTGACAGTACTATATACGCCAGAAAGTGCACGGAATGGTACATAGATATCCAGCAGAGTAAATAGAAATTATGTTGTTGATTTTAAGTATTTTTAACAATGATTTTGGGCTCAACTTGATATATTGGCCATATGGACCTTATACTAATATATAAATGAGCTTTAATCCCTAGGTGCATATTATATTGACTATTGTTGTGGAGCGCAAGAATAAAGAAACCCGACTAATGAACCTAAGATGTTTAGAGACTCCATCATAATGTTATGAAATATAATAAAATGAGGACATTGGGGGCTAAGCTTTGGATTGGGAATAACTTAATCAAGATAAAAACTAAAATGCCATCGGGATTGGGGTCAATTCATGAGTGAGTGTGACTTCTGATTAGACGACCTGGACAACTATTAAATTAAGGGTCTTGGCTAACTATGGCCCTCGAAGGAGATAGATAGCGGTGGAGACAAAATGTGGCATTGTGGTCCCCTCCAGAGCTAGATAGCAGTAGAGCAGTGGTACCTATTGAGGACCACCTTCAATTGACTCTCCTTATATCTCCTAAAATAGAGGAGTGTTGTCCCACATCTTCTCTTTGACAAAAGCTTTGTGTAAATGGTTGTGTTGATATCGCATCTTCCTTATGGTGAAACCTTTGCACTTACCCATACGGTTGATGGGCCTGGTGGTTTTGTTGTGCACATTTGGAAGAGTTAGCATACTAAAAGGCTACGTTTTTTTGACTTACATCAAGTTCAGGAGTTGATGTGGCACAAAACCCTTTCCGCAAGCCAGGCCCTCGAGGGTTAGAATTGTGTTAGGTTTTCACCCTGACATACTTTAGGGCGTGTTGTGATTATCAGAAGATGTCAAAGTGTTAGTCATGGTATTTTATACTATATGTCATGTAGGAATGACATTGAGTGAGACTGTTTATATTGAGCAAGACTTAATTATTGAACATAGACATGAGAAACAATAAAAAAAATTTGCTTGGAAGACTAAAAAAAAATCAAGTGGAACTATCTAATAAGTTGAATAAAATATTAATGCATCTGTTTATTTGATATTAATGATTGTGTTATGCTATCCTATTGAGTATTGTTATACTCAGCATCCCTCGTGATGCAGGTTCATGAGGAGAGGACAAACTCCACTTGGTGTTTGGTGATCGACGCTTGGGCATGAGGATGACTTTGCAGCAGTTATCTAGGCTTTGTTCTGTTGTACTAAATGAACTATGTATTAAGGCGTGAGCGCCAACCCTTTTTAGTGTATTTTAAGATGGATGACAAATTTACAGATGAAGGACTTGCGTGTATTTTATCGGACTTTATGAACGTTATTATTATATGTATATATAATTTTGTATTCATATTTATGAACCCCAATTATCGGCATAGATGTTTAATCGTTGGATTTGATTGTGTCATCGATCGTACGGAGAAAGAACCCTCTCAGTTTTGGTTGATACTTCGATTTAATAAATGGTTTTAAAAATGCAGTCCGTGACATTTGTAATGACGGCAATCATGCATATGAACTTTTCTTAGATTGCTTAGCTTCTTTTCTTTAGGTCCGGTTTTTTATTGGGAGGGATATGATTTGATCAGTACTTGATAAGGGTTGTGATTTCATTCGATTGGGAATAAGATCTAATTAGGTTTTCCATGCTCAGAAATCGATTGGATTGTACTCTCCTTTCTGTATTTATTTGGAGTTACACTAGTAAAGGAGCATGGAAGAGAGAGTTTGAGGAAGGTAGTGATCTCAACAAAGATAGATTGAGGTTTTGGGTGGCTGGAGCGCCACTCATGACTTGCCACTCACTTCTTGTTCAATAATCACCCCTTAGATAGAACGAGTAGTGAAATCGTTCTACGGAGTACGGATGAGATTCAAGATGGAAATGGTTGTGGAAATGATTGCGTATTAATTGAGAATTAGGGAGGTAATGGAGGAGGGATCAAGCGACTACAAGAGAGAGAGGTTGCAACTCTCATTACTACGAAAGGAGATGACACAAAATAATACCATACACGTATGTATGCACTGCATAATGTGTTATGACACACAAAATGCACGCAAAAGGGACCCCACTCGCAAGGCAAGGCCGGCATGTATGGAGTTTGGCGTGGGATATTCAGCAACCAAAGCAACTGCAAGCCTGCAAATATGCGAGACTGATTAGGGGATTATCTAGTAGCTCAAGGAATCTCTTCTAACATATTTTTTTTTGCTAAAATGACTCATGGCACCTCACTAATACACCAATGAACTATAGATCACTATAATGCATGGCTTCGAGTCTCACGATTTTATGCACCCACATCTTATCTAGCTTTCCTATCCAATATCAAGGTGCTTATACCAAAAGAAAGAGAGAACATGCATTAGAAGAAAAGAATATTATGTAGAGTACTCTTTCCGTTAAAAAATATCTGTCCTCGTTAGAAAGCCAAAAATGAACTGATTTTAGTTCATCAGTTCTTTTTGGTTTTTCAATTAGGACAGACATTTTGAAGGGCAGCACCCTCAGACTTCTTAGTTATTTGAGCACGTGGAGTGTACTAACTACCATGTTACATGGAGCTGACGAGGCAATACACTAACATTATCACGTGAGGTGGCTGTGAAAACAAGGCGGGAGAGGTTTTTTCCCTATCACCACTGTATCAGCAAATGTTTTTGGCTTTGGAAAATGCTTCTTACCCCGCTTAATTATCACGGCTAACCTCACGGGCCTTCCATAAAAATGCTGTGAGCCTCAGCCCACAGTATTTCTATGAAAGGCCCGTGAGGGTGGCCGTGATAAATAAACAGGAGGAATGGCACCACCCTTTCGCTTTTGAAAGGCTAGACCCACCTCCGAAGTCCCAGCCAACCACGAGTCATTCACACAGAGCTTGGGTCTTGGACACAATATAATATAATTAGAAGAGAAGGGCAAGCCTGCGCAACCAAACCACAGTACAAACTCACTTGTCGCCTGTAGTATCATGCACCATCGGATTCAAATCCGAGGGTCCACAGTGGCCAGATGTACGCAGCCCGCAGTATAAAATTTGGAGGATAAGATGTTTGGAAAGTGAAAAATTAAGAAAAAGAGAAGTTGAAAGAATTAATGAAGTCACTGGTTTATCTCCAACATTTATTTCAAATTTTGGATTAGCAATGAAACCAGAGTGGAATATTATGGAAGTAGCGCCTGTAGCCCACAGGAAAACTCTCAAATTCAGCAGCAGCTCATGTGTCAAACAAAGTTACTCTGGGAGCATTGAGAGAGGAGGGGGATCAAGTGGCTTTGATCTTATCTCATCACGGGTCTCTATATATATCCAATCCTATGCTCATTTACAACCATTATCTTCCAGTTTCAGGAGTTGCTTCTCGGAAGCTTTGCTTTTGCCTCACAGGAAATCAAGAGTCACAAACAAGTAGACGTTATACGTACAGGATCATAAACTAGTAATCAATCAAAGACTAGTCTCAAAATGTTGGCGATATTCGGCAAGGGCGTGGCTAATCCCCCGGAGGAGCTCAAGAGCCCCGCCTCCTCCTTCCCTGCCTCCCATAGAGGATCTCAGAAATTTGCCAACCACCCCGAGGAGATCATCCGGGCCTTCCACTCTTTCCATTCTCATGATTCTGTCTCTACCTCCTTCGGCAGTGGTGCTACTCTCGCCTACTCCCCCGTCCCTGTCCAGTCCCACCTCCATCAAAGGTGCACTAGTAATTTTATGTGCAACTTATTTAGATTTTTGTTTTGATTCTGTTTTCCTTGATTCATTATCAATCTTCACATATATAATTATTAAATGTTAGCAGGTTGTTTTGTGGGTACGATGAGATGTACTGCCTCTTCTTTGGGAGGTTGGACAACCTGAGCGCCCTCATCAGGCAGTACGGCCTCTGGAAGGGCACCGACGAGGCCATGATGGTCATTGAGGCCTACCGCACCCTCCGCGACCGCGGTCCCTACCCAGCCGACCAGGTTCTCAAGGACCTCTCCGGCTCATTCTCCTTCATCCTCTACGACAACAGTGCCCGCTGCGTCTTCGCTTCCCTGGGTGGCACAGACGCTGTCCTCTATTGGGGCCTCGCAGCTGACGGATCCCTCGTCTTTTCCGACCAGCTCGACGTCCTCAAAGCTGGCTGCGGCAAGTCCTTCGCCCCCTTCCCTCGAGGTAATATATCCATAGTTTGTGCTTTCATGCTGTCTTGATTAACAATTATATAGTTGAAAGTACCAAACACAGCTAGGTAATATAATTAATCATTAATCAGCTGGCTGTTGGTGCTAATTAGTTAGGAGTATTAACATGTATAATATTGTTGTGTAGGGAGCATGTTTCATAGCGAGGGAGGGCTGACAAGTTACGAGCATCCAATGAACAAGATGAAGGCGATGCCGAGGGTGGACAGCGAGGGAGTAATCTGTGGAGCTACCTTCAAAGTCGACACTTATGAGCGGGTCAAGAGCATGCCTCGTGTTGGGAGCGAGGCCAACTGGATGGCCTGGGCCACCTCTCATTAGATTTTTTTTCGTTTTAATGTATAAATAAACTTGAAAAGATGTTTGTAGTCGTGTCCGTGTACAAATTTTTTTGGCTGAAACAGGGTTTTTGTTCCCAACTCTATCGGTCATTCGCCTGATCCTTTGTAGATGTGAACACTGGGCATGCTCATTAGCCATTATCGATGTTTGATAGCAATCTAATGTAGATCAACGACCTCCAGTTGGCTCAAAATAACGTAGACTTTCCCAACACGCTCTCTGATCTCTCAATCGCCTGATCCTTTGTAAATGTGAACACTGGACTGGGCATAGGGCTGTAAGCGGCGTCTGAATGTCAATGTTTGTCTGTCCGTTTTATTGTCCAAATAGACATAAATCTGTCCATTACGGCTGTGGACATGGACAGCTTTAGCAGAGGCTACGGATAGAGCATGTCCGTATCCGTCCGTATCCGTGTACACTTTTTTAAGCCAAAATTTTTACAAAATCACGAAGATGTAACATTCATGAAGATTTTTACAAGTAGTTCATAGTGTCTGTGTCCATCTATGTCCACAACGGACACAGGGGTGTCTGCACGAATGACAGATGGATGGACACCTAATTTTAGAATGAGCGGACGGCTAAGCTTTTCTGTGTCCGTGTCTGTCCATTTACACCCCTAATTGGCCATTATCGATGCTCGGTAGCAATCTAAAGTAGATCAACAGCCTCCAGTTGGTTCTAAATGTCAGATAATTTTTTTCTAAAAAAATGTCATAGAATATACCATTTGTGGTATAAAGAACTGTGTAATTATGAAGAAAAAAAATGAATCTTATCGTTAGGGTTGTTCTCGGACTTGACAAACCTCGAACAGAAGTTATCCACGTCCGTGTCCGTGAACAGCCTGTCCACCATTATGTTATCCGTATCCGTGTCTGGATGTCCGGTAGACACGGACACCGGATAAAACTCCCCAGCCATCTCCTCCTTCACCCCTGCCGCCCCTCCTTCCTCCTCCTCCTCCTCCTCCTCCACCCCTGTCGCCCCAACAACTTCATGATAATGCTGTGTCAATGATGCAAAATCAGCAGTTTCGAGTGAGTACTTTGATTTGTGGCTTATGCGAATAATAATTTTGATTAAAAATGTTTAATTTGATGCAGATGACAAGATATGCTGGCTTCAGCTTAGGAGCGGGTTATTCATCTCACCACCAACAGCAGCAGCAACAACATGCTTCTTCTGTCAGTAGCTCTGGTGGTGTTTCCTTTCCATCTCCTAACAGCCAGGACCATCTTCACGTGCATGATCTGATCTATTCCCTTCTTCATTTCAGACAGGTAGCATTTTCGTCTTGTCTTTTTTACCACTACTCCGGCAATGGCCGCCACCCCTCCTTCCTCTTCCATGCCCTGCCTCCTCTGCAGCCCTCCTCGGTCCTCGGACAGCTGGCCGTGGTCCTTGGACAACTCATCCTCGGCTCGGACACGGCCGCGGATACCTCGGACACAAACGGCTTAGCGGACACGACTGTCCGCGAACAACCCTACTTATCATACAAGATCTACAAGACTTGCATGATTTCATGTATTTTCTGTCATTGCAAGAAGCTAACATGGCTGCTGAGATTTTAGATAAACTTGGCTCTTGTACGAGTTTTCTTCTTGTTTGTAGCAAAAAAAAATCAAAAAATCTTGTCGGCTTCATAATCCACCAACCTTTTCGTCCGATGCATTATTTATGCTGATGCTGTTGGCCATGTAACCCCTCATTTGCTACCTATTATTTAGGTCTTATGGGGGCCTTTCAAAAAATTTATTGTCTAATGGAATATTATTAAAGAAAAAGTATTGTCTTATGTAAGAAAATGCATTCCGAAGCTCAGTTACTGATTGTGGGATTAACCTGAAGCAAATAAAAAAAGTGAGTGAGCTTAGAAAAAAAATATAAAAATATCAATTACATTCACAGTATCTTATAACATTTAAAATTGCAAGACATTTCCCTACATAACATTGAAAAAATAGGATCCACTGCATCGATTACCTATGAGTCCCCATCTTTTAGGATAAAAGGGAGGAAATAGATGCATTCTTGCATACATACATTTTCTAAAATTACACAACGCGAATCCAGGTTCCGCCACACATTGGGCACCCATAAGCCCACCGACTGATCCACCATGCCTCACGTTCGTTCTGCACATTCACATTAGAGGAGCCAGGCACGGCAAATGCTGATGTTTGTCTCAAACATCTCACACACTGCAGGGACAATAAAAGCAGCAATTGAATCCTTCAGTCTTTAAATCTGATAGACCAAGTCGAAGAAAAAAGGAGAAAATGCAACAAGCCAGAACTAACCTTATACCACACCCCTTCTAGGCCTGTTTTCCAGACAGCTGTGACAACATCCCTCCGAGATCCCATGATTCCCAAATATGCACCAAGACCTACTGAAGTTTTCAATCCAAAAGCTGCATCTCTCTCAGACAGCCTGCGTTTTCTGGGCCAAAGCCCTTGAGCCCCATAGCATGTGTCAAAGTCTTCAGATGAACTAACCTCGCGAGGGTAGGAAATGCTCATTTTTGCACTTAGAGTATCTTCTACCAAACCTCGATCATCAGATTCCGACCAGGGCCCTCCATATGTATTGCGCCTGTGCCATTCTTCAGCAGGAGGATGGAGTTCTAACTCACGGAGCAACAAACCAGCAGCATCCGCACCTCTAGGTCGGGGCATGTTCTGCATAACCAGTAACCATTGCACTAAGCACTTTCACACTAAACGAGGGCGAGAAAAAAAAACACAAGTTCTCTTCATTCCTCTACTGGAGATTTTCAAATTTAATCACCGACATACACCTGATACACATCTATGTAAGGTTGGCAGCACACATTCTCTTTTGCCACCAGAGCTGTGTACTTTGTAGATATAAAAAAGATTACATATAAGAGTGGAAAGGTCTTATGCTGATACCTGTTCATATCCATCCCTCTAAGAATAGGGCATAATAAGGATCCCCAGTCATCATATAATCATCAATAACTACTCCAAAATATCAACTAAAAGGAAATCTGGATCAATACTAATGCCTCAAAAATTCTCTAAACATACCGAAAGTCCTACCAGACTGAGAGAAAAAGACAAATCAAAATTGAACTGTTAAAATGTCTCATCTTTTCATTTCAGGGAAGTACAGTTGCAGGTGTTATATACAGCGTAGTAAAGATAGAAATATCAATTATGTTGGTAATGACAATAAAAGATTGTTTTAAGTGCAAAACTTGGGAAAATTATAGAGAGCCACCAGGTTCAGATTCTAAAGCCCTAGTAAACTGTAAATATTTATACATACTACAGACCTGCATATGAGGACCAAGAGCAGCTTCTACAACCTCTGGCAAAACAGTGTAGTTTCCATCGATGTAATGCAAGCGTATGTTAATGTTGCTAGTCCCCACCTGAGAATCTGGTAATGGGTGGGCCAGAGATGACGTTCTTCGACATAATTCCACCAATATAAGGAAAAGAACCCTCACCTACAAGGACAAAAAATAACCTTGTTACTGCATCAATTCATGCAGTGACAGTACTTAGTAGTCATATTCACTATTATTAAATAGTACAATCACAATTATAAAATAAAATAAAATAAATAGTACAATCACTTTTCAGAAACAATGTTCATTTGTGATATCTATATCTATACATCTATACAAATATTAAAAGTGAAAGGGGTGGAACGGACAATTTAAATTATGTTGTTTAATCTACCCTTCAATTTAAATGCTATACATGCAAGAGGGGATTTGCGTTTGGAGAAGGAATCTCGAGTCTTTTCTTTGGCAAAAAGCATAGGGAGTTTGATTAAAAGAGGGGATCTATATGTACAAGGGATTTCATTTTGGAGGGATTCTCTTATGTAGTTTGCAAATATGGATGTCCACATCACATATTCAATCAAACAGGTGTTTTTTGCTAGTAGCCGCTCAATTTCGTTGTTTTTAATGGGAGGAGCATCCCACTTTCTGAAATTCAATTTCAGACTCAATAAACCAACTACAGGATACTCAGTCATAAACCATTTTGGCTGCACAGTAAGATTATACTCTTTCAGAATACAGAGTTAGCAAAAGTGAAAATTACTTGTACCTCTTCTGATGTGTATCCCTGACCTGCATTGCCGGATCCTATTCTCAGTGAACGACCAGTGGACCCTTCTTCAAGTCCTTTAGCTCCAGGCATGACCTGCCCAGCACGATTGCCTTGAACTTCCTCTGATCTAAGCACTCCTAATGCTGATCTAGTGGCAGAAGCAGTGCTACTCTCTTCAACTTTACCCCCACTAACTGGTTGAGGCTTCTGCATATTAGCATCAGGATTTCTCTGTACATTCCCCATATACCTAGGCAGTTGTTTTCTCCTAAAGAAATAACAGAAAAGCAACAGTTGACATAAACGGTGGAGAAAATGGCAGTCTCCAATCAGTCTCACAGCAGGTGTTCCAGGAAAAGTTCCTGTATTGATGCTGATAGGCATAAATGGAGACGGACCAGTCACGGGGTTAGATGTTGAAGAGGAAGTTCCATCGGCACTGCTGCTAATCTTAGCAATAGCACCCTGTACCCATGCCTGCATTTGGGAACTTCCAGTAGAACCTGGTGCTCCACTTTGACTCCCTGTCAAAATGATGCAATAAAATGCTCATCGTCCAAAGGTAGAAACAATTATAGAAAGATAAGAACTAAATGCCTGCTTCATTATCTTATAAAATCTAAGTGTATATAAACTGTATAGTAAAGACAAGATGCACCTAGCAAGACTAGGGAACAAAGGTGAAGAAAGAGGAGGCGACATAGTACATGGAATATAAGTGTCTTCTTGAGGAAAAAAGAACTCAAAGATTGAGTAGGATGAATTTGACCTAATTACAGAAATACAAAAAACGAGACATCTTATACCAACCTTGGCTGGTTGCCGGAGATGCAGAACCAGGGGTAGGACTTGCCAATGTGTTGCGAGCACTCACAGTGCTAGCTGAAGGTCCAGCAGCATGACTAGCTAAAGTACGGCAAAAGCTGGCATATCGCCTCAATCGAGTAATGAAGTGTGAAGCTAGATCAAGGACACCATCAACATAAGCCTGCATTAGGTCAGTATAAACAAAAGAATTACACGGACTCTATAGGCTAAATGCTTGAGAAACATATGCAATCGTTAGCATGGGCTTTCAAACATGCAAAACAGCATAAAATGTAAATGGAGAAAAAATATACTTCCTCCATCCTGTTTTAGATGCTACATGTGGAA
The DNA here is from genome assembly GCA_039654745.1 of Houttuynia cordata. Lineage (NCBI taxonomy): Eukaryota > Viridiplantae > Streptophyta > Magnoliopsida > Piperales > Saururaceae > Houttuynia > Houttuynia cordata. The sequence continues at coordinate 16,816,448 of CM077505.1, forward strand.
AAAAGTTCATTTTGGTTGGATAGTGGAAACTCCAACTAATGGGGGGTAGAAGAGGTCCCAAATCCACTTAAATTAAACAAATGGAACATCTAAAAAAGAACTGTCCCTTTGTCTAAAACAGGACGGAGGAGTATTTACATTGCTATGTGAAGTGTCTAAGATATAATTACTTCCATTTACGCCTCAAATGCGTGCAGTGTCAATATTAATTATTCACTTCAACAGTGTCTAGAAATGACCAAGACAAACTTGCGCAGAGACTTAAGTGTTGGGCGGAGATTAGTGCAAAATAACTCCAGAGGTGTGTAAAATCTGCAACACATGACCTCACTGACAATTTTCATGATCACGATACCCATGTGGCTCCTAGAGTCATATCAGACTAAACCAACAATATTCGAGGTGTATGAATTTTTTTTTAAACAAAAAACACTAGATGCAGCATTAGATAAATTAGACACAAAAGAAATCTCAAAGCCGAGTTTTATCTTGATTATGGCCAGATAAATAACGTATTGATAACTGGTATAATTAATCAAAATGATACTACAAAACTAACCTGAATGCTTGAAACCAAGGCTGGTTCAACAGCCATTGAATCACTCTCTATGCCAGATAATGTCTCACCAGATGCCTGCCAAGGTTCAGGTATAAGCGTAGCAGGATTCACAAGGGCTGCTTCAATTCCTTTCCCGAGCATATCCAATAGCAGCCTTGCTTGCATATCTAGAACAAGGGCCCTAACATCCTGAGCATTTGTGCCTTCCAAAAGTCTACACTTTATCCTATCTAGACTCTGCGCAGAACAAAAGTGAACATGTTGATCAAACAAAAATTGAACTTCACTATATACCTCTACAAGAATATACACATACATGTGCGCACACACATGTGGGCAGTATTTCCTCCATCCACTCACATATTAAGCCTTTGGCCAAGAAAAATTCTCTGAGAGATTAAGATATGTGGAGAATCCCACTTCAATAAAACTTCGATATTATCCTTTCTCCAGATTTAACTAGTTTAACATGGTCATCTCATTTCTTTCTCAGTCTTCTACACTCCATCTCCCAATCTAAATTTCTGCCTTCTTATTTTTAATCAACTTCTTCTCACCTGTTATTTCAGCCCTGAACAAACCCATATCTTTCATTGCCCCTCAAAACTTTACAATCTGCAGAACCTACTAGTTGCGGCAGTAGTCCATTTCCCTCCCCACTCAATTCCCAACTCGACTTCATATTAGGCACACTCCCCAACATCCCCAAGTTGATATAGGACAAGTAATTCTTAGATTTACAATAGGCAGTAGAAGAGAGGAAGAAACAACAGTTTCAAGATCCTTCTGGGGTATTCGTGAATACCCAGAAAAGGGGGTCATTATATTATTTCAGAAAAAGTTGCAGAATATCAGGAAATCATCTCAGCATGTTTGTGAAGCACCCCAGAAACAAATGTCGGCTTCATCGATCAGTTAGTTTATATTCCCTAAGATATCTCCTGATATAGGTAGGATTTCTGCAATTAGAAGAGAAAGAAAGTTCATTTTAGTGTTTCCCAAGCATGGGTTTCACTTAACAAACTGTAAAAACAAAGCCTTCCCAGAAAATACTAGACAGTCTGATTATCAATAGAAGTTTCAGCTGTTACTTGGTTTATTGCTCTTTTACATTTTGTTTGATCTTTTCCTCACGTTTATATTCCTTTGCAGCAGAGTTGGGACTATAATCAATCTGAATGCCTTCCTACTTGCCTGTTTCAAATTTGTAAAGTGTTCAACTTCACTGTTCTATAATATGACGATTTTCAAAGCAAGAATATTGATATACTTCTCATTCCTGCTCTAAGATAGATTTATTGGAATATTTCTGGTTCTGTCCATCGGTACCAAAATTTACTGCAGAGAAAAACTCCATCAATAAAAAACCAAAGCCCTTAAATCATATCCGCAAACCTAAGTATGATCAAACCAAAATTCCAGACATAGCCCAATATTCCCAACCTCTACAGGGCTCATAAAACATAACGATAATGCTGAAGATGGTGCATATTTCACTGCTAAGTGATCTTCATGAGTCATTGCAATTGAAGTGATATTAATTTTTGTGTCTCTAATAATTAGATAGAGTAATCAGTGAATTATGATGATGGATACACCTCTTACTTATATACTAATATGTGACTACTGAACAAAGAACTGCTTAATAAAAGCTGCATATTCAAGAAAACCCATTGAGAAGAAGCAGAAAAGAACATACGGGGCCATGTTGTTGCCTCTGCTGTGTAGATGAAAGAGAATGAAAGTCCGTATCCAGTATAGCTATGACACTGTTCAAGGACACTGAGAAACAAACAATGCATTGTTAGATCATGAAAATTTCACAAGTCAGACCAAATGCAGCACTAAGAAACAAAAAAAACTATTACATTGCTTCCAACGTGAAAAAGGCAATATAAAAATTTCACACATTTTCAGACACACAAATCAAGGAATACTGAAGCCCACTTGATTTGACTTCAACATACTCTTGCAGCTTTGCGTTAAAGCACGGTACTATCACAAAGCAATACTCATATGAAGATCAGCACTTCATCAAATCATGATAGGTGTAGGTACGTAATATCCACTTCCTTAAGTAATTATCTTGTTATTAATAGTAAATTAATCTTTATAATTGTAAATTTAAATCAATGTAAATTTTGGGTAAGGATATAAATTTAAGATAAAAAAACTGTTGTTAATTATAGGAGACTGTCATGCATGTGTTAGTACACTCAGAGGAGTGCCATGAATGGGACCATGCATAAGTTATACAAACTGTGCTAGTGCTGCATTTAACAATCACACAAAATGGAATCGAGAAAAAATAAACCACATCTTCTGACATTCAGCTCTTAGAGCTTATATCTCCTCGCCCAGATTTCCGCTTTGGATATTCTTTGGTTATTGTAAAGATCTAAAATAGTTTTACAACGTTCTATCTATGAAGACTTTTCAGGATCCAGATGTCGAGATTGGGATGCTTAAAGACTCAAAAACTGCAACATATTAAAGAATTTTTCATGTACTAAATTATGAGCCAAATCTGGTATGGATCAGCTCAACTTCAGCAATGGGTCAGCCATGTAAATCACACCAAATTAAATTGTTTTGCTCACTAAGGTCAGTCCAATCCCAAAAATTAAACCCATTAGGAAGAAGCTGAAGTGAGCTAAAAAGTTTACAAACCAGAGTGCCAGACCAATTTAATGACTATAATCAAAACAGAACCAAGGAAAAACAGACAAGCAAATGTTTAGGAGCAGACATTGGAAATCATGAAAAACTGATGCCCCTTGATTCCCATCTATTTACCCCCACTTCCCCACTACCTCAAAAAAAACCCATTTATTCCACATACGTGAAAGAGAGAAATAAAGGAGAGAGAGTGGATCAGGGCCTCACCAACTTTATGCGTATCTGCAAAAGGATGTGAAGGATCTTCTCCAACAATTCAACTTCTAAATAACCGAAGTAAATGTTACGTTCTGTTACGTCTCCTTAATTAGGGGTATTAGTCACTTAATAAGATAGGCTAATCTTAGCCATTGATTGTGCTAGGTTGTTTATTTTAATTAAGCACTATGGGCCTAGCCCTGAATGAGAAATTATGTCGTCATAATCGTAATAAGGGGTGATAATGGAAATCATGTCGTCGTAATTGTAACGGAGTCTCCTCTTTATAAGGGAGTCTTCCTCTCCTTGTTGGTTATGCAATAAGAAAATCTATTATCTTCTTCTTCATTCTCCTTCCCTTTCCCTTGCTTGAAACGTGGTGCCGCTTGTGTTCCCATCTGGACACAACAGTAAAAGGGTTTTAACTATGAAGATACGAGGTTTTAGTACATACGTCTAGGCCGGTGTCACATACAACCAATCATGAAAATCATTAGATTGCCTTATACAAATCATTCCAAATACATGTTTAAATGATTTACTTAGATGGTCCTTCATGTATTATTATGCTATGAAATATCATAATCATAATCAATTAGCGCCTTTTCCCAACTATTTGGGGTCAGCGACACGGATCCTACTCCTCCATTCCAACCTGTTTTGGGCTACCTCTTTTGTAAGAGATAATAAAGTCAAATCCTTTTTTATTAACTCCATCCAAGTTCTCTTAGGTCTCCCTCTCCCTCTTTTAGCATCGTTTACCTGTATCCCTTCTAATCTTCTCACAGGGGCATCTAAAGGTCTTCTTTGCATATGCCCATACCACCGCAACCTACATTCCCTCAGCTTCTCCCCTAAAGGCGCTACACCCAGGCTCTCACGAATATATTCATTTCTAATCCTATCTCTCCTAGTTATCCCACTCATCCACCTCAACATTCTCATTTCGGCTACATTCAACTTATCTATATGACTCCTCTTTGGTGCCCAGCACTCCGCTCCATAGAGTATTGCAGGCCTAATAGCTGTCCTATAGAACTTGCCTTTAAGTCTTTTTGGAACCCGCTTATCACACAACACTCCCGAGGCTGCCCTCCACTTTACCCACCCCGCATTTATCCTATGCACCACATCCCTATCAATATCCCCTTCTTTATGGAAAATAGATCCTAAGTAACGAAATTGATCACACCTTGGCACTTCTTGCCCATCTATTTCAACTAGGGCTCTATCTATAGTTCTACCTTCCTTAAAATTAAATTCCATGCACTCGGTCTTAGTCCTACTTATTTTAAAACCTTTTGATTCTAGAGCAACCCTCCACAATTCTAATTTCGCATTTAAACCTACTTTACTCTCATCAATTAAAACTACATCATCTGCAAAAAGCATACACCAAGGTACATTATCTTGCAAATGACTAGTAAGCTCATCCATAACTAAAGCGAAAAGATACGGACTTAAGGCTGACCCTTGATGAAGACCTACCGTAACCGGAAACTCCTTAGTTTCCCCCCCAATAGTCCGCACACTAGTCACAACCCCTTCATACATATCCTTTATGATATCTATGTAACCTCTTATGACACCCTTCTTCTTCAAAACACTCCAAATAAACTCTCTCGGCACTCTATCGTAGGCTTTTTCCAAATCTATGAAGGCCATATAAAGGTTTTGTTTTCTATCCCTGTACCTCTCAACTAATTGCCGTAGTAAAAATATAGCTTCCGTTGTTGACCTCTCTGGCATGAAACCAAATTGATTTTCTGATACTTTAGTAACTTTTCGCAAACGCCCTTCTAATACTCTCTCCCATAATTTCATAGTATGCCCCATAACTTTTATACCTCTATAGTTTGTACAACTTTGGATATCCCCTTTATTTTTATACAAGGGTATGAGGGTACTCCTCCTCCACTCCTCTGGCATCCTCTTAGATTTCCAAATCTTGTTGAACAAAATAGTCAACCAAGTTAAGCCCACACCTCTTAGTGCCTTCCACACTTCAATAGGAATTCCATCGGGCCCTAGAGCCTTGCCTTTCTTCATCTTCCTTAACGCAGCACCTACTTCCTCTATGGAGAATCTCCTAAAATAAGTCACCTCTTTAACAAGACTAGACTCAAACTCTATCCCACTACTATAATTCTCATTCAATAAACGCTCAAAATACTCACGCCATCTCTCCCTAATTTCCTCATCTTTAACTAAGACCCTTTGATCTTCACTTTTAATACACCTAACTTGCTCTAAGTCCCTACTCCTCCTATCCCTTAACTTGGCTAACTTATAAACGTCCCTCTCCCCCTCCTTCGTCCCTAGCCTATTATATAAGTCATCAAACGCCTTAAATTTAGCTTCACTCACTATCTTTTTAGCCACTCTCTTTCCCTTAACATGAAATATGTAACTTGTTTTTTTCTTAAAATAAAACCCTTATTCTAACTTATTAGTAAGATTACTTACATTATCATATAGAAAGTCACTTTCATTTATCTCCAAAATCATAATGAACAATTTATTATTTACGACAAATTATTTACTTAAGGAGGTGGATCATAAATGTTAGAAGTCACAATTAATTTATTAAGCATATGCATTGTGCTTAATCTTCAAGTTTTGCCCAATTAAGAATATTGCATCATAATATGTACTAGTGCATGTGCACATGCGAATGCATTTTTTCTAACTAAAGAAGAAAAACATTATTGCCTTCCTAAAAAAATTTCTTACGATAGGTATTTTAGTCATTAGAATTTGACAGAACTGTTTGAGTGTAAATAAACTGCTAGCAAAAAAGTTCTACTATAGAAAAAAAATGTGTGCATGAAAAGCAAATGCTCCGTATTTCATAGCTAGGCAACGATGCCCATTATTTTTCAGTGCTTTTAGATTGGTGTTTTCCTCAATCAATACTAACAATCTTTGTAACAGTGATTGAAAAGCAAATCTAATATGAGAATATATTGTTTTGAATAACATCTCCATTGACAAGATCAATGGCAAAAGAGAATTACACAAATTAAGATTGATAATCTGAATTTGGTGTGCCTTCTTGGAAAAAGTGAAAGATTATCATGAGTGGTCTTTTTTCATATTATATATAGACATATAGAGAGATTGTCATGAGTGTTGATTGGTAGTAAAATGCAAGTATCTATCTAATGGGTTGTTTTTGGGTAGTAGGCAGAGTCACAAGTGGGCCATAGGGAGGATCAGTTTTTGTCTTCCTTTTTTGTAAGGGTGAGATCATATATCAAAGAATTGGAAGGGTGAGATTGATGCCTCTCTAAAATGTCCCTCACATTCTCTCACCGGTCAATATTTTTTCCTTTCTTGCTCCCTTCTTCTCAGCCAAAATAATCTTCTTGTCGTGTCGTGAAATGAAAGAACTTTGTACTATCTTAATTTCCTTTTGAGATCTTGGGGTCATCAAATAGTCATCCGTTGAGTTAATGTGGAATTGACAATGCAATTAAGGTGGAGGGGATGTGGGAAGAATTTTTTTTCCCATACGGATACTGGGAACGAAAAGAAGAAGATTTGTGCAAATCTTAGAGTCCTTTTCAACCTCTAGCAGAACAAGAGTGAATATAGATGTGGACGGACATGAGAGAAAGAGAGAGGTGGGCCCTATGCGATGAAATTGAGTTTATTTTTATGTGCCTAAAACTCCACGTTTATATGAGTACAAACAACACAGATTAAAAGTCGGAAATTGAACTCTTAGAACCAATAAATATGGTGCGCACTATAAATGCAAATCATGTATAGTATAACTTATTAACAAAAAACAAAATATTCAACATTATTGACACGAGTTTCATCTTGTTTCACACGTGATCCCTAAAATAAAAAGACTGAAATATGGGCCTCTTAACAGTTAGTTATGAAAAATATAATCTATTTTCACCCTTTTTTTAACACAAATCTCAATATTATGCATGAGAATCCCTTATTTTAAGGATCCCTAGAAATAATATGAAGGATAAAAGTAACGAAAAATGTGTTCCTATATTGTAAGAGTATAAGCGTTCCTATTTTGTCTCCAATTAATCACGTAATTAATGATATTAAAGTTATAGATCACTCTCTCTTTATTCTCTCCTATAATTTAGGTGCAGATCTTTCAAATCTCTATGCGCTCCTACAGGTAGTAGTTGAGGGATAGTAGTTGGAATTTAGTATTAATAATAGGGATTAATTAGTCTAAAATGCAAAATGGTATCCGCCCCTTCCCAATTCAATAATAGTATAGATAGATATAGATATAGCATGAAATGTTGATGTAAAATTCTCTAACATGAAATCTATATCATCTGGACTATAACAAAGTTGACAGCAAACTTCATGCTATCCCACCCCATATAGCTATAATAACACACAGATCATGAGGGCGAAATATTTTTGCCACTTTGAACATGGATCATGGTAATCCATAATGACATGATAAACACGACTTCAAAAGTCTAAGATGACACAAATTACAATTTTGAAATGACATTAATCCAGACAACAAGGTCAGCCTTCCAAGACCAGAAAAGAAGCGCCAAAGATTGTACCACCCATCTAATCATCCAGGTACTTTCTATTTTACATATACTAAACAATCTGTTACTGTCAAGAAAAAAGTCAATGTTCCATGGTTGCTTAGAACCACCACCATTTACCTCAGCACTAGCATATTAAACCACCATTTAACTCAGTAATAGCATATTAAAGAGAACTAGAAGAGTTTTCAACTAACCTATGCCATCCTCTGAAGCACTCTGTGCACAACCAACAGCGTCCCACCAGTCAACCCCAACCAAGAGACTCCACCAAAACCTAATCAGAATAACCTTTATAAGCATGACAAAATTTAGGACCCTACAACGTAACAAATGCACTGCACTTCAGCCTTAACATGACAAATACCTGTCTGCTATTGCACGCTCCCATGTAGCAGAGTTGGCTTTCACTTGACTGCTGGAGACAGCAGGAGGAATAACACGAATTATCTTGAGCACAGTGAGGTCCTTGCTCACATCATGCCAAACAGAAGCCAAGCAACAGCTAGTAGAAGAAAAGGTAGGTGCAGCAACTGCAGGGCCCACATTCACCAAGTAGCTATCGACCGAAGCAAAGTTCACGCCAGAAAATATCTGGACCCCACCTCTCAGAAAAGCAACTGCAACCTCACCACCATGAGCCGAGTAAACTATTTTAGCTAAGATTCTTACATCACTTGGCAGATCATTGGGGCCAAAACTGGAACCGTTTTTCTTATCAACGTGAGAATTTGAAGAGTTTCTATCTTCTGCTGTTGTTGGAACAGGTGCAGTAGCTCGGGGACCTTTGACATCACCCATCGGAGGAATGCTTTTGTTGACTCTGGTCACCCAGACTGTTTGCATAGGAGGTTGCCCCCCAGAACTTGATGTAGGACTTCCAAAAATTGGATGAAGAACAACAGGTTGAAGAGAAGACTCCCAACACTGCACTCGCCATCCAGTTATTGATGGGCCCTCATCAGGATCATAAGGGGACATGTATTGACCTGTCAAAACAAGAGCACATGACAGAAATGAAAAACAAACTCATGTTTATAGAAGCAACGGATTTGTTACATAAAAAAAGTTAAGACTCAACCGTTTCCTTGTGTGATAAAAAAACACAAGAAATGGCAAGGTTATTTGAAAACTTGTAAGAAGATAAGGAAATCTCAACCTGACATAGATAATCATATCCATGTGAACGATACCCGAAAATTTTATTTAATAGAAATATTACTTTAAATATATATGGCCCACTAAGTAAGCAACCTAAAAGACAGTACCTTCAACAATGACAACGGTTATGACTGATCCTCCACGAGTTGGATCAAAAGCAACTGCGGTGACTCCAGAGCCCCAAGTTGTGGTTGCAGCTGACTGAGCAGCAGCCTCTGGACTTACATAGGCAGACAAATTTGAAACAGGTGAGCAATGAAGGGACACCCTGTTATTGAACGCTTGCTCACTTTGCTTCACACCCTGCTGCTTTTCAGCACCCAGATATTCTTGCCAACTGAATAAATATGCCCAGCAAGGAGGGTTCAAAGATGGAGGGATTCCATTGGATGTATTTATCTTGGAAGTTGGCTGTAATCCATTGCCAGGGCCAGCCATGACTTCCCAAACAACTACGGTAGATGGGTTTACAATGGGAACACCGGCAATGTGCAAGCTGCCTGATTCAGTGATAATGGCATCTGCGGCTATAATACCACTAGGTCCAGCTCCCAGCAGCCCCTTGCTAGTAGAAAACCATTTAGGGCTTACATCACTTTGAGTGGGAAGCCATTGAGACCAGTGAAGTTGGACAGAACCCGATGAAAAAACTGAGCATACACAAAGAAAATTTGGCCACCTAGCTGACATGAATTTGTAACCCATCAGGCCTTCAAATTTTTCTGCATATGGACTACAAAGGAAAAGCCAGTTGACGGAAACAAACCTTCATAGAAGGTATTAATGTTATAACATCATAGGAATATAAAAAAAGCAACATCTACAAACATTAAAGAAACAGTATCAATCAACTATACCGATGAAAAGTGCCATGACGCAAATTTTAAGTACAGAAGCAATTTGAGTTCAATTCGAACTTAAGACCATATATATTAGTTTTTACGAGGTTAGTTAAATATCTTCCATTACAGCTGAACAACTTTGTTAACTTTTTTCATAGGTAAGACAATGTACCAATGGAATCCAATCCTGGGACCTCACCGGTATGGGGAGAGATCTCACCAACCCACCAAAGGCTGGATCGGCCCTCTTATCAACCTCCACATTAACTTTCCACTCTATTTTGAATTTGGAGCTTATTGATCTGATATCTCATTTAACATTCATTTTCCACTATTCTATTTCAATATCTGACAGAATTTTATCCAAATTTATCATCCTAAATTTCCACCATCCAAGAATTTACCACTACAGCTTTTTTTTTCCTTGGAAAGATGTGTACCCCCACTACGTAGTCAAATCTAATCTTGAAATCAGCCTTACAATTAGCAAAAATATTCTTCCTTCCATCTACTTATTCGCTATATCTCAAGGTTTTCACCTACACTGATCGTTTCTTCTATTTGATTTCTCTTGTTTCATTTTCTACTTCTCTTCCTCAACCCCCTTCCATCTAAGTCCTTTCTCCCTCCTCATTCTTCAATTCCTTCCCATCATACACTATTTTGTCCTAACCCTAAATCCTAAATTAATAATCCTTATTGACCACAATAAAATCTCTTATTCTCTTAACTAAGTCCTAAATCAAGAATTGCCTACACTGTTTCAGACACTCAGTTCTCCACTCTACATGTGTGGGCTGCAAAATTATAGGTGAAGCACCAATCTGGGAAGTAGAATTCCTCAGCCCCATTCCAAGGAACTCAAATGAATTTTTCTCCTTAATCTCTAATATTCGAGTACCTTGCAGGTGAGTAAAGTCCCCAATTCCTCTAGCCGTACATTGTTCACCCGCTAACATGGTGGACTACAAATATCTATAGGTGCTTTTTAGAATTTATGCTTTTCATCATAAAATTTTGATGCAAAATCCGAAATACCCAACAAGCAATTGAATTCCCATACCTGAAGCTTGAGACTGCTGGTTAAGAAACTTATCCTCAAAAATTGACTTCGAATTTGAAGGATTATTTGAAAGCCATCGGTACTGCAGACAAAATTGCATGTGTAGTCAATGTAGATGCAACGTAGAAATAGTATACTGAACACGACCATATCCAGAAGTATATGTAACCTACTGAACACAACAGTTTCCATTGGCATTTAAAGAATCCAGCACACTGGTTCCCATGCCAACATTTTCGGGTCACAACAGAAAATCTCTGTTTCAGCTCTATTTCCAGTTATTTATCAAGCAGGAGCTCTCCTTCAAGCCTCATTTCAGCCTTCTCTCCTCCTAGAGGTGACACCAAACATTGAGCAAGCAGCAAGTCTTTTTCCCTCAAGAAGGCAGACAGCAGTATTCACATATATCCAAACCATATCAAATGGTTTTTAGCTTCTTGCCTCTCATGGGTAGTGGTAACACAATGTTCTTCTAAAATACAAAATTTATAGTCCGAATATGGTCCTCTTCAGCCCATCCTAGCATTATCGTTTCAGCTACAACCATCTTATTAGTATGCTCTTCCATCATAGGATATCCTTTTGAGTTTCTCCTTTCAAACAAGCAATTATAATTGGCATCTCTCTTTGTGCATTACTAACATTGTCTAGAAGATACATCGAAGAAGCATTTTAGTCACCCGTTCAAAAAATAAACGAAGATATAGAGTTGTAGAGCGACCAAGAATCAGTGTATCCTAACATTTACAAGCACATTACAAAAATCCTCTGTTGCTTAAAAGCATTAAAAGTTTCATGTGATCCCATGTTTGTGCATACTGTCTTATAGAATAATTACTAATCTATGAGAAACCCACCAGCGACATCCCAGACAACCACTTTGTAACAACTGCAAGATCTTGTCGCCAATCATGCTCACATTGCCAGCAGCTCGCATCTCGAACAAGGTTCACAGAACCCTGAATATGAACAAAAGCAGATAGGTTAGACATAAGAATTGCTGAACAATATCTTATTATCAGCAAAAAGATTTCTTCTCGGCTTTCGCTTAAAAACATATACTTTCAAAATGAGTACTGGCTCATGATTCATAAGAAGGAAACAACCAATTGGTTATCTTTCAAACTAATGAAATTTAGCTATAATAGTACTGTGTTTCTTTCCTCGGCTTGATTTTTCACCAACAAGGAGGGAAATGAAGTATCTTTCTTCTGTGCTGCATTATATAATTGTTCTAACTCATCGCGTGTAACAAATCCTTATGAAGTAATGGTAATTTAAGGGAAGGATCACGGTTTCAGAGTATCAAACTCTCCGAAGGGTGGAAGTCACAAACAAATGCTCTGAATTAGAAGCTGATGAAAACTTTTCTGAGCAGTTGTCACTCTGAATGGCGAATATGTTATTGACTGTGAACTCATTTTGGGTTATTTACACCGAGGGATAGAAACAATTGAGAAAAAGCGAACAATAATACAATATTTGCCTTATGTCACTCGTTGAGGTTAGTTAGTTGACAGTTGGCTAAAACACCTTTGCAATGTGGTGCATTACATGTATTTATTAGCAGGCAATCAGGTCATTTATACACAGACCTGATTGGGCCCTCAGCACAAAGTGTCCAATTCCCTTAAATTATATATGTGTAGTTGTGGGTTAAGCTCTTCAAAGACTGACAAACAATTGAACCAAATACCATGTTTGTGAATGGCTTCAAATTTCTCTTTCATGTGCGCTATGTCTAACTATTGTTTAACATCCTATGCTTTACCCCACTCAGAATACCATGCTTGTGAGTGGCTTCAACTTTTTCATTTTCTTGTCCATTATTTTAAAAAGTGAACAAAATTAAAGAGACTAAATCTATTTCTCTTTCGTATTTCCTCTTTCCATTCATGATGCTGCACACACGGATCAAAGGACTATATATTTCATTTTCTTTTAATCCATTCATCTCAATTTTTGGATTGAATAATTTCTCAAAATAGTTGGTTTCCAATGTTCAAATTGGAAATTATAACAGTTTTTCTTAGGAGTTAATTCGTCCTATCTTTGTTCAGTTCCATTCTCCCATTAGCGTAACTAGACATCTTGTGTATGATTTGTAACAAAGAAAATTTCACATTTTATTAACTTTTCCCCCCCAAAAAAACAGAGAATACATAACTTGTAAAAAATGAATGTCGTACAAGCATACCTGATGAGGTTGACTCCAAATGGTTATTCTACCCTGAAAATTAGCAACTAACAAAGCACGAGGACAAGATGCTGGAGACCACTCAAGAAACTGAACTGAATCTCGTGGACAATCTGTAAAAATTTGAATACAAAGAGTCACAAATTGAATCAGGAAGTGAAAAAAAGTTTGCCTGCATAGGCATAAGCCATGTCATCCCCTATAAATTATGAGCCTAATGATGAGGTTCTCACAAAAGGAAAAAAAAAATAAAAAATCTAATATTGCTTTCTTATCCTATGTACATGGAAAACAAGGGTAAGTTGCTTTCTCATACTGTGCACATGAAAAACAAGGATAACTCATAATCTAGGACAACCAAGTAATCTCCTAAGAAACTTCTGACTCTGCACATTATACTTAAACAACAGCATCAGGAGCAATCCAAGATTCAGCGGCAGATGCTTATATTTACCGACAAGTCAAGTGGAGAACTTGTAGAAATCATAAGGTTCGAGGAAGTTTCATTGTAAAGAATTAACCCTATGATAGGCAAAGAGTATTTCATACCTGCAGTTATATTAAACACAGCACATTCAGTCGGTCGCTCTGGATTCAAAATATGTATAGGTATCCAAAATGGCGGATGCATGTTCGAACTAGAGAAAACAAAAGAAAAATAGAATAAGGCACGCCCAAACCAAATGCACAAAAGATCTTCTAATAGTAAAACACCACAGATTCATCAAAGATTAGAACAGTGAAGCAGAATTGATGTTGCAAACACTTAAACATAAGCGATACAATGAGGAAAATGACAACGATGATGAGTGCAATTGATAGCCCCATATATCAACCAGTGAGACAAAGCCGTCATTCAGACTCGATTTGGCAAGGGACCAAATCGGTTAGGTTCGGAAAAATCCTGATAGAATCAGAGAAAATCGGTACGAAGTCAGGACCAAGACATGGATAACTATACAAGTACTTGGTAGAAATAAGAGCACTCCTTTTTTCCTTCATAAATGACATGTATATGCCTTTTATCAAGGACTGTGCCCACACTTTTTTGTCGCTAACACATGAGCATGGCAACTCAGCCATGTCAGAAGAAATTTTCAGGAAAAAAGAAGTCATGGCATAAGCCCGTTGGAAAGTCATACAAATAGTCATTCCCCAACCAGAAAATGCCACCTTTCTTTGGACCATGGGAGGAGAGAGGTTTTCCATACGGAAGTTCACCGACAAATGAGGAAAATCACCAATTTCCAGATTAATCAGGGATTTGAGGATTTGGGAGATCGATCGAGCAGTTAGCCCTTGACCTTCAAACTTGAATATTACCGATTATTCAGCATTTTTAACAGAGCTTTGTGACAATGATGTCAACTAGTACTTGGCTCTGAACCATCTACAATGCTTTCTACAATTTGGAAGTTTTGGCATTCCAGAGCTCGATCTTGTCTCAGACACACAAAGAGACGAGATATCCTAGATATCTTGGAGAGAGCAGGAAAAAATGTTAAGGTGGATGAGTGGGATAACTAGGAGAGATAGGATTAGAAATGAATATATTCGTGAGAGCCTAGGAGTAGCGCCTTTAGGGGAGAAGCGGAGGGAATGTAGGTTGCGTTGGTATGGGCATATGCAAAGAAGACCTTTAGATGCCCCTGTGAGAAGATTAGAAGGGATACAGGTAAACGATGCTAAAAGAGGGAGAGGGAGACCTAAGAGAACTTGGTTGGAGCTAATAAGAAAAGATTTGACTTTACTATCTCTTACAAAAGAGGTAGCCCAAAACAGGCTAGAATGGAGGAGTAAGATCCGTGTCGCCGACCCCAAATAGTTGGGAAAAGGCGCTAATTGATTATGATTATGATTATGAACAGGAAAAAATGATCTCAGTGAGCTGAAAAGAGGCTTCTACTAAGAGCTGGAAGAACTAATACTACTCTCAAAACAGCAAAACATCATGAGAATGCACTCACATCAACCTAGATTGCAATTATTAAGCAGAAAAGATGATGATGCTCAAGAGTTTGATGTATCCTAGGCCCTGGGTCCATTTTCCTCTCAAATCAAAGATATGCATAGCCTTTGTCTAATCAAATTATCAAATGAGCTTATGCACTTTGTTGCATTTATTAACTGTTCATCTCTTGAGGTTTACGAATTTAATGTTTCCTCACTTTTTAATAGCCCTTTCTCTAGCAGCTTGGTGTAGTCTTCCAATTCGACCCATGGCCAACAGAATACGTAGGCAGCTTTGTGCTCTGCATGTGGCTTTTAGCAGAAGAAAGAAAGCATTTTTTTTAAAGAAAAGAGGACACCATTGAATGATCCATTTTGCCCTCTCTCAGTTCTCAGTGAACTCACCAAGTCCGACATCTGCGAGAGGTAGAACTATGCCATATTTGTTAAATAATCAAAAAGACTTGCTCGTTTCAATGGGAATTCAGAAATTTAGGGATAAAGAGCCCAAAACATGCCATGCAGAGATGTATAGAAGACAAAAAAGGAAACATTTTTCTATTCTAAAGAAGGGAAGATCTCATTGAACAATCCATCTTGCCCTCCCTCACTACTCAGCTAACTCACGACGACTGAGACCTCACAAAAAGTTGAACTCTGCCGATTTGTTCAATATTAAAGAAAGAACTTGCTAGGTTCAATGGGAGTTCAGAAATCCACTTATAAAAGAGCCCAAGTCATATCATACATACATTTAATTTGACATAGTAATCCTACCACCATCAATCCTTAATGTGACCTCAAACAACACTATAATCGTTTTTCAAGAAATTCCCTTTACATTTCTCTCTTTACTCTTCTCAGACACTCACTCATTCATTTTGACATATTTAACAATCTTTTCAATAATGTTCAATTACTGCTGCAAGAAAATAAAAAGCCAATTCTAACATTGTAAGTTCAAAGGAAAAGAAGTTGAGGTTAAGCAAATAAGAACATACAATTAGTAGGAATCCACAATTTGTAAATTGATGCAACAATCTAATAGGGAAAACAGAATAGAAGGAATTTGTATTGAATTGAAAGAAAAGAAAGGATTACAATGCCTGAATCCACATGTCTCTTCGAATCCACGAAGATGTTTACATCATAAACAGACTGAATCCATAAGTTTGGAGCTTGAATCCACAAGTTGACATCCTCCGTTTCATAGAACTAAAAGAAAATTTTCATAGAACTAAAAGATATCAACTGACTCTTCTAACAGACTTGTGGGCCTATTTATAGGCTTATTACAAAGTAACTACCCTTAGTTACCAAGGGTTATAACTAACTGTTAGTCAATTGACAGTTCTACCCCTCCTGTAGAATCAATAATTCTACCATCTATTTTATAATGCGATCTCACTATTTACTAGCAGCCTGCATCAGACCCTCCTGCTAAAGAAAAGCTCGGCCTCGAGCTAAAATGAAAACTCCTTACGATCCATAATAAGGTGATAGATCAGAAACATTGAAGGTCTTATAGGCAAGTCCACAACATAAGCATTGTTGCTAATACATTTGAGGATCTGATAAGGCCCACTTTCTTTGAAGTCAATTTGCTATAATGACCAGCTGGTAGTCTCACAACTTGAGTATTTTCCCCAACCTGCTTAGGCAGAGAAGATAGATCTACTGGATGCTTGGGAAGATAACCATAAACAATGAGAAAATAAGCAAAGTCAGTGGAACAATAAGGAGTAGAGTTATAAGCAAACTCAACTTGAGATAAAAACACATCCCACTGCCTAGGTGTAGAACTAGAGTAAATTCATAGGAGATTTCCCAAAGTTCGATTCACCATTTCTGTCAGCCCATCAGTTTGAGGATGGCAGGTGCTACTGAATTGTAATGTAGTATCCAATCTTTTTCCAAATGGTCCTCCAAAAATGACCCAAAAACCTATTGTCCCTATCAGAAGTGATGGACATAGGTAATCCATGAAGACGCACAATAAAGTTGAAAAACAAAAGAGCCACATGTGAAGCATCAGAAATCCGTCCTTTTACAAGGTAAGAAATTTGCCATCTTCGAAAATCTGTCAACTACCACAAAAATAGTGTCCATCCCTTTCTTGGTTTTTGGTAAACCTAGGACAAAATCCATAGAAAGGTCTTCCCAAGGCTTATTAGGAATAGATAAAAGAGAATAAAGGCCTGTATTTTGAACATGGCCCTTAGATCTTTGACAAATTCCGCAATGTTTAATGAATTTGCTAACATCCCCTTTAAATGTAAGGCAATAGTACCTTTCCTTGACTAAAGCTTCAGTCTTATCCCTGCCAAAATGCCCTGCTAAGCCACCAAAATGTAGGTCATGAATCAACTGTTGTCGAATAGAATGGGAGGGAATGCCCAACTGATTTCCTTAATATAGAAACCCTTCAGTTAGGTAGAAATTAGGGGTGCATTTGGAAGCTGAAAATAACAATTTTTCAGCTTGAAAGGTGAAAATTTTAGCTTATCAGGGTGAAAAGTGTTTGAAAACTGAAAGGGTGAAAAGTGGTCGATGACGGTGATAGGTGAAAATTTTCACCTTTTTACCTTTTATGCCTGAAAGGTGTTTGGTTGCTGAAAGGCTGAAAAATGGCCCTAAAAGGTGATAGGTAACAATTTTCACCTTTCAGCCCTAAAAAACTGATTCTCACTTGACAAATCGATCATCGCGCATCTTCAATGAAAAAAAAATCAACTCTCTCCCAGAGGTTCGCCCGTGAGTACCCCCACTCCGACGGTGCCTCGTTGAGCTGAGAGAGTCTCTGCCCCCCATCCTCGCCGCCGTCGCCGCCTCGTTGAGCTGAGGGAACCCATGCCCACCCCTTTCGGGCAATTGCTCGGGTCGTCCAAAGCCGGTCACCCTGGTGTTTGCCCCGACGCCTCCGTCGCCTCACCGTTAAGCTGAGGGCCCCCCCTCTCTGTCGTATCTCCTTCATTTTTAGTCCGTTTTTAGACATTTTTTCATCATTATAAGAAAGAATATTAAAAATGAGGAAGAATGAAAAAAATGGGTCAAAACAGGTCAGAAATGAGTAAGAAATGTATTGTTGAAGTTTGTCTAATTAAAAAAGTTATCATGTAATCGATTACACGATAGGCTATCATGCGTTAATCATACGATAGCTCAGCTATCGTAGAATTGATTAAGCGATACAATGAGCTACCATGTAATCGATTACACGATACAGTGGGCTATCGTGTAATCGATTACACTATATTGTGAGCTATCGTATAATCGATTACACTATACAGTGTGCTATCGTGTAATCGATTACACTATACTGTGAGCTATCGTGTAATCGATTACACTATAAAGCCTACAATCATGTAATCGATTACTATAACACGCTGGATCGTGTAATTCCCCATTAAAATAGGACAAATTTCAACAGTTCATATCTCCTTCATTTTTAATCCGTTTTTGGCCATTTTTTTTGTTCTTCCTTATTTTTTATGCTCTTTCTGATCATCATAATATCCTAATAACCTTCATATTTTATTTAAAAAATCCCACAAAATCCACAATAAATAATACGTGGTGGCTCAACATCTTTATGACATCATTATTATAATAAAGAGTATTAAAAATGAAGAAGAATGAAAAAAGGGCTAAAACGGATTAGAAATGAGTAAAAAACGCATCGTTGAAGTTTATCCCATTAAAAAGCTATCGTGTAATCGATTACACGATAGCTCTTCCTGCCGTGTAATCGATTACACAATACCCGAAGCTGACAAATACAAATCAGCGTGATTTATTTTCAGTTCCCAAACATATTTCACCTTTCACAAATCAGGCCTGAAAATATTCATCCTGACGCCTGACTTCCTAAACGGGTTGTCACCAATCAGAAAAAATTAGCGTGATTATTTTCAGGCTGATATAAATTTTCAACCTATCACCTATCAGTATCCAAATGCACCCTAGAAGAAAAAGTAATACCATTTTGAAATTTGAACCAAATATCTTTGAAATATTTGTCTTCAGCATATAGTTCTTTTAAATATTCAAACCCAAACTTGTCAGTTCGAAGTATAGTTAACAAAACAGCTTTTCTACTTAAAGCATCTGCTGCCTTATTCAACTGTCCAGACTTGTGTTCAACGA
Organism: Houttuynia cordata; assembly: GCA_039654745.1. Classification (NCBI taxonomy): domain Eukaryota; kingdom Viridiplantae; phylum Streptophyta; class Magnoliopsida; order Piperales; family Saururaceae; genus Houttuynia; species Houttuynia cordata. The sequence continues at coordinate 16,835,793 of CM077505.1, forward strand.
CTAACATGGAAAACAGAATAGAAGGAATTTATATTGAATTGAAAGAAAAGAAAGGATTACAATGCCTGAATCTGCAGGTCTCTTCGAATCCACGAAGATGTTTACATCAGAAATAGACTGAATCCGCAGTCTAGAGCTTGAATCCACAAAACATCCTCTGTTTCGAAGAACTAAAAGAAAATTCTAAAAATACAATCAACTGACTCTTCTAACAGACATATGGGCCTATTTATAGGCTTATTACAAAGTAAAAAGACTTAACTACCCTTAGTTACTAAGGGTTATAACTAACTATTAGTCAAATGACAGTTCTACCCCTCCTGTAGAATCAATAATTCTACCATCTATTTTAAAATGTGATCTCACTATTTACTAGCAGCCTGCATCATAAATAGTCCCCAATATTACATGCAACTCAATAGTCAATACTATCTCAAGCAACTTCCTACCAGCACCTTCAGACTGGAGTCCTATCATCTTTTTACTGTATGTCTTAGAAACACTCCTTTCTGCCTTGATCTGCAGCCTTAACTGTGGTTAGGAACATATTCTCATTTTACTGAACCCCCCTTGCCAACTTGATCCAAATCCTATTCACCCTTCTGTTCATCCTTTTAAGATCTTTGAAAATCATTGTATAAAACAGCCTGGTGGCTTCAATCCTCCACCTCCTTTAGGCACGCTGACAACACCTCAAACAAATAAATGATCTCTTCGATTTTATCAGCTATAAAACTACTATTTTTCTACACCATGATCATGTGGTAAATTGGTCTCATGTGGTGGACCATGAAATTGTTCCAAAAACTACACTACTTTATTGTATAATGATTCAGACGGACTTGTGATCTTTCTTTCACCAAAACATTTTATATCAGATATCCAAATGCAGCATTAGTTAGACTTCAAATATAATTTTAAGGCCAAGGCTTTCGTGAATGAGACCGTGATAGTTACATTCCCTTTAAATTTTTTCCCCTTAACAAGATAAAAGGGCTATTCCAGAAAAAACACTAGCATAGAATCTAGAATTTTATCAATTTCATACCAAATAAAACAGAGGAGCAATATAAAAAATATTTTAAAATTACGCCGTGCACTACCTCGTAGACTCCATCAGAGTACAAACCTTGGAATCCTTGCACATGTCTCCGATGCACAAGCAATGGCGTTCAGCTTCCCGCACCAAGCAACAGCACTAAACAATAAGCAAAAGCCAATTATAAGCCCAAAATCCATAAGAAACTATAAAAATAATGAACAATGTTACAATGATTGGATGGAAACAACAAAAGAAGTCAATATCATAGGTTGAAATAAGATTAAACCAGTAGCCAAAGATTTTCCGACCATTTTGAGCACATAAGTGTATCATCATTAGGAATAGTAAATTCACGTAACCACGGAACATGAGAAGAATTCAGTGTCAGTCAAAGCCGACCAATCTAATGTAGCAGTTTTAAACCCGGGCTCCATTGTTTCAACAGTTGGTATTACTAGGAAGATAATTACACAACCAAAAGCTCTTTTAGTTTTGCCTTAAAACTTCAAAACGATGGCACAGAACAAAATCAACCAACAAATAAGTGAGCTTCAAATAGCAGGAAACCTGAAATTCCGACAGAGCTCGGGAACGCTCATCTTATGCTTAAGGTTGGAAGCGGGCTGCTTGAGGCGAATACGGAACACGGTCGCCGGAGAGGTAGCATCTCCCTCCATGACGACGGAATTAGAAGCGTCCTTGTTGCTGTCAGCAAACGGAGGAGCTGTTGCTGCAATCGTAGCGGCGGCCGAAGCTGTTGCTAATTCCTCGTCCAACTCCGCCACCTCGGACGCGTCGGAGATAGGGCGGGTGGCATCGGCGATGGGCTGATCGTCGTCGGCCTCCTTGGGCGGAAGACTCATGTGAAGAATAGAAGAAGGGGGAACCAGTATAATACGGATGCGGAAGAGAGAAAGGCAAGGAATGACAATGACAGCAGCAGCAGGAGGAGCTGATACTGTGGCCAAGAAGCGAAAGCGATGGAGGAATAAAGAGGCGCAACTAGTCTATTCGAGTCATCATACTTGGTTTTAAGTCGGAAGAGTAATGCCAATGGTGTGTGCGTCCTTGTTTTAGGGTTGTCTGCGGAGGAAAGACACAGGGAAGGAGGCCGCCCCCCATTTTGGTTCTTCTCATTTGGAATCCATCTTGTCAATGTCTGATGGATTCCCGATTATCCATCCCCCATGCCGGCGCTAAATCGTCCTCGCCAAGTCCTACGGCGGCTCACTGCTTTCGGTGTGTTTGGTTAGTGAAGAATTGAAGAATGAAAAGAAAATGAGAGAAAAGTCCCATGGCGTCATCAGGTAAAGTCTTTTCTTTTTGAAGTGTTTAGATAGAAAGAAAACTATAACGGTCGAAAATTATTTTTCTATGTCGCGAGGACCACATAAAAATTTTAATTATAATTTTTTATTTCTCAAATAGAAAGAAAATGAGAAAAAAATCCAACTATCCATTCGTTCTTTTTCTTTTTTTTCTTCTTTTTTTTCATTTGACTTTTTTCTTTCTTTTTCTCTCTAACTAAATGATTTTTAAAATTTTTATGTAGCCAGTTGGGGGAGAGAAAAGGAAAAAAAATAAAAAAGACAAATGAGAAAAAAAAAAAAGAAACAAGGGGAGCCGGGCTTTTTTGAAATTTTTTTATGATCCCCACAAGAGAGAAAAATTATTTTTAACCATCAGACTTTTTTGTCAAACCAAACACTAAAAAAAAACTGACTTTTCTCACTTTTTCTTTTCTTTTCCTACCAAATAAACACACCCTTTGAGTTAAAAAAAAAGGTAGTTTAAGGATAGCTAACCTTGCAGAAATTACAGACTCATTGCAAATGACATTATCCATCCTTTTCTTTGTGTGTGTATCGTGCTTCAACCATCAGAGTTAATTCATGTACCATAATGAAAGTAATATCAGAAAAACAATGTACCAGAATGCAAGCAAAAACAATGCTGTTGTGTCCCGCCAATAGTATGCATGCTAGGAAGTTATTTGAGTTGTAGTAGGTTTTATTATGTTTCTCATCAGGTTTATTTAGATTTGTGTCTATGTAGCCAGTTGGTTTATTTCTATGTAGCCCATAGGATTAGGGCGGCCTATTTAGGCCTTTTTCTTTTGTAATCAGAGGGTAATGAAAAATAGCTCTAATTCCATCTCCCTCTCCACTTTCTCTCTCCCCGACCTTTCCCTCTTCTCACGATCCGTGTTTCCCTTTTCCCCAGTCCTCTCTTCCTCTCCCTCGTTTTCCCTGCTTCTATTTTCATTTGGCCTTTGCAAGAAGCGGCACAACATATGCTTAGTTACCCTTTTATTAGCATTAATTTTACATTTTATTATTTATATTGTAAGTCACGTTAGGATGGGCCTGGGCTCGCGTGCACTAGCGTTAACTTCGCGAGTTCTCAAATTTCGATCTTATGGCAAGTGCTCATAAGCAGACAGCACGGGTTTGAATCACCCCCTCTTGTATTAAAGTGTGCTGAATGTTTGCCATGGTTTTAGTTTTAAAAAAATGTTTGCCATATTTTCTACAAGCGATTATATAGCTAAACCAATAGGGTGTTGGCGTGATGACCAGGGCACACTTCCATGAAGCAGAGGTCCAACTCCGTTGGCCACCCACCCTGGATGATGTCCCGATTTGCCACCTGAGGGGTCCGGCAGCGGGTTACAGTGCTCTAAGAGGTCAGTTGCCCTGCCCCTTCTAATCAAATCCTAAAGGCTCGGACACCCCTCATGTATATATATGAGAAAAGTTTAAATGAGATCGCTTTCATATAGCTTAAATGAGGCCAATTCAATTTATAGCTGTTGAATCTTGATATGACGGTTGCAAACAGCTACAGGAAACTCACCTAACCACTGATTTGTCACACTCACCTATCCACTAATTTGATACCCACCGTTAGATCGAAATCTAATAACCCAAAAAATTGACCTCATACTCCTTGTATGAGAACGATCTCATGTAAACCATCCTATATATATATATATATATATATATAGAGAGAGAGAGAGAGAGAGAGAGAGAGAGAGAGAGTAATGCTACAATGAGCTGCCATTCTGGTGAACGACAAAAATTGCGTGCTTCATCAGCCAATGACGTTATGTTTAATATTTTTTACCTAAATATGCAAGCTTCTTCTTTCCCTTCCCTCATCCTCTCACACCCAAAACCAGTTTGCCTTACTGCCCCAGTCCGGACGAGCTCATCATCCCCTCTCAAGTCTCATAGGATGAGGGAAACTTAATACCTGAGATTTTCTGCCCCAGAGAACATGACAGATGACTATTTTTGCCATGTCAAATCTTGCCTTCCTTCAATATGTCTATTCTTCAGTCAAAATGTGGACTTACCAATTGATATTCACCCAAATGTGGTTTTCTCAATGATTATCTTAACCCCTGCATTAAGGAAAACAGGAGTGTTTCATACAAACCCAAACACAGCTCAACTTTAGCATGTAACAAGACCAAAGCATTTTGACAAACATCTTATGTGCACAAAATCAAACAACATATTTTCCCTAAAAAAACTGAAAAACCCAAAAAATAAAAAGATGTACCAAAAACATCCGATCAGATAAAACAACCTACCAGGATTTTACCCAAAAATAACAACAATACATATCAAGTTTAGAACTACAAAAATGCAATATTTTTCTAGAAAACGAAACCTGGTCCCTGGAAAAGGGGTCTTCGCTCTCATCAACCATTCCAAGGCTGGGACAGTGGTGCCAGAGATGGAACGGAAGCGAGAGGAGTGGAAAGAGGAGTGGTGGGAGAGGTAGCAGGAGTGGCCGAGCATCTCGTCGAGAGGGTCTGTCGGCGAAGACAGAGAGGCGGCGGAAAGAGAGAGGTGGGGACTGGTTGGGGCTGGGGGGAGATGCTAGTTTGGTTTATTGATTTGGAAGGAGTGAGGAAGGAGATGAGGGTATTTCTAGAATAAAAATAAATAGAATTAAACAGAACCTGATTGATATCCGCGCACCTCAATTTGAATTGCCTAGGATGATATAGTGAGCCGCAGGTTTTAGTGAACCGGATGAGCGGCTTCAATCGTGGGCACTCGTTTGTAATCGTGCGATTGGAGATGATATAGTGAGCCGCAGGTTTTAGTGAGCCGAATAAGCCACTTCAATCGTGGGCGCTCATTTGTAATCGTGCGATTGAAGCAGCTCATATATATATATATATATATGGAAAAAGTTTAAATGAGATTACTCTCATGTTGTCACGCCCCGGGCACCGCCCGATCTAAACCTAACCCTGTCCAAGAGCCGAAACGACACACAGGGGCGACGTTAAAAGAGATATAGCGGAAGACTTATACCCCACATACGGTAGTCCATCAAACAGAGTTACGCCAACTACTTTGAGCAAGAGTAAATAAGAAGATATAAAGAGGACTTTAAGTCTAAAATTGTCCACAAGTCTTAAACCCACGACTAGAATCCTGAGCCAACACACCGGGCTCGAAACAAAAAGGACCTAGAAAAGATCTAAACATAAGTCTGATATAAGTATCATCAACCACCATGTTCCATACTAAACAAAGTACAACAGAAAAGATAGTCACATCTAAAGGCCTCCACACATAATCCCAAGCTCTTTCCGACCGCTCCTCATACAGAGGATCATGTCCATCTGCGTGTCACACCACGCAGCCCCAAAACAAAACAAGGAAAGAGGGGTGAGTATAAAACTCAGTAATGGTTTTTATACGATCGACAATAATCAAAAGTCATTCAGCATCACGACATAGCAATATAGATCCATAATCGACATGATTATACCATTTTCTAGTCATGCATTCATAATACATATTCCTGCATAACACTATCTCATTCACATACTTTCTACTCATACATTCATAACACATAATCCTGCATAATAATGTCTCATTCGCATACTTTCCACTCATGCATTCATAACACGTAATCCTGCATAATAATGTCTCATTCACATACTTTTCACTCATGCATTCATAACACATAATCCTACATAATAATATCTCGATCACATATAATGAATGCCGCCATCAAGGAGTAAACACAATCATCGCCACGAACGCGGCATTGCCACACAGGCGGAATCTAGTCAAGGCCACGAAGGCGTATCATAGTCCGGTTTCCACATAGGAAACTTAAGGTCAGGGTTGTCAGCCCCTAATCTGCTCGCCCTGGACGATCCTGGCCAAGGATGTCCGATTCCCACATAGAGAACCTAGAGCAGGTGTGTTCGCCCTGGGACATCTCCTGCGGTGGGAGAGAGCCTGAATCCTCACACAGGGAACCCTAGAACACGTGGTAGCTGGTGCACCAAGCGTACCACTCTGGATGCTCAAACTCTGGATGCTCAAGTCCATATGACAATCTCAATAATCTCATCCGCAAGGCAAGTACACAACTCGCCCCCCATGCATCTCAATGTAACATCATTTTAGCTCAACTCAACCCGGGGAGTATACCTGTCCCACGAAGGGACGAAATTGAAAACATGTCCTTTCAGACCAACTAAGTTTCGATTAATCCACCGATCGATTAATCCGGCAAGCAATCTCAAGCATTGCTTACAATCGATCAATACCGGTTAAACAATGGTAAAACTTCATCCATGAAGTCCGATACATGATGCATGCTATCATGGTACATCCGTGATCAAGACCTATGTGTGTTCCAACACATGGAACATGCTCCCAATCCATCCCCTCGTGCATCATAATCAAAGCATAATCAACTAAAATCTAATAGATTCCCATGTGTGTGTATACTCATGCATATTCTAATCACATGATTCTTGCTTCGACATAAAATTATTGAGCAATATTTGTATGCTTAAATACCTTCCAAAAGAACTATTATAAACCGAAATCAAAGCAATTTCTATCATCAAGCTTTAATCCATCCATGTAGAGTTGAAGGTTTACTCCTACAAGCATGCTCTTTTACCATACAATAAACCATAACATGATCACCTCAATTACTCATAAGCCATATGATCTACACATGAATTATATATTTCATGAGCCCTTTAACTTATGTTTATGTTGGTGTTTGATTAGAATTAGTGGTACTTTAATGTAGTTTTTGGTTTTTGTAGGAAAACAAGAGTAAGACACAGAAATGAGGTGAAAAATGACTCTAATGTTTGAATATTTATAACTTCGTACACAGATCTCTAATTAGATTTATTCAAGTTTTATATTAAATTTCAAGAAGTCAGCTTTCCAACGCTACTGACTACGTGCAATTCGGAGTTCAGAGTAAAAAGTTATGACTATTGGAAAATCGGGCTGCAGAGCAAAACCGAAAAAACGATCGGTCGGTAAATAGTGTAGATTGATCGCGGGTCATCTCTTCCATTTTCAAATATTTAAAAACCGAGACTCCATTAATACATTTTCAAACATTCATCCAAGGTATCAAACATCATTAAAAATCCATAAAACCTTCCAGAACACTAATCTAGATCATTCTAAGATATAACCATAAAAAATAGAGGCATGAGATTAACACATATTAAACTTACCATTAGAGACTAAGTATACAAAAACCCCTTTCAATAAAATCATTCAAAATGAGATTTTTGCCACACAAGGCTGAGATTGAAGAACCCATTACCTTGACTTGATGAAAATGAACCTTCAATCACCTCCAACACCTTCCAAAAACACGATTTTGTGTTAATACACCACTAATCTCGATTTAGCTTTGAATATCTATAGAAAATCCTAAGAAATAGAGCTTTGGAAGCATAAAATAAGATTTTGAAGATTAGGACTTGGAGAAGAAATATAAAACAGTAGTTTTTATGCTTTCAAAATAGATTGAAACAATGGGGAAATCAAGATTAAGAAGGTTTTTAAGAAAAACCTAAAAAAACAAGAAGAGATTAAGTTAATTACCTCTAATCCTTTCCTTTTCAAGCCTAACAGGGAAGAGGCTCCAAGTCTCCTGGCCAAGCCTATTCCCAAAATGGAAAATTCCACAACCCTTTCCTTTTATTGAAAAAATTGGGGTAGACTTAAGTAAAATGTGGAGTAGAAATACGATTTTTGGCTAAAATTATGAAATGTGACAATTTTAACCCAAAATCAAACTCAGAAAATTCTAAAAATTTTTATAGTGTCTTCCTTGATGTCTGGGGCATTTTGGTCAAGAAAAACTATTTTCGTCGATGGGGCCCACAGGGGTCCCGCTAAACCCTAATTTTTGGAAAATTGGTGAAAAATCTCAAAAATTCAGGTTTGATCCAAAATCACTTAAAACTCATGGGTGTGAAGTTGGTTTTGATTAAAAACTTCATAAACCTCATTTATTTTGAAAACTACTAAATTTAAACCCGAAAACACTTAAACCATACAATAACTGATACACACATATTAAAATAAACTGGTTCAAGATGAGGGATCTTACACATATAGCTTATATGAGGCCAATTCAATTTGTAGCCGTTGATCTTGATCTGATGGTTCATTTAAACTTTTCCCATAGCTTAAATGAGATTGCTCTCATATAGCTTATATGAGTCCAATTTAAGTATGAACTGTTAGATCTTGATCTGACGGTATTAACAATTAGATCCTGTAGCGACCGTAAATTTTATAATAATAAAGTGGAATTTTATTGCTCAAATGGAGTAATTTTGAATTCTAGAAAACTCATTAAAATTGAATTTAAAAATTTAAAGTTTTTTCGTCATACCGATCGATCGCGTTTTTGGTAGATCGATCGGGAGACGATTGATCGCTTTTGTATCGCATCGATCGCCGGACGATCGATCGCGTATACAGACCGATCGATCACCGTTAATTTCACGATTTTTGAGGCAAATCCGTTGGGGAACCTCTTGGGCTGATTTTGGGGGATCTTTGTAAGACGTGTCTGACCTAATTAGCCCCAATCAACGGATCTAAACCTTGGTAAGTATTTCAAATTTGAAAACCCTAATTAATAGCTAATTGACAATCTATTTAAATGGAGAATTAGTTATGGCAAAGAATTAGATTTTTTTTGGAAGATTGTGAACGTGATTGGGATGAGATTATGGCCCTTTCTATATGAATGAAGGATGCCATATATCAAGGAAATAAATTGAGATAATTGTTTTCAATTAGGATATTTACTTGAAATCGGTTTGGTAACTAAGTGATTTGGTCAAAGATACTTACCAACCAAGGTGTGTAACTGTTGAGGATGGATTGATCACGTCCCTAACTGAGAGATTCACCCTTTTTCTTGTAGATCGTGGCCCTTGGATGATAGTTTGATTAACGGTGGAGGTTTGCCCTAGAGATTTGAGCTTTTTCTATTTAAACCCTCCATAAGAGAGACCGGCACCCTTTTTGGTGAGCTTTGGGAAACGTGCCAGCAAGAGGGCAGAGCAGCCAGCCTCCTCCTCTGTCCGGCCTAGGTGGTGGTGTGTCCTTTGGTGGTTTTCGTGGTGCTTTCGAGAAGAAGAAGGGTCTCAAGATCGAGTAGAAACCGATTTACGAGCATTAGGTATCGGTTTTCACAAGGTAGGATAATCTTTTACCACAATTTATTTTCTCTGATTTTTGTATGATCATGAGTGTATGATGTTGCTGATTTTATAGCCTATTGCATGTTCTATTTACATGTCTTAATATTGTTGTTAATGCGATGAAAGTCATATGCTTCGGTTTGCATGCTCTACCGTATTTGACCATACGTATGTTTCAATTCTTCTCGTCCCATGCCTAGATGACATCCCCACTTCACTCTACATGAAAAGATATGTCCTTCATGCTCTGTGAATGGTATTGGACGTCTGTCTAGAATTAGTTGTCCCATTTCCTTGATGGTTGTGCATCATGTTGGTTGTAAACGTAACCGATTGCCTAAAATCAGAGTGATCCTTTGTCATACATATTTAAAATGTGAACAAAGTACCTATCTAAGTCTATGATGTTGAAAAGTCGTAATCTTAAAGTCAGAGTTCAGCGTGATAGAATGTTTGTATGTCTAAGTTTAGGTGTCCTAATTATGATTACATGAGACAATCATACTAGAATGCATGTTAGCAAATCAAGTAATGTATCTAAGTACATACCATGCTAAGTGATCTACACATGAATTATGCATTTTATTATCTCCTAAACTTATATTTATGCTAATGTTTGATTAGAATAACTACTACTTTAATATAGTTTTTGGTTTTTATGGGAAACAAGAGTAATACACAGAAATGAGGTAAAAAGTAACTCGAATGGTTAAATTATCATACCTTCATGTACAAATGTCGGATTGGACTGATTCAAGTCTTATGTTAAAGCTCAAGAAGTCAGCTTTCCAACGCCACCAACCACGCGCAATTCGGAGTTCGGAACAGAAAGTTATAACCATTTGAATTTCATGAACAATAACAACGATCGATCGGCTATCAATGCGATCGTTCGCCTCAGCCGCAAAAGCAGTACATTGAAGGTAGCGATCGATCGGACCTCAAAACGATCGATCGTATCTACTGGAATTTTTCAATCGCCGAAGACAGTAACTACGATCGATCGGTATCATACGGCATCGATCGGCAAAGCGATCGATCCGAGGAAAATAACGAAGGAATTGCGATCGATCCGCCAGCGAACGATCGTCAATACGGAACGATCGATCGCCGTGTGCGGCAAACCGAAATAAGACCTATTTCGACTTGGATTTGGAAGGGGACTTCGTGGTTTCTCTTCACTCTTATAAATAGACCTTATGGGAGAACGTTTTGGGGACCACATATTCAACCTTGGAGAACCAGAGCTTTATTGGAGGCTAGAGAGGAGGAAGAGAAGAAGTCTTTTGGAGCAAAGAAGAAGAAGGATTTATGACGATGGATCTACATAAACAGGCTTTTCTTTTCTCTTTTTCTATGTGTAACTAAATTCCTTGCCAAGGCTTGATGAAGCCCTAGATGTGTATTGCTACTCTTGATAGTTTAATTCTATAAAGTTGATTATGATTCATGCTTAATGCGATTTCATGAGTTTCTTTTGAGTGCTTGATCATAGACTTGATTGATTATGAATGAAATTAGATATTGTGATTGATTTTATACCCGATCAAGGATAAGATTAATTGCATTATAATAGAGTTGTGATTGATTCTATGCCCGATCAAGGATAGGATTGATTACACAATAGTGGATGAACTTTCGTGTCCGATCAAGAACGTTAGTGAATTCATTAGTAATTCGTGTGTCCGATCAAGAACACGAATTACCATATCATGTCAATGTATGCTTAATAATAATTGAGAGTAGTAATTGCATGTTTAGTGGTGGATTCATTGCCTTGATAATTCTTTGCATTAATTAAAACTCAGCTTAGTAGTTAAAGTTCATAGCTTTATTTAGATTAAACAAAAACTGCAACTTTATTCCCTTGAATTTGGTAAAAGATTAATCCGTCCCTGAGGTTCGACAACCCTTTAATACTCGCCGTAGTACAATTGTCTTGTGCAATTGCAAGGGTTTTAATTTTAAAACGATCACCAAGCAATGAATTAATTAACTTAAAATTTATAAAACCCAATCTTTGTCGTACTAATGGAGTCTGACATCATGTCAGGATTTCACTATTCACTGTGGTGTCCGGGAATACATGGCATAATTATATGATGTGAGCAATGGATTAAGTGGAGAGAATCACTAATCGGGTTTCGAATTTGTAGCGGAAAATGAATTAAATCAACAAATTTCAGAGCCATTTGGGTTCTGTAAAAGTTGTTAAGAATGTCATGATAACGTCAGAAAGAGTCATTAATGAATTAATAAAGTATATATCATTAGTTAATTAATATAACTTAAGTTAATTGTTCTCGGCCAGGACTAGTCCTGCACCGACGAACCCTAATAAGAAACTGATAACTAATTGTACAAAAATCTAAAAATTATGCCATTTGTCAGGTTGTAAACTAAACTCCCATGGCTACCTGTATAAAAAATTTCAGAGGTTGATTCGCTCTGTACAAGAAGTGGTGATCGTTTGAAGTGGACTATTCTGTTTGGGACAGAACACTGTTTTTTGTTCTAAAACCCTAAACCGTAATATTACTATTAACTATGGATTAAGACAGTATTTAAAACACTAATTAAATGTGAGAAGACCTCTAGGGCCTTTGTAACACTAAGTATAAAAGTTTAATTTTGGGTCTTAGAGCTGAGAATATCTGTCCGTAATTAATCGTCCTTTGTGTCTCTTATCTTGAACGATCCTTTGTTCAAGAGGCCTCATTGCTTGACCTATATTTAGTGCCTATGATATGATCTATTATGGGCATGTCATTCAATCGTTTCTGTATCGGGGATTGTCAACTCTAGGGCTAGGTACGGTGAAGGTGGCAGAACATGATCCTTGGCGAATCTTATGGCATGTCTCGTTGATGAGTCATTGTGTCGGGTCTCAGTTGAGTTCCCAGACTCAATTGTTTCAAGATATTGAACACTCCTTTATGAGTCAATTCGAGCTTTGTTCAAACATGGTCTTGCACTCCTACGAAGAGTCAAATTTAGAATGACATGTTTCAAGCCTCTTAATGAGATGGCTCAGATGTATTCAGTGTCACTCGGTTGAAATATTTGTTTCTCCGCTAAGAGTCATTTATGAGAACTCTTAGTTGGAATCATAGTATGCTCACGAGCCATAGCTAGGCCCGTGGTGGTCTCAGATTTATTGAACCTCTGTACTTCAGCCGATGACGGCAATCACGTGCGCTTTAGATTGTATGACATTACAGAAGGTCTACAATCTCCGCCCATTGTGCTCGTAAGCACCGATGGGGCCAGCATCCCTAGACGCATGGCCGGGTTCCTCTGTAGAACCTCTAGGATGTTCTGGTATTGATGTCTATAGGGGAAGTGGATAGAGCTGAGAGCAGAAATTGTTATCTCCAACCCTTTGGATGTTTGGAGCAGATACTCTTGTGACATCTCCTTACTCTCTGTAAGTTTGGAATCTTATATATTGATTTTATCCTTCCTTGACCTTTGAGAGTCTCGGATGATGATTGGTTTCCTAGTAAGCGAACTGCATATTTGCTGATCCTGAGTCTATTTGTACTTGTCTTCAATCTTTGAATCTTTTGGCATTTGAATTATTTTTCTATTGTGGGATTTTCTTGTATACTACTGGGTATTTCCTATGGAATACTCATGCATCCTCTGATGCAGGGATTAAGATGGAACGGAAGTGATCGACTATTACTTTTGGTGATGCTGGACGCTGAAGTCAGAAAATGAGTTACTTTTAATTTATTGTTTATGTTGTTGATTGTGGAACTTGCGGCCTGTGTGCCATTTTATTGGTTAATTGTGAAGATTTATCGAATAATGTAATAATTAAATTAGACTTCTTTTTGTTATTCTATCTCATGTACGTGGATATGGTTTAAGTCTTATCGATCCAGTATGACCCAAGCATGTAAATGGGTATGTGATGATTCGAATATTCGGTCCGTCCCAGATTCCTACTCTTATAACCTTAATTGGATTATCGCTTCCGCGCATATTAGGGTTGTAGAAATTTGGGGCGTGACAAATCTTGATATAGGGTTTAGGGTTTAGGGTTATAGCTTATATGAGGCCAATTCAATTCGTAGCCATTGGATCTTGAGCTGATGGTTACAAACGGTTTCAAGGAACTCACATATCTATTGATTTGACACACTCAGGTCCCCACTTATTTGATACCCACATCGGAATCTAAAGACCCAAAAGATTGGCCTCATGCTCCTTATATGAGAACAATCTCATGCAAACTATTCTCATTTAAACTTTTCCATATATATATATATATATATATATATATATATATATATATATATATATATATATAGTAGTAAAAAAATACATGTATGTGCACATCATGTAACAACAAGTCTAGAATCAACCATTGATAAAAACAATACAAATTATAATGCGCGTGATCTTGCTTTATATGTTTGGTTTTAAAATGGACATAACCATTTCAACTTGGTGAAGGTGAAACAATGAGTGTTCTTCCAATAAGGTAACGGCTTTGTTCTCTCATATGAGTCCATTATGGGGCTGTTTGGATAGAGAAGGAGCGAAGAAAAAGAAATGGTTTTCAGGGGAAAAAATTCTTCAGGGAATGTGAAATATGGTTTGGATAGTGGAAAATTTGCAATGACTTTAATGGGCGTTGTGCTTGGATAGTGAAAACAGTAGTTATTTTAAATTAGACATTAAGTTCCAAATATGCCCCTCACCTGGTTTGTTAGGTTAGGGTCGAGGTGGGCTGAGGGGAGAAAAGGGCTGCAGCAATCGCCGTGCTCTTGTCCGCCACCTCCCCATGCTCCCGAGTCCCTCATGCCGTCGTCCGGTATATCTTCCTTGTGCTGCTTCGCCAAGTAATTGTGTCATCGCCGCTGTACATCTCCTCGTCGTGCTCCCGTACTTGCTCGCCGTGTGTGAACAAGTTTGGCCCCTCGTCGCCGTCGTTTGTGATCCCGTGTCCCTTGTTACCATTTTTTGGTACCTCGTCGCCGTGCACGAAAGGTGGGTTTGGATCACTTCTTCGAGGAACAGCAACAAAAGCTGGGCAGAAGACAAATAATTTTGATGCTTGACGTGATATGAGTGGTCGACGGCTTCGCCACGTGAATGCTGAGAAGAAACTAGAGGAGTGGCATGCAGAGGCTGAAGAACGAAAATTAGAGAAGTTAGCAGAAAATTTCCTCAAGAAGAAAGCCAAGGAAGTAAAAAGTGCCAAACCTAAAGACACAGAGAAGTATATTGAGAAGTATAGGAAAGATTCTGCCAAGTGAATGGAAGATGTGGAGGCATCTGCGAAGGAGTCATTTAAGTTATATCAAAAGTCCAAGCGTCAAATTTTGCCTGCATCTGGACCTGCATTGAAGCGGCTGAAGATTTGGAGAGTTCTGAGCTTTTGTTTTCCGTGTTGAGGATATAAGTTATTTTAGGTATTTCACTGCAGTATTTATTGTTCATTGTCTAAGGATGTGGTACTTATGTGATTAATTGCTTAACAGGTTTGTCTTACATGATTAACTGCCGATTTTAGCTGTATTTTTAAGTGCTTTTGGTATAAGGTTCTTAGATTGCTTCTTTGCATTTTTTATATGGTAATGGGAGTCGCCATGGAAGTTGAGGTTATATCATACCCTAACTTTGTGTTATTGAGTTGGATGAAAGAAACGATTACAATAGGTGTCGATTGCGTGTGAATGGCAGCTCCTTTCATAAAAAATGATTCTTTCATGCACAAATTGAGTGCTTCTATGTGTGTATGTAAGTAGATGATTCTCTCATACTTTGTTGTAAGAAAAGAAAATGATTTGGGAGAGAGATTGAATTTTATGATCATTAGCATTTGAAAGCCTCGTCGTGCTCCGGTACATGCTCGCTATGCCTCCTCATCGTGCTCCTATGTGTAGATCACACCCCATGACATTATACACTGCTCGCATAGGTACCCATCCTAGAAGGAAGTTCATGAAATGTCGAAACCAATATGTAAGTTAAATACAAATTAGATATATGTATACAATTTATGCAATTCGTATTATATATGCATATTCACACATTGATTTGTTTCTGAAGGGGGAGAAGGGATGCGGGTACTTTGTGTGGCTGGACGGTCAACTTCAACTTAACATTGCCACAAGAGGTGGTGAAAACGTGTATTTCAACAGCATGAATCAACAAGGAAATCGAAGGTGGTTGGTGGAGGAATATATGAGAGACAACCCTAGGATCATGATGTTATTTATATTTTTGATAATATTTTGTTTGGTAGTCATGGTCAAATGGTGATGGATGAAATTGAAGTGTTTATACTCATTAAAGTGATGTTAGTTTTAAGAAACGCGATATCAAGTTTGAACAAATTTATTCTAAATTATGTAAAAGACTGCTAATGTATGTATTGTTAGAATCCATTATATATGGTTTGTAGAATTTATATCAGCTGCTTATTAACGGTTCCTGTCCAAGCATCTAGCTACACTTTGATTACAGTCCATACTCCAAAATAAACTACCGCTTTCCTGATGACTCTTCAGAGACTGAAGTCCATTTCTGAAGGTGGTCTGATTTGGGCTCGAATACATTCAATTCCAGTGTCTGGATTACATTGGAATTTATAGTGTTGGTCGTCCAAATTACTGCTATAATGTTTACAATATCAATCTCAAAGAATGAGAAACCAGTTTGGCCTATGAGGATTTGGGTTGTTGGTTACGACATTGCGAGCATTCTTATCTTCCCCTCTTGTATTGGCAGCACCAGCATCGACATCGACATGGAAGCCATCGTCTTGGCTTTCGCATCAGAGACATCGAACAACAATTGAGCGTTGAGGTATCTAGGTACCCTTACAGCCCTAGCAATATGAACAAGGACTCAAACTATGTAGAATATCATACTTAGTAGCATCCTTATAATTTCTGTATCCTCTAGCAGGAGTTTGTATTTTATGAACAGATGCAGGGCATTCCTCGAACTGTTCTTTGCAATATGGTTTGTGATGGGCAACGTTTGGGTATTTGATTCTCGAATTCGAAGTTTTGATCGGGCACCCAAGCTGCATATACTGTGCATTTCGCTGCTTGCTTGGAATGCCCAAGCTGCATATATTGAATTCACAGGAAGTTACCTCTGCTTAGCCATATACTAGGACAAGCATAAAGTGAGACAGTTGCCTTGTTCGCATATATTTCACGTAGGTTGTGTTGATCGGTGCTGAGAATCATCTCGTGTTGCCCTCTTTGCAAGCGTCAAATAAACTGATGGGCACATAATTTACACACTGCCTTGTAAAAAAATGTTCATCTTTGTTTTGGTTTTTCATTTTATTAAATGCTTTTAACACTAGAGATAACATTTTTTCTTGGAAGATCATTGGTTTTTAATGAACTGCAAAGATAATTTGAGCGCATAATTTACACACTGATATTTACGGAAATATTGCTATGAGCTTCACGTGCCAAACAAAGAAATAAATGGCTGATTCCAATGATGAAAGCCCCATAACAGAGCATAATTTTCTACCAAGGGAATCTCAGAAATTTTAGTTTTGACAACCCAATAGGCCTGAGTCATGAATGGAAAATCCCAATTTCTAGCCAAATATGCAGATAAATATTACAAATCCCAAACCGTTCTGTGACAACTTATACCAGCTAATGACCCTTGTTTCTTGGGTTTCCACACCCTTCATGTGATTGGCGAAAACCATATCGACATATCTACACCAGTGATTGGACAAAACTTCCTCAACTTATACCAGCTGTTCAGATGTATATCACAATTTGGAGACCTGCTGCTTCCTTCAAATATGACAATTAGTTGGTTTCAAGATAAGACTACTGAAAAGCTCATTCCTCTTCCTCGGACCTAAAATTAAAAAACAGTAAATCGTTAAAGAAGCCTATGTTCAAAAACACGTAAAGGGATGGAAAAAAGTTATATCGCAAGTTATTTTTGCTGTAATAAAGAAAAAATTTCTGTCAAGTCTTGAACACATTAAAAAAACTGCATGCATGCCATGATACAGATGTATTTATTAATTTGGATGCAAATTTTCCAAGAATAAATAACCTTTACCACAAACTAGAAAAGAGATGCTATCTGTATGAATGCACATATGCACAAGCAAATGTAATAAGTCTACATAAAGAAAAACATCCATTACTCAAGGCTTTCTTGGACTTTTTAAGCTTATTTAAATTGCTTAATGCAACTTTGATCGATACTCCGCTCTTCCCTTCATTTGCTTGAAACAAGGAGAGAGTATCTGAACCATACACTGGCAAAACCAATAAGTTAATATATCTGCTCTATAAATATTACAATTAGTAAGTGTTCAAACAGAATTACAAGTGAGCCAAAAAAAAGTCTTGTGGCTATCAGAATATCTGTATCCTCATTCCCAGGATGCTATTCTCATTTAACTAGTCTTCTGCAAGCAGATGAGTTATATATTAAAAGATGTACCATTGGCTCAACTACATAGCTTTCTAAACAGCTTGGGCAAGCGCTATTATCCAAAAAAAAAGAGGAACAAGAAGCATATAAGTTAGTCACAATTCGGTTCCTATAAACACTTACTAGGCACCAAAAATGCCCTCATTCTTTGTACTGCAAAAACTATTTTTCAGTCGCAAAATTTAATGACCCAGTTTTATACATCAAATCGGGTTTCCCAAGCACATACCTTCCTTGTCTTAGTAGCCTCTGATCTTACAAAAAATCAGAATGTTTAAAGAGAGTTTGAACGAGTAGCTGCAAGTCAGTTCCAAACAAAAATTAACCTTGTATCTCAGCAATTCAGTCAAGAGAATCTAACATATAAGCTCAATTTAAATTGGTAAGTAATAGTGTCAGAAAATAAAGTAACAGGCTCCCAGCTACTGAAATATAATATAATCATACCCGTATTATGAAATAGGAAAATATTAACACATTGTCGGCAAACTTTCAACTAAATTCACCAGTATGCAACCAGTGACTTTCAACATTAAAAATACACCAATATGCAGGTAGGAGGTGATTTCAACTGCCATATGACCAAAAAAGCAGTTGTGCCATCATTGCTCCTGTTGTTTCCATTTCTAACTACTGCATACCTTGCATAGCAAAATTCCCTGCAAAGAATGTTATCAATCAGCATCAATAGGGGTATAATAGTTTGCTACCATCCACTCATATAAGTTGAATGACTGAAAGCACAAACCAAAAAAGAGTAGTTCACAACACTATAGATTGTGAGGAGGTGGTGGGACCACAGGAGGCAACCCATAGTGTTCCCCTCTAATGTTATCTCTCTCTACACGCATATACTGATCATCCCTGGCATATGGAGCATTCACTCCACCCAAGTCATGGTCAACATCATCATCATCAACATTCTCTTGAACTATATCATCTTGTTCCCACCTCTCAAAAAGTGCATCTCGCATATCTGGATATGGAGAACCATTATGCTGTTCCTGAATAAAATTATGTAGTGCCATGGCCACACGCACCATTTTAGTTTGTATGTGAAAAGGATATCTTGGAATGTTATCAAACAACTTGAACCTTTCCTTGAAGACACCAAAAGTCCTTTCAATAATATTCCTAAGAGATGCATGAAGTTGATTGTACTTCTCATTTCTGCCAGATGGTGCACGACCTCGAAATTCAGGAACATGGTATCTAACACCTTTGTATGGTCCAAGAAACCCCTTCTTATTAGCATATGCCGCATCCACAACATAGTACTTATTAACAGGGGGAGTGGGAATCCAGAATTCACATCACCAATGCAATGTGAAAGCACTTTCGCATCGTGTGCCGAACCCTCCCAACCAGCCATTCCATAAATAAACCTCATGCTAAAGTCACAAACTGCCAAAATATTCTGTGTTACCTGCCTTGTTTTTCCTCGAAAAGCTTGTTGCATTTTTGCCTCCACTTTTGCCTTGATATGCGTACCATCTATAGCTCCAACACAATCTTTGAACTATGGGCAATACTGTGAGTTGTTTGCAATGTATGCAGGTGTTTGTTCAAGAGGTAGCAGTGGTCTTACCTTGTTGTCTGCCCAAACATAGAGAAAGTCCAAGACAATATGGAGATGACGATTGATATTTTCCACTGAGTGTGATGCATTATGGCCCATCACGCGCTGCCCCTGACTGTGTCCCAACAAATGTAGAACACAATAAACTTGCTCCTCAACTGCCCCTACGTGGATTCAAGTGGATCAGATTCCTCTGTGGAACAATTGACTTGCCAATGAAAAACAGCAGGAGTTCATATAAAATTACCTAATCTTCAATCTCAGCTTCATTGAAGAGATCCATGTTCTGTATAACCTTCTGCACAAGCTAGAAAGTACACCAAATCATATGCAGTAGTCATAAACATATAAGCAATTAGAGGAATATAAACAATATACATATATCAGATGTAAAGAAACAAGTTCATCTAAAGCATACTTTGAGTGCAATTAAAATGAAACCAACCACACATCATAGTTTGTTAAGTATTACATGCAAACATCATCATCTACTAGTAATAAGTACACCTGTCTTATTATTACAACACATATAAAGTACTAACGTCCATGCTTATCTGCCCAATAACTACGCAACCATTTCTCTGCGTAAGAGGGATGGAACTTTTCCATGGCCAGCCACAACATCCTTGTTGTCTTCTCGAGGAAGAAGGTGTTGCTTGCATAGTACATCGGGTCATCGTCATCATAGCCTGGAAGAGACTTTAATAATGCAATGCATCTATTGAACTCCTCAACCTCAGCATCCGTTGCACCTCGGACAATATCATTTCTGTCCATCATGGCTTGTGACAACTGTTGCATTCCAGAAGTTACCTCAACATCTGAGGCCTTCCTCTTACTCTTCTTTTGGGCTACAGGTGTGGGTTCATTGGGATCTCTTCTTGTGGTAGTAGATTGGGGATTGCCTTGAGTTTGAGGCTGACTACTAGATCTAGGCACATCTACTTGAGGTGTGGCTGCACGACTAGAGTTGGGTTGGGAGTGGGGCCGACTACTAGATGCTGGGAAATTGTGTTCAGAAGGTGCTTGATGAGACATGGATTATTGTTGCAGATCCCGTTCACGTTGGACTTCCTCTGAGCAGTTTTTGTAAGGCAAGCCATTAACATACTCTGGGTGGTAAGGATCAGAACTCCAACCACCATCTATCCAATTTTCATCAACTTGTGTGGTTTCTGCTTGAGATTGTCTTGCACTGCATCGTCAACGGGGAACTTACTCTTGCCACAAGCATCCCTGAATTTTCCTGAAGCATGGTTGTTGCCATATATAAAGTTCAGATCAGCCTCTGCCTGTTCAGTGTAGTCCCACTTTTCCAACCTCTTGCATCCTTTGCGGCTCTGTACAACAAGCACCATGTGAGGTTAATTGAAGAAGGCACAGCAGTTGCATGACATAAAAGGCATAAACTTATATGAAATGACTCACCGCATGAAAGCTTTGCCATACTCGTGAAGGAGCAATAGCCGTGTGTGGTGTTGTAATTCCATCCAAGGCCTGTATATCCTCTTAGCTCAGTTCACCTAGACCACAGTAGTCTACCCTTTTCATAATGATTTTTCAAAGCCGCAACATCAACATGGATATTGTTCTTCACTCTCAACAATGTGGCCACTTTCTCCCACCCTTCTTTGTCCAGCTGATTCAACCTCTTATGTCCATCTCTTATGGCAGTTGCCATGTGTGTGAGGAAGGCATAATGTTCAACTTGATTCCATTCGACCTTCTTAGCAAATTTCTTTGGAGCATCAATAACTTGGACATTATCGTGTGTGTTTGCAGTTGACATTTTCTGGATTAATAAATGAACAAGTGCACAGGTCGCAAATGTCTCACATAAGCAGCATGCATTATGCAATGAGCTTGCCATAATATGGGAGCATGAACATACAACATTTTTCTATTTTTACAAGCCTGACCCTTCAATTTCAGACTGATTTTAAGAGATAAAATATATGCGTAACCATCAAAATTCCTCAATGCCAAATAAACATATGTAGGTATTCACAGACCACAGTAAATATAAGCATATACAGGTCTTCATAGTATTTATCAGCATGAACATACAAACAATTTCTACTTGCACAAGACTGACCCTCCAATTTCAGCCTAATTTTAAGACAGATAAATATATGCATAACCATCAAAATACCTAAACGCAAAATGTAGAAATGCAAGTAGTCACAGAACATGGTAAGCATAAGCATTGATCTAAAAGCTTGATTTTTGGAGATATATGCATACCCATCAAATTCCCAAGTCACCATGTAGAAGCAATATATGCTTTTTAAAATTTTATGAGAAAGCAAGACTCATGCGTAATAGTTGAATTTTCAACCTCCCCTTCTAATATATCATGCATTTCTACTAGAACAAAGACTGCTTCCCATCTAGAACCCAATGCCACAGCAGCAAGGTCCTAGGTGGAAGTCATAAACCACAACAAATCAACCAGCATAGACTCCCGAGTTTGAGCCAAAATAGGAATAAACTGTTTCAACAAGCAGGGACTCCCAAATTTGACTTATTTCCCAAAAAGCCGTTAGTTAATACCATGACTGAAATATGTGTGGAATGATAAAAAAAAATCCTGAAAGGTAGGATCTTTACAAGTAATAAACATGTGATAGTACAAAAACAACGTCATATAAGACCCATCATCTAGAAACAAAAGGAATTATGGATCAATTAGGAGAATCATAACGGAAAATGGAGAAACAACCTCAATTTATCGGCTCATGCGACGGCGAGGAAGGGGCGACTATTAGGGATTGCTCGGGGGATATAGCGGCAGTACACCTACGCATCTCTCGGGTGACATGGCGGTGACGGAGCTAAGGTTCCATGAGAGAGATGTGGACGTCGGTTCATGCGACGGCGAGGAGGGGCATGATGATCAGGGATGGCGATGAGGGTGGTCGAGATGGGTGAAGGAAAAAAGATAGGGTTTGAGGAATGTTCGAGATGGGTGAAGGAGATGAGGGCTTTGGGCGAGGGTTAAAAATAGTATTTCCGTAGCTGAAGGCCTTTCAGCTGCCGTAGGTTTCAGCATGAAAGTCCTCCAAAGGACTTTCACATGAAAGCTGAATTTGGAAGTGAAATTTCCATTTCAAGTGAAATTTCAATTCTTCTCAAATTCTCCATCCAAACATAATCCAAGTGAATTTACCTTGAATTGACAGTGAAAACATACCCATTTCTCTATCCAAACAGCCCCTATATTGGATATCACTTCTTAATAAAGTCAGAATAAATTTTATCTCAATGTGTTTACACGTCATGTCCTTGTTATTGTCTAGTGAATGCACACCAAACAAATAGGCATTATGACATCATGAAGAGCAGTATACTCTCAACATGCTCTGCATTTTTGGCCACATAATTGAACATGAAATTGTCAAGATGATCGCGTTGTAGGGCTCCTATTATGAACACAAACACTGTTTTCTTAAAGGAATATCATGAATTTAGGTGTGTTATTGAATAAGTTGAAAGCTCATTAAAGGAAAAGGAATAGGTAGACATGTAAAATACTCCATAATATTACGTGTTTGAACCATGAATTGGGACAAAGGCTCTGGCATATGTCTTGAATATGTATTTTTCCAATGTATAATTCCTTTGTAAACCTTTGTAGAAAGAAGATCGATTCTTCATTTTTTATAATTGAAAAGAAAATTGACCGAGAAAAAAAAATTGCAAAAGTTTATCCAATTTATTGTAATTGTTTAATTAGCATAATTCTAAAACATAAAAACCATGTGGATATCAATTTATCTATAAGGTTGCGATAAGATTCAACAAGAGTGCAAACAAATGCATTATTTGTTTTAAGTCTAGTAATAAATAAAAGGTTGCATATGTAATCTATGTTATTCTTTATATATATTGCTTGATTAGTGTTGCCAAGAAAAATTGCTTGATCAGATTCTTGACAAACACCAACATCGAAGAGAGTGGAGGTTTACCGATGAGCTTGATAGGATGGATTGGGCTTTAAGTTTAAAATGGCGTAAAAGACACGATATTAGAATGCCTATGTTGTATGATATTCAATCCTACTTTGCTCTGTCATATGTTTTCTACATTTATCATGTGCAACAAGTGGCTGACGACATTTTCGTTGTCAAACATTCAATTTTTTTTGCCAACCTTCGACACGAGCAAAGTTAAATATAAAATGTGTAATCTAGTAATAATCAATCTGATCATGCATCCTAAAATGCAATAGAAAGTAGTAAAACTTAAAATAATGCAAGTAAATATTAGTCTGAATAATAAACCGGTAATTGGATAATGTATGTATGTTTTTTTTTAACAAGGGTTGTGCGGAGGGCAACCGACCTATTAGCGCACCATATCCCACTATCAATCCTTCGGCAAGTACACACTCCACACATTATGTACACCGGATAAATCAGGATACAATCCCGTGCGAATGGCCAACGATGAATTATTATTAATTAGGAAAAAAGTGGGAAGAGGGCCCGGATTTGGGAACACTATAGGTTATTTTGTATACATAAAAAAATGTTTCTTACTTAATGTCCAATTTGATCTTCATAATCGAATTTTGGTTATCTAATAATCTGTTAGCAATCAAAACCATGTAAAATGTTAAACAAAAAACTGTGTAAAATATTTTTTCTACTCCATCGGTTCCAAAATATTATATATATATATATATATATAATTATATATTTAGAAATATTTATTATTTTAAAATACTATGTATGTCTTGTTCACGTTTCCTCTTTTCAAAATGGAGGAGACTGGGAAGGAGTTGGACGGGACACGAGGGAGAAGCAGTTAGGTGCCTTTCCTGTGGGGTTGAGAATTTTCTCGAATGCCTATAAAAGAAGGCGGAGTCCCTCCATCCATTCCCTTTCCTTGGACGGACATGCCGAGGTGCCCCCCCCCCCAAGTCCCTCTCTTTCAACATTTCGAGGACATCACAGGACCCTTTTCGCTCTCCTTGTTTCTTTGCACGCCCAGACTCGAGGGTTTGGATTATCAGAATTTGCTCTCTTTTCAAGATCCATTCTTTTTCGTATCATTTTGGCCATTTGATGCACGGCTCACCATGATTGTTCGGACTTATGGCCGGAGAAATCGATGCGTGGGGCGGGGCTTCTCCGATTCGAGCTTCGGCGACGACGGCGATGATCTGTTCCGGGGCTCCCTTTCCCAGCCCCAGGACTGCTCCTCCTCCCAGGACATCTTTGGTGACTTGGCCCCGCCGCACTTCTCTTCCCAGGGTTCCTCCCCGTGGCCATTCGATTCCGAGTTCCATGCCTCCTCCTCTTCTCAGCCCTTGCTCCCCCTTCAGAATTCTTCGTCGCAGGGGAATGCGCCCGTTCCCAAGCCCAAGAGGTCCTCAAGAAACCTGGGCAAATCGGGGGATTTCAGGAAGCCGAGACCGGCGACGCCCCCCACCTCGACTTTGATGGAGGCCCAGGAGTTTGGGGAGATGATGGAGCACGTGGACGAGGTGAACTTCGCCTTGGATGGGCTGCGGCCGGGCCAGCCAACCCGTGTCCGTCGATCCAGCTTGCTTTCGTTGCTGTCGATATGTATGACGGCCCAGCAGCGTCGCCTTCTCCGAGCTCAGGGGTAAGCCCTCCCATTGGCTCTTCTTACCGACAGAGATAGATTACCTCGTCTGCTGTCACAGAGCCATTGTGTGTAAAACCCGCATATTTCTTGTTTAATTGATTCCAATTTAGCATGTCTATGGCTCTATGCTAATGACCAAAACCCTCTTTCATTTTCACAGTATAATTCTTCCACAGATGCATAGATGGTACATTCTTGTGTTTGACCATCTTGCTATGTAAATTAGCCTACTCAGTTTCACAGCTTCAGTAATCATTATTAATGAAACATTTACACTTTTTTTAGAGTTTTGGTTCAATTACTTGTTAAAGTGATGTAACTCAGAACCAAAAGTAGGCTATGGTTTTGTTCATAAATTGTTACTCGCCTCACAAATATTCTATAAATAATGGGGATTCTAATTAATCGGGATTTGGTGGATTTTAATTAATGGAGACATAACTAAAGCCATAGTTTCAAATCCTTGTAGGATGCTATGCAAGGTTCACATGATTAGAACTTAGTAAGTGATATCAAGAGGATTCATAGTTCCACACTTTGCCTCTAAGTTGCACAATCGGTTTTTTAGTACAGTAATTTACTTCTAACTCTCAACAAAAGCGAGGGTACAAGGTCATGATGAATTGTTTATCTTGGTGGATGTTTATATAATTAGCTGCAGACCTTTTCTTTTAAATGACTGCTGAAATTGAACTTCAAGTGCAACTATTGTGGTCACTTGGAGAAGCTGGTTGCTGGGGAAGGTACAGTTTGCCCACTTAAATCTTAAACCTTCAGGAAAGCTTTGTCTTGTCAATCGATCCTTTTTTTTTGGACACATATCTTGCCAAAAAAGATCATTTTGGTTGAAAGGTGTTCCAAATATTAATTAACGTGACATTTGGATCGACTTGGACACTTCTTGAAGGCCTTTGTTAGACTTTTAGTGATCCTTAGATTTTTTATCAGAGCAGCTGCAATTTACTTCTATGTTCTTAATCGTTTAGTGGTGAAAGATGGTTCATCCTTGATAATAGTCGCACTATACATATATTTTTTAGCCTTTTCAGTTTTAGGCCCTGTTATAGAAGTAGTCAACTTTATGCATAATGTCTACAATAATTACCTGTATTTAGTAAAGTTTTTATACATTGTAAAGTGCTCTATAAGTAGACAATATTAGGTAATTCTGTATTTTGTAACAATACGCTCTAAATCTTGATGTTTCAAGGCCAAAAACTTAGATGGAGATAATTGTATGTGCTTATTTATCAATGTCCAAGTTTGTTACTGCTACACGAGTTTTGGCTCTTGATATACTCTATAATACTCTCTCCGTCCCAAATTGAGTGTCCTATTTCTTTCTCCAAAATGAACTACTCCCTTCGTTTTTTTAATAGATGCAATTGCTTTTCAAAATGAGAAAACGAAGGGAATGAATTCTTTACTTTATTTTGAAAACCAAATTGGACACCTAAATGTGGGACAGAAGGGTTGTATTTTTTGTTGCATTTTATGTGTTGGCCCTCATTGTCATCACCATCATTTCGCCTTTGTTCTACATTCTATATTCATTGTATTTGGGTAGTAGGATGGTTCTTTATCTGTTGGATGTAGGTTAATTTTATCGCTCCTTATCTATGGATCTTTTGCCGCATGCGAAGAGAAATCATAGCTTTATGCAGTATGCTAGCGGATAATATACTTCAAACACATAATATCACTTCTCCTTGTTAAAATGCTTCAGGATGGCCAAAATAGTGATTGACGCAATTTTGGACCTTAGAATTGATGATTCTCCCAGTATTCTTGCTGCTGCAACCCTTTTTTACGTTTTGGCCAGTGATGTAAGTTACTACTTTTCTTTTTATTGTCCACAATTGAACTCTGAAAAATTGTCGCGTTTTTTATCTTGCGTTTTTTGAGTTAAATATTCTTTTTGCAATTTTCTTTCCGAACATTTAACCTCATGTCATGCTGAAGTGAGAAGTCGAAGAATGCCATATAGCAATGGCTATAAGGAATGCCTGCAACTCTTAAAAGTTTTTGCATGATGTTAATCAAAATACTTGTTATTTTTGCAAAATTTCACTGTTCCTAGTTTCTCTTTTTGCTTACTTCTTACCTCTATTGTCGTTATTAAGTTGAAGGAAGCATCATGTTAACTATTAAGCTTTGCTAATCCTATTTTTGATTGATGATTAGGCTTCTCTGAACATCTGACTTCTCTTGTTAGGGTCAAGATGATTATCTGCTGGATTCACCCCCTTGTATTGACTTTCTCCTTAAGTTACTAAATCCACCCATTCCCGCTAGTACAGATGAAAGAAAGCCAAATGCTGGCGGAAAGCTTTTATCAATATGCAGAGATCCTAGCATATTGAGAGGTGTAAGTAATCATCTAGATTCTACCTCTGCTTCTATAATTGCGAAAGTCCAGGAGATTCTCTTAAGTTGCAAAGAAATAAGACCTTGGAGTGGTGACACTGATGGTATTATGAGGCCGGAGTTAGACTCAAAATGGGTATCTTTGTTGACGATAGAGAAAGCTTGCTTATCTACTGTTTCCCTTGAAGGTAGACATAAAATATGAAATAAATATGTTCCTGCATCCTTCTCTAATCAAGGATAACGTTTTTATATATTCCTTTTCCATGATTATTTATTTTTAATTATGCTTTTTCTTTGCTTGATCTGGGAAATTATTTCAGATAGCTCTGCAACTGTAAGGAGGATGGGTGGAAATTTTAAGGATAGATTCCGGGAACATAGAGGATTGGATGCTGTTTTTGATGTTGCTGTAAACTGGTATAAAGTGACAGCGGTAGGTCCATGCTCTTCTTGTTCTATCAACAATTGTAAGCTTGTCATTGCGTGATTTATTACAATGGCCTTGAAAATTTTCATTCATCCTTAGACAAAGAAAGTTAATGCTAGGTAGTGTTGCTATGGAACTATTTAGCATGTGTTATGAAATTTAGGTCCACTTCATTAAATGAATTTTACTATCAAGATTTTCGGCTTTAGATGTGTGCTTATGCTATATTGTGTGTAGTCCACAAGTCTTTTTCCTGTGCGGGTAACTGAATAATGCCTGTTTAAACTAATTGTATATTGATGGCTTTTAATTATGGTTATAGGGCTTGAACCAGAAATTACCCTCATATCAGGAATTCAAAAAAGAACTTTCAACTTTCAAGAGTACAGTTTTGTTGTTAAAATGCTTGAAGATCATGGAAAATGCCACGTTTTTGAGCAAAGAAAATCAGGTGATGTTCGAAACAAACTGTGCAAATTTCTGATTTAGTTATACTACTGAACCATCTAATAAATGTTTGATTTGTTTTCAAAACAGAGCCATCTCCTTGATATGAACGTGAAATTAGATACTGATGAATCACTAATCACATTTGTTGAACTAGTTTTGAGTGCCATCAAAATCCTTTCAGGTCAGTGAACATAAAAAGTGTGAACTTTGGATGTTTGGTAGGTGGTGATTTGAGATTTATGCGTTTCATTTATAACTAATGGCTATGATAATAGTCTGCATTGTCATGTAGATCTTTCCTTGTTAAAATGTGTAACCTCCATTCCCTATGAAGAAAGACCTCTTAATATCCTCCGTAAGCAGCCTCATGATCGTCGTGATTCAGAATTCCAATCGAAGAATGCATGCAGAGGTAACGGGCTGCTGTATTTTCTTATATCTAATTCAAGTTAGTTTTTTATATGAAAGTTGACCATATGCATAAGGTAGACTTGATGTTTATAAAGACTAGAAAAATGCAAATTGCCTCAATTTTATGATATCAATTTGCTTGAGGATTTCACAGCCTAGAATTTATAATGAAGTAATCAAATTTCTAGTTTACAATATGCTTAGTGATCTGTGCTTTAATAGCTCTATTTGTCATGTATTGGTTCTCTTTTGGCTTGTATAACGTGTGTCTTATCTTCTCTGCCACTGTCCAGAATTTATCCTTTTCTGGATGAGTATGGAATTTAAAGTACTGACTGATTAACTTCTTTGATTTTGGATCAAATGTTTTGTGCAAGTGACATGTTGCTGTTTCTATTTTCTATTTATTATTGCGTTTTTCATTGGGAGATTTATATTTTTCCCAGTTTATGACTGTCTTCATTTACTCAGATGATGAGGACAGCATTATGCCAAATGTTTCAATTGAAAAATCCTGCCTCCAAAAGCTGTCCTCTCTTGGAAACTGCTTTAAAGAATCAAGAAAACGTCAGAAGTTCTCTTCCCAATCAGAATTTTCCTTTTCAGATTCTGCGGTGACTTCTACATCTGCTTCTGACGTTTATGCTATGGATAGAGAAGCCGGTTCATCAACACTAATTTTGTGTAATGGGAATAGCTTCGATGGATCAGTTTCTGTTGAAACCAGTGCTTTAAAAGATGGCCAGGATACTGGTTTTGAAAACCAAGAAGATAGCCAGGATCCTTTTGCTTTTGATGATGATGATTTTAAACCCTCGAAATGGGATCTGTTATCAACTAAAAAAGTAGCTTGTAAAATTCAAAAGCGCAATAGAAAGCGCAGAGAAATGCCTTCAATTCTGAGAAATGGTTGTGATATACAAATGATAACAAGGAAAGATGAATCGACCATCACTGAAAATCTCCACCTTTGTATTGATTCTGCTCCAACTGCCGGTAATGAAGAAAATTCTGACCTTCTGGGAGACTGCCTTCTTACTGCTGTAAAGGTAAATCTACTTATGCATGCATGCTGAGAATTCACTTTTGGATACATCAAGAGAAATGCATTGTAAATGGGGTGGGTAATGGAAAGATGAAAATCTAGCTAGTAAACTTGTTTGTTTGTGGGTGTCATTTTCCTTTTACCAATTTGGGACACAGGAAGCAGGTATGTAAAGGAAATCAGAAAGTGTCGTGTATAGAAGCATAAATATCGTACTGTAAGATGTATTATTAATCTGTAACTCATTGATATTATTATTGACTCATACCTCTTGTCCAACTCATACATCTTTGAGTCTGAGGAAAGTGCTTCAAAACTTTAGTGGCTTTTCTCCACTCTACCCTCTCCTTCTTAACAGTACCAACGACCTCTGCTGAAGCATGTTGCCTACAAGGAATGCTCTTCCTTACTGATCATTGTTCTGGCACTTTTGGAATGCATAATTTCTGAGGGACACCCTGGCAGCTCAGTATTAATATGTTTCGTCTGAATAGATTAATGTGCAACACATTGTATAACTTTTTATGGGTATCTGACATTTAACATTTGCATGCATTTGTCATGTAAAATATAGCACAAAAGGTACTCCCTCCGTCCAATGAAGCCTGTCTGCAATTGAAAATGAGTTAAATTTATTCGACTCCAAGGCCAGTTAAAAACAGTGTTTTCTTTCCCTCTTCAGTGTTTTTAGACATGAGGGAGCAAAATCAGCCATCTAATGATGGATCCATGTTTTTTCAAATGCAGACAGGCTTCATTGGACGTGGGAAAATATATCTTTGATTATAGTGGACAACATCTTTAGCAGTGTTGGAAATTTTCATAATAGATTGGGACGTTCTTAGTTTTCTATGCCTCCTCAGAAAATGTTTCAAGGAAAGTTGTCATACAAAAAAGTTCTGAAAATAAGTTTGCACATGAGAGAAGAGTTTCTCTTCCACTAAAACGCTTCTGCATATGAGAAGCTGTGCCTTATTTTGTTTGTTTTGTGCACTTTCTGCTCTAAAGTGCTTCTCATGTCATTTTCATAAATAATTTGTTTATTTTTGGTATAGTCCTAAAATAGATGTCCCCTAAGCATATTTCTTTTGTGAGTTTGGACTGGCTGGAAAACGTGGTGATTTCTTTCAGAGA
Organism: Houttuynia cordata; assembly: GCA_039654745.1. Classification (NCBI taxonomy): domain Eukaryota; kingdom Viridiplantae; phylum Streptophyta; class Magnoliopsida; order Piperales; family Saururaceae; genus Houttuynia; species Houttuynia cordata. The sequence continues at coordinate 16,866,845 of CM077505.1, forward strand.
ATAAATTAAACATTATGCAATGTGTATGAAAAGCATTAACGAATATTAGAGACTTACTAAAGCAACGAGTCTTCCTTGCCTTGAAAATTTGCGATAATACATGAGTAATTTTTCTTGTGGCATTAAGTAATTATCTTACTACATACACTTATCTAATTTTTGCCTCTATGATCAAAGTATTAAAGTGTGTACAAATACAGAAATGTGTGATGATGTCTGCAAAGCAAGTTAAATAAGCTTGTTTTTAGATGATTTTGTAACGTTAAGTAAGCTGTATTGCTAAAAGGACTTAACCTATCCTTTGAGAATTTAACTATGCTCTAATTCCCTTTTGGCAGGTTCTGATGAACTTAACAAATGACAACCCCGAAGGTTGTCAGAAAATAGCTTCATGTGGGGGATTGGAGATTATGGCTGCTTTGATTATTGACCATTTCCCAATGTTTGACACAACTGCACTTGGTCATGATAGAACTCATCTTCGTGATCAGGAATTGGATTTTCTGGTTGCCATTCTAGGTTTACTTGTGAATTTGGTTGAGAAGAATGATCAAAACAGGTCCTAAATAAATTATGCCCTCTCCACTAAATTAGTTTTTCTTTGCTTCTGTCTCATATTGTGTTTAGTTTCGTCATGCTTGCATATGTTCAACAAACTATTTTGTTGCTATTTGTTGCTAGCTTTGTGACCGAATAACTCACAATAACATATGTCCTGCTATTTTCATGTCTGAAGCTGACCATAATTAAGTGAAGAGCAAATGATAGTTATGGTAAACCGTCATTTCATTTGCATAAGATTACATTAGAATTTTCATCAGATGCAAATCTGTTAGGTCTTGCATTATCTCCCTTAGATGGGTTCTATTTTAGTAATTTTTTCAGATAAACTAATCCTACTCATGGAATAGAGTGTGGCCATCAGTCTAGCATAATATGTAGATAATGAATGATAATGATTATGATGGAGGCGGATATGTGCAAAGCTAAAGTTATGCGATTATTCTGCAGGTCACGACTCGCAGCTGCCACAGTTTCATTACCAATCTCAGGGAGAGTAGGCTGTGGAGAGAGTCAGAGGGATGTAATTCCGTTGCTGTGCTCTATCTTCTTGGCTAATCGTAATGTCAGTGAGGCAGACGGAGAAGGAAAACTGCTACCATGTGTGAGTGACTTGTTTAAATAGTTCCTTCTACCAAATTCTACATAGTGCAAATAGATGTATTTTTAGGTAGAAACTTTGAGAAAGTGTTTGGTTTGGATGCTTGAATGCTTTATGGACTATAATTCTTCAACTAAATGAACTTTTGGTTGGTTTATGAGAAATGGTAAACTTAAGTTTGGGAAAGAGTTCAGCTAAAAGTGGAATGTTATTTTTTTCCATTAGTGGTAAATTGATGTTGCTCAACGCCTCTTTCAAAGAAGGTGCTAAAAAGTATTTGAGTATACAAGCTACATATGATGTCAAAGTCCGGTAACATTTTGAGACTTCAATAGGTATGTTAAGTACAATACTATTTTCTCTGTTTTTTAGCAGGACGATGAAGATACTTTGTTAGAAGGAGAAAGGGAAGCTGAAAAGATGATCATCGAAGCATACACAGCCCTGCTTCTTGCATTTCTTTCCACAGAAAGGTAAGTAATTAGTACCAGTTGGTTTCATTCTGTATTTGATTTGGAGTCATCTGATTCACTTTTTGTGATTGCACAACACAATGTTCTTTACAATTTCTTTATATTTTCCAGTGTGAAGGTCCGGGATACTATTGCTTGCTTCCTGCCAGATAATAGCTTGGAGGTACTTGTGCCTGTTTTAGAGAGATTTGTGGTATGTCGCTAGTCCTGATCAAGGATAATTATTTTTATCTTTTCAAATGATTTATAAACTGTAAATTGACATTACTTTGATATATTTTGCTCTTGCTCTATGTTTCAGGCTTTTCATTTGACATTGAATATGATATCACCGGAAACACATGCTGCAGTAACCAAAGTTATTGAATCCTGCAAGGAACCTTAGAAGCCTGTAACCAGAATCTGTATATGTATAGCCTGCCATTGCATTTGGCCGCCACTAATTGCCTTCTACTTTATGATGGTTGCTCATGGGCATCTGTTGTACCAGATAGGAGTAAAGCACGCCTAACTCATAGGTTTTAGCAAATTGGACTAACCGGAAGTTCGTGTTCTGTTGTGTTTTGATTTGATTCGATCACTTGTAGATTGTTTGTCTTCCATTTATTGTGATATCCATTTTGGTGTTATAATGGGGCATTGTGGCCCTTATTGTGGCTGCTGCAGCAGTCAATGTGTATAATAGCAATGAGAAGAAATAATTGTTCTTCACACATGTAAAATTCATATAGTCAGTGTTCAAAATTTTTTTTATTAAACAGTGTTCAATTACTTGACTCTTTCTGATTTGATGAAGTTTTAGCTTCTGTTACTACTAAAAGAAGAAAAATGTAATGTAGCGCTACTTTATCTTTTGTTTTACCAAAATAAAATGTTTAATTCTTTTCTTTCTGAAATCCATTTGTAGAGTGTTCAACTGTCATTACTGAGATGTGTTTGTGGGCACTCTGTTGTACATAATCTAAATTATGGAATTATATTTTACCAAATAAAAAAAAGAAGTTGTGAAAGCATATTATTGGTTAGTAAGTGAAGTAAATTCAAGTGCATTTTCAACAATGAAAATAGTAAATTCAATTGTTTAGAGTATTAAAGTTTGTATACAGACATGGCAAGAATCGGAATTTAAATGCGGCTGAATTATTTCAGGAGAATGTGGGAAGGATGAGAATTTTGTTTGGATACAAAATTCAACTTTTCATAATTGCAAGAAGATAGAAGTTTTCACGTGTTGCTATTCACATTATGCTAAAATATGAACGTCTCCATATGAGACAATACTCAAATTGACAAAAGAGAAGCTTAAATTATGGGCTTGTGTTCTTAGGATCGATGCAAAGGTTTTAAATTTTGAAATTTCAAAATGTGAAATGTGAGGTTTTCATGCGGATGCCTCCAAATTAGAAAATGCTCAAATTGACACCAGAGGAGGCTCAAAATAGAGTTAAATTAGGAAAAACTATGGGCTCGTGTTTTTTAGGTTGATACAAACTTTAACTTTTCAGAATTGCAAGAAGCGAGAAGTTTTCATTCTTCATCATTTCCTAGGCTTTCACTGTATTGACTCTCAAGTAGACCGTTTACACAACACGTAGCACAAACAGACCTAAGTGCCTCTCTCCTCTTTTTCTTTCTTTTTAACTCTATTCCCACTAACCTTCCCTCCTAATCTTCAGGTGTGCTCCTCCATTGGCTCCGGTGTCTTCGCTCCTCTGCCATTGTCTCCTCCTTCTTCGACTCCATCACTTCCTCTTCTGCCATCACCACCTCCTCCTCTTCTGCCACCGCTACCGCCACCTCCTACCGCTCCCACCACCAGCTCTTCCTCCTCTACCACCATCACCTCCTCGTCTCCATGGCCACCACCTTTGCGTCGAGGGTCCAACATCCGATTTTAAAACCACCTCTTACTCACATCAACCTATGCCCATGCTTTAACACGAGATCGAGGCCTTCTCCGGTGTCGGCTTGAGCATTTTATCACTTGGAGGCCTTCACATTTTAGCTCATATTGCACGTGTAGCTATTCACATGTCGCTTTTCATGTGTCGATATTCACATTTCGCTATTCTCAAGCTCTAAAATATGAACGTCTTCATGTTAGAAAATGCTCAAATCGACATCAAAGAAGGCCTCAATATCAAGAAAAATTATGAACTTTTGTTCTTGAGATTGATGCTAGTAAGATCGACAAGAAGGTGGGAAAAACCATGGTTGTAAAATTTAAGATTTTAATGCAGCACCTCCAAGTCAGAAAATGCTCAAATTGACATCGGAGAAGGCCTAAATCTTAGGAAAAATAGTGGGCTTTTGTTCTTGAAGTTGATGCGAGTAAGAGGTTGGTTTTAAAATCGAATTTTTTACCCCAACGTGGTGGCGGTGGTGGTCGTGGAGGACAAGGAGGATTTGATGGTGGAGGTGGATGGTGGTGGCGGCAACAACAATGGCGGAAGTGGTGGAGGTAGTGCATCACTAGTGGTGCAACAGGAGGAGGGGGAGCGGTGGCAAAAGAGCAGGTGGTGGTGGAGGAGGAAGAGGTGGTGATGAAAGCGGAGGAGTTGGTGGTGGTGGTTGGAGCGCTAGGTGATGGCGGTGGTGGAGGAGCAGGTGGCAGCAGAAGAGGAGGAGGTGGTGGCGGCGACAACAGAAGCAGAGGTGGTGGGGTCAGAGAAGGAATAGGAGACAATGGTAGAGGCGGAGGCACCAGAGGAGGAGAGGAGTCACCGAAGCCCAAGAGCAAACTTGGAGATTCTGGGGGGAGAGTAAAGTGGAATGAAGTTAACAAGGAAGAAAAAGAGGAGATAGAGACTTAAGACTGTTTGCGCCACATGTATGGGTGTTTGCATGTGCCGATAGTCAATACAGCTAACACATGTTGTGCATGGCCATTTTTGTATACGGTCTACTTACACAATTAGAGGGGGGTTCATTCTTATTTCTATTTTTTTTAGCCATTTTTATCCATTTTTTTATTTTTTTTCTTATTTTAAGTGTTCGTTCTTATAATAATGATATCATAAGGATGTTGAGATACCACATGCTATTTATCATAGATTTTGCTATATTTTTTAGATCTTATCTAAAGATCATTATGATATCATCATGATAAGAAATAACACTAAAAATAAAGAAGAACGAAGAGAAAATGGATGAAAATAGATCAAAAAATAAAGGAGATATGATTCGTTGAAGTATGTATCGTGTACTCGATTACACGATAACAATGTATAGGGCTATCCAAGGAATATCGTATCGGAGATATTGTGTAAAAAAATATCGGTGGTCTAAAATTAGTTTTTACCATGTATTTTCACAATATAACTTCTAAAATGAGTGATACTAATTTAGACAAGTAAAAATTTTAAAATATACACAAAAATATTTATATAATTCAAAATATGTGTTTGTGTTTTAAACCTGTGTCCTTCCACTTGACATAGGATGGGAAACAAACGGGAAAGTTGATTTTTTTCTTTTTTTAATTTTTTTTTAAAATCATTTTTTTAATGCCGATATATTGGACCGAAATCGATATATCGACGATATTTGAAGAAATAGTTAAAACCGATACTACTGGGTGTCATTGTATTAAGTAGGGCCAAATATCAATATATCGGAGAGAACATTCCATGGGGCTATCCTGTAATAAGTTACAAGATAGCACGATTACAAGATAGAAATTTTAATGGGACATACTTGAACAATTAATATCTATCACATTTCTTATCCCCTTTTACCTATTATTTTTGCATTTTTTTTTAATTTTCCTCCTCTTTCTTGTCATAATGATAACCTAACTATGTTCGGACATTGATCTACACATAAAATATGCTTTTTATTATCACATAAACTTATGTTTATGCTAGTGTTTGATTAGATTTAGTGGTACTTAAAATGTAGTTTTTGATTTTTGTAGGAAAATAAGCGTACAATGCAGAAATGTGGTAAAAAATGACTCCAATAGTTAAATCTTCATAACTTCATGTGCGTATCTCTGATTGGACTGATTCAAGCTTCATGTCCCGTCTTCGTCCTCCTCCATGTGGTGCACCGCCGCCACCACCACTACTACCGCCTCCGTCGCTAACACTACCACCTCAACATGCACTTCCGGCAAAGCCCCACCACCACCACCTCCTCTCCTCTTCCGCGACCATCACCACCTCCTCCACGTCGAGGGTCAAAAATCTAATTTTAAAATCATCATTTCATATATCACATATCATATGTCCCATGCTATATATTGCATATCACAGTTCACAGTACCAAATTCTTTCTTACCTATGATATTTGACATGTGATGCGCGAAAGGGTGCTTTTAAAATCAAATTTTTAACCCCCGACTGGAGGTGGTGGCCCTGATGGACGAGGAGGATATGATGGTGGTGGTAGAGGAAGATGAGGGGCAGGCGACGGTAAAAGGTGAGGAGGTAGTGGAGTCGGGAAAGATGAGTTGGCAACAAAGGTAGAAGCACTGAAGTAGCTGGATGAGCATACCTGAAGATGTGGGAGGGGAGTAAAAGAGGATGAGAAAGATAAGAGGGGCAAATGGGTCTTTTGTTGCCACATATGTGGTGGTTCGCATGTGCCCGAATCAATATTGTTAATATATGTTGTGACTTGTGAAGGGTCAATTTTATATATATAGTTTACATGAGGGTCAATACGGTGAAAGTCACTTGTAAAACATCAATGTTCGACTAATGTTAGGGGAGGGTATAAATTCGACTCATGCCCTTTATAACTGTGCAAGTAGACCGTATACACAAAAATAGCCATGCACAACATGTATTACCCGACTCATGCCCTCTAATTGGGGTTTTTTCCATATTACCTGGACAATGAGCCCGAATTACCATATTACTTAGTTTTTCCAAGCTCATGCCATATAACCTGGTTTTGGGACCTAATGTTCCCATTTTGCCCTCATGAACCCTAACCCGAAATCTTTTCTACATTACTCCGGTTTTAGGTTTTACACTTTAACGAATCATATCTATTTCATTTCTAGTCTGTTCTTATCTTTTTTTCATTCTTTCTTATTTTTAGTGTTTGCAAAGATCTAAAATAGTTTTACAACGTTCTATCTATGAAGACTTTTCAGGATCCAGATGTCGAGATTGGGATGCTTAAAGAGTCAAAAACTGCAACATATTAAAGAATTTTTCATGTACTAAATTATGGGTCAGCCATGTAAATCACACCAAATTAAATTGTTTTGCTCACTAAGGTCAGTCCAATCCCAAAAATTAAACCCATTAGGAAGAAGCTGAAGTGAGCTAAAAAGTTTACAAACCAGAGTGCCAGACCAATTTAAGGACTATAATCAAAACAGAACCAAGGAAAAACAGACAAGCAAATGTTTAGGAGCAGACATTGGAAATCATGAAAAACTGATGCCCCTTGATTCCCATCCATTTACCCCCACTTCCCCACTACCTCAAAAAAAACCCATTTATTCCACATACGTGAAAGAGAGAAATAAAGGAGAGAGAGTGGATCAGGGCCTCACCAACTTTATGCTTATCTACAAAAGGATGTGAAGGATCTTCTCCAACAATTCAACTTCTAAATAACCGAAGTAAATGTTACGTTCTGTTACATCTCCTTAATTAGGGGTATTAGTCACTTAATAAGATAGGCTAATCTTAGCCATTGATTGTGCTAGGTTGTTTATTTTAATTAAGTACTATGGGCCTAGCCCTGAATGAGAAATTATGTCGTCATAATCGTAATAAGGGGTGATAATGGAAATCATGTCGTCGTAATTGTAATAGAGTCTCCTCTTTATAAGGGAGTCTTCCTCTCCTTGTTGGTTATGCAATAAGAAAATCTATTATCTTCTTCTTCATTCTCCTTCCCTTTCCCTTGCTTGAAACGTGGTGCTGCTTGTGTTCCCATCTGGACACAACAGTAAAAGGGTTTTAACTATGAAGATACGAGGTTTTAGTATATATGTCTAGGCCAGTGTCACATACAACTAAAGTTTTCATGAAAATCGTTAGATTGCTTTATACAAATCATTCCAAATACATGTTTAAATGATTTACTTAGATGGTCCTTCATGTATTATTATGCTCTGAAATATGTAACTTGTTTTTTTCTTAAAATAAAACCCCTATTCTAACTTATTAGTAAGATTCACTTACATTATCATATAGAAAGTCACTTTCATTTATCTCCAAAATCATAATGAACAATTTATTATTTACGACAAATTATTTACTTAAGGAGGTGGATCATAAATGTTAGAAGTCACAATTAATTTATTAAGCATATGCATTGTGCTTAATCTTCAAGTTTTGCCCAATTAAGAATATTGCATCATAATATGTACTAGTGCATGTGCATATGCGAATGCATTTTTTCTAACTAAAGAAGAAAAACATTATTGCCTTCCTAAAAAAATTTCTTACGATAGGTATTTTAGTCATTAGAATTTGACAGAACTGTTTGAGTGTAAATAAACTGCTAGCAAAAAAGTTCTACTACAGAAAAAAATGTGTGCATGAAAAGCAAATGCTCCGTATTTCATAGCTAGGCAACGATGCCCATTATTTTTCAGTGCTTTTAGATTGGTGTTTTCCTAAATCAATACTAACAATCTTTGTAACAGTGATTGAAAAGCAAATCTAATATGAGAATATATTGTTTTGAATAACATCTCCATTGACAAGATCAATGGCAAAAGAGAATTACACAAATTAAGATTGATAATCTGAATTTGGTGTGCCTTCTTGGTAAAAGTGAAAGATTATCATGAGTGGTCTTTTTTTATATTATATATAGACATATAGAGAGATTGTCATGAGTGTTGATTGGTAGTAAAATGCAAGTATCTAATGGGTTGTTTTTGGGTAGTAGGCAGAGTCACAAGTGGGCCATAGGGAGGATCAGTTTTTGTCTTCTTTTTTGTGAGGGTGAGATCATATATCAAAGAATTGGAAGGGTGAGATTGATGCCTCTCTAAAATGTCCCTCACATTCTCTCACCGGTCAATATTTTTCCTTTCTTGCTCCCTTCTTCTTAGCCAAAATAATCTTCTTGTCGTGTCGTGAAATGAAAGAACTTTGTACTATCTTAATTTCCTTTTGAGATCTTGGGGTCATCAAATAGTCATCCGTTGAGTTAATGTGGAATTGACAATGCAATTAAGGTGGAGGGGATGTGGGAAGAATTTTTTTTCCCATACGGATACTGGGAACGAAAAGAAGAAGATTCGTGCAACTCTTAGAGTCCTTTTCAACCTCGAAAAGAAGAAGATTCGTGCAATTCTTAGAGTCTTTTTCAACCTCTAGCAGAACAAGAGTGAATATAGATGTGGACGGACATGAGAGAAAGAGAGCGGTGGGCCCTATGCGATGGGGGTGGAGGTGGCGAGAGTGAGGAGACGATGGCGGATGCAGTACAGTGAGTTGAAAGGCTCGGTTTACACAAACAATCAAGGATGGTGTTCCTGAATCATCCTGCCCGCAACAAAACCCAATTCCTCGACCTCGACCCCAACCTCACCACCCTCTCCTCCTTCCACCTCGCCGTCCACCGCAAGACCGGCGTCCCTCCCCACCTCCAACGCCTCTTCTCCTCCTCACGCCGTCTCCATGACATTAACAACGACTCCGTCACCATCGCCTCTCTCGGCGTCCGCTCCGATTCCGCCGTCACTCTCCACTTCTTCCCCTTGCTCGGCGGCATGCAGGCCCCACCGCCCGTCCTCCCCCCAAAACCCCGCCTGGAGTTCCTCAACACCAGGCCCCCTCCCAATTACGTTGCTGGACTCGGCCGTGGTGCCACCGGCTTTACTACTCGTTCTGATATTGGTCCTGCCCGCGCTGCGCCGGACCTCCCTGACCGCTCTGCCACCACTATCGGCGGCGCCACGGCCGCTGCGGGACGTGGCCGGGGGAGGGGCTCGGGTGGTGGGGAGGATGAGGACGATGATGAAGGCGATGAGAAGGGGTATGACGAGAATCAGAAATTCGACGAGTTTTAGGGAAACGACGTGGGTCTCTTTGCATCGGCTGAGTACGACGAGGATGACAAGGAGGCTGATGCTGTCTGGGAGAGCATTGACAAGCGGATGGACTCTCGGCGCAGAGAACGGCGGGAGGCCCGTCTGAAGGAGGAGATTGAGAAGTACCGAGCGTCCAACCCTAAGATCACAGAGCAGTTCGCCGACCTCAAGCGCAAGCTCTACACGCTGTCCACCCAGGAGTGGGACAGCATCCCGGAGATTGGAGACTACACTCTGCGGAACAAGAAGAAACGGTTCGAGAGGCCGCTCCGCAGGCGGGACAGAGACGCCGTGGGCACAGACGCCAGTCACCGACCTCACTGCTGTAGGGGAAGGGAGAGGCACTGTGCTGTCCCTCAAGCTGGACCGCCTCTCCGACTCTGTATCAGGGCTAACTGTGGTGGATCCCAAGGGGTATTTGACCGATCTCAAGAGCATGAAGATCACGAGTGATGCAGAGATTTCTGATATTAAGAAGGCGAGGCTACTGCTCAAGTCAGTGACCCAGACCAACCCAAAACACCCGCCGGGGTGGATTGCAGCAGCGAGGCTGGAGGAGGTGGCTGCAGGCGGCGAGACAGCTTATCAAGAAGGGGTGCGAGGAGTGCCCGAAGAATGATGATGTGTGGCTGGAAGCATGTCGTTTGGCAAGCCCAGACGAGGCAAAGGGGGTGATTGCTCGGGGAGTCAAGTCCATTCCCAATTCGGTGAAACTGTGGTTGCAGGCTGCCAAATTGGAGCAGGATGACTCTAACAAGAGTCGCGTGCTGAGGAAGGGGTTGGAGCACATCCCTGACTCTGTTCGGCTATGGAAGGCCGTTGTGGAGCTTGCTAGCGAAGAGGATGCACGGCTGCTGCTCCAGCGAGCCGTCGAGTGTTGCCCACTCCATGTTGAGCTTTGGCTTGCTCTGGCGTGATTGGAGACATATGAGCAGGCGAAGAAGGTGCTTAACAGGGCTAGGGAGAAGCTTCCAAAGGAGCCTACCATTTGGATTACTGCAGCAAAGCTCGAAGAGGCCAATGGCAACACTGCGATGGTTGGAAAGATCATTGAAAGGGGTATTCGGGCTTTGATGAAGGCGGAAGTCCGAATTGACAGGGAGGCTTGGATGAAGGGGGCTGAAGCTGCAGAGCGAGCTGGTTCAGTTGCAACCTGTCAAGCCATCATCCAGAACACTATCGGCATTGGGGTTGAGGATGAAGATCGCAAGAGGACCTGGGTTGCCGATGCAGAAGAGTGCAAGAAGAGAGGATCTATTGAGACTGCCCGAGCTATCTATGCCCATGCGCTGACTGTGTTCCTCACGAAGAAGAGCATATGGCTGAAAGCAGCGCAACTAGAGAAGAGTCATGGCACAAGGGAGTCGCTTGATGCTTTACTCCGCAAGGCGGTTACCTATAGGCCCCAGGCTGAGGTGTTGTGGCTCATGGGTGCTAAAGAGAAATGGCTTGCTGACGATGTCCCTGCAGCTCGAGCTATCCTCCAGGAAGCATATGCTGCAATTCCCAACTCGGAAGAGATTTGGCTGGCGGCTTTTAAACTCGAGTTCGAGAATCACGAGCCGGAGAGAGCTAGGATGCTTCTTGCCAAAGCTCGGGAGAGAGGTGGTACAGAGAGAGTGTGGATGAAGTCTGCAATAGTGGAGAGAGAACTGGGGAATGTTTCAGAAGAAAGGAGGTTGGTTGAGGAGGGATTAGAGCATTTCCCTTCATTTTTCAAGCTGTGGCTGATGCTTGGCCAATTAGAAGATCGTCTTGGACATCTTGAGAAAGCTAAGGGGGCATATGAATCCGGCCTGAAGCATTGCCCTCACTGCATTCCACTTTGGCTCTCACTTGCAGGACTAGAGGAGAAAACCAATGGGTTGAGCAAAGCTCGTGCAATTCTTACCATGGCTAGAAAGAAAAATTCTCAAAATCCTGAATTGTGGTTGGCTGCTGTTCGAGCTGAATTGAGACATGGCAATAAGAAGGAAGCTGATATCACGATGGCAAAGGCATTGCAGGAATGCCCTACCAGTGGGATTCTTTGGGCTGCATCAATTGAGATGGTCCCACGGCCACAACGCAAAAGCAAGAGCTCTGACGCTATCAAGCGTTGTGACCAGGATCCACATGTTTTTGCTGCAGTTGCCAAGCTCTTCTGGCATGACCGGAAGGTGGATAAGGCAAGGAATTGGTTTAACAGAGCTGTTACTCTTGCCCCAGATATTGGTGATTTTTGGGCGTTCTACTACAAGTTTGAACTTCAACATGGCTCAGATGAGCAGCAGAAAGATGTACTTAAAAGGTGTGTTGCAGCAGAACCAAAACATGGTGAGAGATGGACAACAATCTCAAAGGCAGTGGAAAATTCTCATCTCAGCGTGGAAGCCATTTTGAAGAAAGTTGTCATCGCCCTAGGTAAGGAAGAGAATGCGGCTGTTGTTGGTGCAGAGAATGGCAAGCCTTAAAGAGACCTGGTTAGTATAATGTTAGTATTATCATAGTTAATGTTTCTTATGCCAAAAAAAGAGTCAATATTTCCATTTTTTTGAAAATATGCTCGCAACTGTATGTACTGATGGAATAGCCGTTTGCTATAATAGACGTTTACTTGCTTCGTTTCTTGTCTGATTATTCCTTTTTAAAATCTCTCTAGCCATTTTTTCTGTGTTACTAGTTTTAACTAGTCCGGAGGACATTGTGAAGCAGCCACTGTTATTGTGAAGATCAGTGTGGCTGGTTATAATCTTTCTGGCTTTAAAAGTTGAGTACTGACTTATATGCTAACCTTACACCTGAGAGGAAGTATCAGCTCACTGATTAGTGGTCACCTAATTTGCATTGTGTTTTTTGGGTCATGTTTACATTTTGAGCCAGTGTATTGTTGAACTGTGATGTAGAATGTGTTGGTGCTAATATCTCGTATGTTTGGAAATTGCTAGTGGTTCCACCATTTTTTTTCCTTGGAGTTTTATATCATTAGTTCAGTACTGAGAAAGTTGATGAGAGCTGTCATTGCCACCTTGATAGATGGGATGGGGGGAGTCGATGCTGTTGGTGACAATCAATTTTAAGAGGTACATATAAATTTGCAATTGGTTGTTTGGAAGTCATCCTCAAGTGATCATTTAAATTGTGTTACGTGGTTAAGAGTGAAATTTGTAATTAGGTGCTATCTGCGCTCGCTCTATTTTTGTCTTCTATTCACTATGTGTATTTAGCTTTTTCTTATACTATTTGTGCATTCAATTTTGTAAATGCTTGTACTTAATGGTATAGCATTTTACTGTTCTCATTTTGGTAATGGTTATTTACTGGCTTCATTTCCCGTTTCCTTGTTATGGTACTCCTTTTGAAAATCTCTTCAGCAGTTTTTGCCGGGTTACTAGTTTCAACTAATCCAAAGAACATTGTAAAAGCAATAACTGTTATAGGTCTTTATGAAGATGAGTGTGGTTGGAGCTAATCTTCTTGTTTCAAGTATGAGAAAAAAGCAGCTCACTAATGAATGGTCAAATTTTAATATTCATTTTGATTGTCAAATCCACTTTAGGGTATCTTCAAGGTTGAGATTTTACTGAAAATTAACTGGGAATATTTTGCTACTGGTGTCAGATTTTTCCTTTCTGTACTAAACCTTTAGGATCCTAATGAGCATCCAAAGCGGGCCAGTGCGTTTGGAAATTGACAGGAAAATGTAAAAAAAAATGTCACCCTGAAAATTTCAGGGTGATTTGTAGGTGATTTTTTTTATTGTAGAAAACCTGTTTGGGAACTTGAAATTAATCATATTTTCAGCCTTAAAAAATTAGCCCGACTCTTGATTGGTAACTTGTGTTTGAGAACCTGAAAAAAAAATCAAGTGTGATTTACGTTTGGCGGAGTAAGTGAAAATTTTTTGTTTTAGGTGACGGCAACGGGCAACGGTGGTGGTGGCGGCGGCGGCAATAGTGGCGACGACGAGAGGGCAATGGGAGGTGATGAAGTGATGAGGAGAAAATTTTCAGGTTGATACTCATTCGAATTAGAATCAGCATTTTCACCTCTTTTTGGGGTGATTTGTTGATTTTTTTCAATATTCACCATCAGGAGTGAAAATTCTCCATTTCAATTTCCAAACACACTGACAGGTGATGGGAGAAAATTTTCACCTTTCACCACGAGCAGCTCCTGTTAACTCTTTCACTAAACAAACAGTTTTCACCTCAATCAGCCCATTTCAGCCTGATTTTTTTCAGTTTTTCAGTAACCAAACGTACCTTCCTCAACAGCATTAACTTTAGCTAGGACAAAGCTTAGCAGTGATGTAAAAATATGTTTTTTAAATAATAATTGAATATTTTTGAAGCAAAGAAAAGGAGAGAGGTGGTGTAGAATATGTTGCATTCTGTTAGCTTTTTCATGTATGGAAAATTTGCTGGTGGTATTACCGTGTTGTTTTTGCCTTGAGTTCTATACATCAATTTAACTCTGAAAGTCAAATAGGACCTGTCATTGCCACCCAGATAAATGAAATGGGAAATGTCGATGCTGTTTATGACCATAATTTTAAGAGGTACATTTTAGTGTGGGAATGTATAAGCTCCCACCCATCTGCATTTAAGGGCTTGTGCTGCATGCTGGTAGGAAGGAGAATTGCGAAGATGGGGCTGCTGCAACGCAGGCACTCAAGTGTGAACCGGTGCTAAGGGGATTTATTCTTTAATTAGATAAAATATGGTATTTGGTATTGATGTTGGCGGCTAATGTCATCAGAAAATTTGCTATGTGATTTGTGCAAGCGAGATTATTCTAATATGTCAAATTATATATGATGCTAAGTAGCCTCTTAACGTACATCTATGACATTGCATTTTAAGGTTGATATTAAATGAAATAATGCAAAATTTGGCATCCGCACTGTAGAAAACAGTTGCTATTGAACCAGTACGACATCATCATTCAACAGCTTTTATCTCAGTTTTATGACCCTAAACCCTAAACCCTTTTATATTTGCCCAGCACTCGGTAGGCAAAATTTGCTGTTGTGCTTCAGGATTTGTTTTTTTGGCTGCGGTTGTCCTGTAGGATTTGGTGGCTTAACTTTTCTAGGGAAATGGTTTTTAAAGGTCCACGACTCCACATGCATGCTGGCGGCTCAATTATGTGAGCAAATTTTGTTCTTTTTCAAGCTGACTAGCAGGACATGAATCTTTCAGCAAGAATAAATTTGGTTGGGATAGTGGATTATGTGGAGCTGTCTTGCTAGTTGTAACTGCCAAACAGGTAATTGTTGTGTACGTTACTATGTACACTTCTGCACATCATTATGTCAGCCATATTAGTTTAGGATATTTGCTTAGCATATGATAATTAATGTAATCAGACCCGTTTAGGCTAATTATTAAGTAACGGGCTGATAGAGAATAATCTGGCCTAATTAGCGACCCATCAGTTGGAACAGATGGCGCACCCCTAGGAGGTCGCGCCATCCTCTGCCTTTATAAGGAGGTCGTCCTCCTCTTTTGAGATTATACAAAAAGTACTTTTCCCTAAATCTCTTCTCTTCTTCTCCCTCTTGCCGCCAAGGCACCCTTTGTGACCCTGACGGTCACAACACTGGTATCAGAGCCGTTCCAATCTGCGGAACCTCATGCCTCCTCGCAAGCAGCCAATCATGGCCGCGGGGACGTCCTCTGAGCAGGAGCAGGCACACGACGTTGCAAGTCCAAAGGCGGAGTCTGAACCCACACAAGCGACCTTGGTCTCTGTGTTAATGGGGATTCAAGAGCAACTCAAAGGTGATGAATGTGGCGCATGAGGAAGAAAGGGCCAGGTGGGCAGCACGAGAGGCCATGCGCACTGGCCCCAATGCTACCCCGACACCACCAACACAGGGGGGATCCCAACAGGTGGGTGGTTCTCTGCTAGGCCAACCCCTTGGCAACCCTGGTTCTCAAGGCATTCCAATTGGATCAATCCACGTCGATATGGGAGCAGGGCGCACAGGCCCAGGAATACGAAGCACAGAAGGTGCTCGGGGAAATGACTCAATGACTATAAGAACACGCAATATCCAGCGTGAGATGGAGGAGGACTGGGAAGAGTTCTCTGGGTTCCGCGGAGGATAGCGGACCAACGCTGAACCCAGATTGGCTCGACTGCAGTTCCCTAGGTACAATGGCGAGGATGATCCGGTCGAATGGTTATACAAGACTGATAAGTTCTTTTCCTACCAGGGGACCTATTCTGACGAAGAGCAACTTCGGGTCGCTGCCTTTCACCTGGACGACGATGCATCAGTCTGGTTTAGAGCCTTAGAAAAAGAAGTTCGTCGCCCCACATGGGTATCGTTTTCTGACGAGCTGTGCATCCAATTTGGGCCAAACGAATTCCAAAACTTCAATGAGATGCTCTCCACACTGCGTCAAACTACCACGGTGAGAGCGTACTACTCTGAATTTATGAAGATTGCTAATCGATTACCGGACTGGCCGATGGCCGCTCTTGTCGGAACGTTCAAACGAGGACTGAAGCCCGAAATTGCTGACGAGATGCGTCATTTTTCCTGTCATACGATGTGGGAGGTGGTGCGTCATGCGCGCATCGAAGAGGAAAAATTGGCCCGTCAAAGAAGAGGGGGTCGTGGGGGTCTTCCTCTGAGGCCGTACTCTGGCCCCTCTCCTGTCCCTACCCCAGCGGCCGGCCCAGTTTCTAATCGGTCAGCCTTACCCGGACCTCCGCCCGGGGTCCCCACTTCCACTCCTATCCGTCGCCTCACTTCGGCTCAGATGGCAGAACGAATGGCCAAGGGGCTCTGTTTTAACTGCGATGAAAAGTTTGTCCCAGGCCATCGTTGCCCTGCTAAGGGTAGCTTACTCATAGAGGAAGTTGAGGACGAGGAACTTTCTCAGGATGAGAAGTTCACCCATGTCTATGACCATGTCCAACCAGAGATCTCCGTGCACGCCTACTCGGGCATTTTTACCCCACGCACCATGCGTGTTCAAGGCCTATTGAAGCGACAGCAAGTGGCAATACTGATTGATAGTGGTTCTACTCACAACTTCATCAATGACAGGGTGGCCCAGCGACTCGGGTGCTATGTATCTGATGCCACCCCCTTTGATGTTCTCATCGGCGATGGCAAACACCTACGCAGCTCCGGAGTGTGTGTTCAAGCGTCCTTGACCATTCAAGGGCACACGTGGTCTTGGGCGTCCAATGGCTACAGGAATTAGGTGATGTTTTGTGAAACTTTCGCGACCTCATCATGGACTTCGAAGTGCAAGGCCAGCGGGTACGGATACAAGGCTCATAGCCTGGCTCTTTACACTCTGCCCAGACACTGGACTCCCTGGCACGATTTGCACCTCAAGGGGTCTTTCTTCAGCAACGTGCCATGGGGGACGTTGAACAAAGGTTCCTTCCAGATGACATGCACCTATTTTTAGAGGACCATGCAGATATATTCTCCGACCCTACTGGTCTTCCACCCCAGCGGCACCATGATCACCACATCCCACTCATTTCAGGGGCACCGCCGGCTAATCACCGCTACCCACATGTGCAAAAGGCTGAAATTGAGAGGTTGGTAGGGGAAATGCTTCGCACAGGTATTATTCACCCTAGCCACAGCTCATTTTCTTCTCCAGTTTTATTCGTGCGTAAAAAGGATGGCACATGATGCTTTTGTGTTGACTATCGCGCCCTCAATGCCATTACAATTAAAGATAAATATCCCATACCGGTGATTGAGGAGCTTCTCGATGAGTTGGCTGGGGCGAAGGTATTTAGCAAGTTGGACTTAAGGTCCGGCTACCACCAGATACGGATGCAGCCTTCCGATGCTCACAAAACTGCCTTCCGAACCCACGATGGTCACTATGAATTTCTTGTCATGCCATTCGGCTTGACCAATGCCCCGGCCACGTTCCAGAGCTTGATGAACGACTTGTTCCGTCCCCATCTCCGGCGCTTTGTGCTAGTCTTTTTTGATGACATATTGATCTATAGCCCATCATGGGAAGAACATCTCAACCACCTAAGGTCCGTATTTGCTATCTTACGTGCTAATACATTATTTTTGAAGCGTTCGAAGTGCGCTTTTGGCAGCCCGCAGGTCGAGTATTTGGGCCATATCATCTCTCAGAAGGGGGTGGCTACGGATCCTTCCAAAGTGGATGCAATGCTCTCATGGCCCAGGCCCACCTGTGTGAAATCTCTGCGGGGTTTCTTGGGTCTCACGGGCTACTACAGACGGTTCATTGCACAATATGGTGTCATTGCTGGCCCACTTACTTCTTTACTTAAGAAGGGGGCGTTTACCTGGTCCGAGGAGGCCCAGTTAGCTTTTGATCGGCTGAAACAAGCAATGGCCCAAGCTCCAGTGTTGGTTCTTCCGGATTTTTCACTACTATTTGTTATTGAGACTGATGCATCAGATGTGGGCCTAGGCGCCGTCCTTCTTCAGCAAGAACGGCCCATTGCATTTTATAGCAAAGCTATGTCGGGCCGATCATTGACCTTGTCTACTTATGAAAAAGAAATGCTAGACATTGTCCATGCCATCTCCAAGTGGCGACTCTATCTCCTGGGCCGGAAGTTTCTGATACGGACCGATCATCAGCCTCTCAAATACTTCTTGGATCAGCGGGTCTCTACTCCTTCTCAGCAGAGATGGGTGAGTAAATTGCTGGGATATGACTATGAATTGGTCTATAAAAAAGGGGTCGATAACACAGTTGTTGATGCCTTGTCTCGCCGGCCCACGGAAGGGGCCTGTTTGGCGCTCTCGGTGCCCTGCTGTTCCTTCTTCCCAGACCTGCAGAACGCCTATGGAGCTCACCCCTCTACTAAGGAGTTGGTCGAACAGCTTCAGTCCGATCCGAACGCAGCCCCACCCTTTGTGTGGCGCGACAGTCTGTTATTTTGGAAAGACCGGTTATGGGTGCCAGCCATTGCGGACCTGCGTCACCGGGTGATAGCTCATTTCCATGATACTCCGGCTGCGGGTCATGAGGGCACCTTCAGAACTTATAAGCGGATTAGTCAAAGTTTCCTGTGGAAGGGTATTCGGAAAGATGTACATGATTATGTGGTTGCGTGTGATATATGTCAACGGGCCAAGGCTGCAACTACATCTCTGGCGGGTCTGCTACAACCGCTTCCCATTCCCGACAAGGTTTGGGACGATGTGTCTATGGATTTTATCGAGGCTCTCCCGGCAGTTCAGGGCAAGATAGTTATTATGGTAGTAGTGGACCGTCTTTCCAAGTACGCTCATTTCTGCCCATTGAGTCATCCCTTCTCTGCCCGTACCGTTGCTGAACTGTATCTAAAGGATGTCGCCAAACTCCACGGTATGCCTCGTACCCTCGTATCTGACAGAGACCGTGTCTTTCTTTCCCAATTCTGGCGAGAGTTCTTCAAGCTTCAAGGGACTGAACTTCATATGAGTACGGCCTATCATCCACAGACAGATGGCCAGACCGAAGCAGTCAATCGCTGTCTTGAACAGTACCTCCGATGTTTTGTGGAGGATCAGCCCCGCCGTTGGCTTCAAATGCTTCCCTGGGCTGAGTGGTCATACAATACAGCGTATCACACACGTGCCGGCTTCACACCTTTTGCGATTGTATATGGTCGGCCTCCGCCATCTGTTCTGTCTTATGTGCCACACCGTTCATCAATTGCCGAGGTGGATTATATGCTACAAACTCGTGATGAGGTCTTGCGCCAACTTAAATCCAATTTGGCTTCCGCGCCAGAACCGGATGAAGCAAATATATGATCAACATCACACGGATCGGGAGTTCATTGTGGGCGACTTGGTTTATGTGTCAGTCATACCTCATCGCCAGACTACCTTATACAGGGCTGACCAGAAGCTCGTAGCCCGATTTCATGGGCCGTATGCAATTGTGGAGAAGGTCGGTCCAGTGGCATATCGTCTTTCCCTGCCTTCTGGGTCCCTGGTGCATCCTGTATTTCATGTCTCCCGCCTCCGCCGTTTTACGGGAGATCCCACACTGGTTGAGGCTAGCCCTCCGCCACCACTTATGGGACCTATCGAGCCAGCGGAACCGCAGCCAGCTTCACTTATTGATAAATAGCGTGTGCGCCGTTCGGGACGCATTGTGACGGAGGTGCTTGTTTCTTAGAAAGGGAAGTCGCTGGACGACGCGGAATGGGTCCTCGAGGATGAGTTTTTGACCCGTTTCCCATCCTGGCCACATTGAGGACAATGCGGTAGCGGAGCATGGTGGAGTGTTGTGTACGTTACTATGTACACATTTGCACATCATTACGTCAGCCATATCAGTTTAGGATATTTGCTTAGCATATGATAATTAATGTAATCAGACCCGTTTAGGTTAATTATTAGGTAACGGACTGATAGAAAATAATATGGCCTAATTAGCGGCCCATCAGTTGGAACAGATGGCGCACCCCTAGGAGGTCGCGCCATCCTCTGCCTTTATAAGGAGGTCGTCCTCCTCTTTTGAGATTATGCAAAAAGTACTTTTCCCTAAATCTTTTCTCTTCTTCTCCCTCTTGCCGCCAAGGCACCCCTTGTGACCCTGACGGTCACAAGCAGTAATCTTCAACGTTTTAACCCAATTGCACGTAGTCTTTTGTTGGTAATTGTTGTGTAAGATATTGCCTGAAACCGGAAGGAAATTCATGTTTTATGTGTTGCATGGTTGTTCATTACCTTCCTTTAGAATGAGTTATTCATCTTGCCGGCAAAATGTCTATGCCGAAATTGTGTTTAGATAACAAAAGGAATTGTGGTGTCTTCAAAGAGTAAAAATATGACTGCCCTTATTGATGAAATGTCCCAAGTCGTTATTGTCTCTAAATTCTAAAGTTTCAAGGGAAGTACATTATCACTTGGCCAAAAAAGGAAAGGACCCATTGCCTCGTTCCAGCAAGCCCATCGATGCAGTCTCATGCATTAGGGCTGCGAACTGGGGGGTGTGGGTTGGTCCATCAGGTTGGGGCGCGTCTATCCTTTTGTTTAAGCTAGTCCCACAAGCTTTTCACTGAGTTCCCACACCTTGCGGGCTTTCTCAGTATCGCTGGCCTCCTGAGACAGCGAGTTCTCGAAGGATGCAGAGTCCTTGTTCCAACTCCAGTAAACACCCGACTTGGTGAGGCTAGGATCACTCACCACCTGCTCAATAAACCATTAACTCAGTTATGGTGTGATTTTCTATCGAATAAAAGGTCATATTTAAAGTTTTAAGGGGTCCTTGGGATACCTGTGCAAGCCTTTTACCAGCTTCTTCCTCGGAGACATAGCCCTTGGTGATGTACTTTTGGAAAGGAGGAAAGAGGAGCCGAAACAAGGGGATGTGCTCCCTAAACAGGCCAGTTGTGGCGATGCAGCCGGGGTAGAGTGAGGCAAAGGTGATTCCCGTTTCCTCATGGAAGCGTCGGTGGAATTCCTGCATTGTCAACATGTTACATACCTTGCTGTCCTTGTATGCCTTGGCCCCGTCAAACTCTCCTCCGTCAATCATGGCAGAGCTATTCAAGCCATTCAAGCCACCGGCTAGTCCCCGCAGGTCACCCAGATTTGCTTTTGGGGGCACATTGCCGGCCAATGTGTTTGTATTCCCTATTTTAGAGAACCAATGCGAGGGTAGTTAGCTAAATGCACAGCACCACGGAGGACAAGCCCTCCATTTACGTTCACATTTCAGAGAGATAGCAATGTTATTGTCTTGGAATGGCTACCTGTGATGGAGCCGACGATGATGAGGCGCTTTGAGGGATAGTCAGATTTCTGCATGTCATCAAGGAGTAGGCGGGCGAGGAGGAAGTGGCCGAGGTGGTTGATCCCGACACTGAGCTCAAAACCTTCAGCAGTAAAGGTGGGCTCCTTGGCCGTGGGCAGGTAGACCGCGGCGTTGCAGACGAGCACGTCGAGGGGCATCTCGGATCGCTTGTAGTTGTCGACAAACTGTCTCACACTGTCGAGGGAGGCAAGGTCAAGGTGCATCACACTGTAATTCTCCTTGGACATGCCCACTGACTTGGCCGCTCTCTCAGTCTTGAGGAAGTCCCTGCATGCCATCACAACGTGCCATTTGCCTGTGTCAGCCAGAGCCTTCGCTGTGGCCAGGCCCAGACCAGACGAGGCACCGGTGACAATAACGGTCCCTTTTCTCAGCGTCTTCTTCCCCTCTTGAGCTGCCCTGTTAATTGCTGGAGCAGTCACTGCCGTTTGGGCTCTCACCACTCCAACTGCTGCCCCCATCTGCAACTGAAAAATTGAGAGCTTACTGCTGAGTCACTTAATCCAGACTCGAGATTGTAGAGGATGCAATGAATAGGAAATATGGCGCAAAAATTGAACATTAATTTTTCATATCATGACCATAATCATACATGGATCTTACTCCTCCATTAAGGCAAACCGGTCCAAGTCCGAAGAAAAGAATGAAAAAGAATGAAGGCTAGCGTCTGGTAAAAACTCGGTCAATCCTTATAGACCTTTATCATTGGACTGAAATTCCAAATGGGAAAAAAAAAACTTACCCCGGTCTTAGTGGTAGCTGAATTGAATTCGGATTTGAGATGGTCCGAAAGTGAAACTCCCATGAAGGAAGTTTCCTTTGCTGCTGCATTCCACTTTGCCTGCAATTTGAAGCAAATTTTAGAGAGACGTACGAGCTGATTCCATGAGAGAGTAAGCACTTACTGGTGTATATGGAATGCACTTGTGCTGCAACAATACCTTTTTGCTCAGGGAGAGAGTACAAGGCAAGAAAGATGCTTGAAGGGCCATGGAGAAAGGAAAGGGGAACTGCGAAGTTTAGAGTTTTGGAGCTGGCGGGGGGAGCTGCTGCTGCTGCTGCAATTCGAGGAGAGGGAAGAAGAGTGGAAGGTACTTATAAGGGGATAGAAAGCAGGGGAGATATGATTGAGAGAGGGGAGAGAGGGAGGAACTGTTTTAACACTGGATTTCTGTGCAGTTGGGGGGGACAGAGTTTGGATAAGATAATTGTCGAGGTTGTGGATTTGGCGAATCTGGCAGGTCGTCTAAGGAGGGAGCCAATGGGATTTCGTGGTTGAGATTTCGTTTTGATGATCTTTCCAGAATTCAGATACTTCTGTGCTCAGTGCTCTCTGTCTGGGCCTTTGAACATTTTCTGATTGGGCTCGCACTTCGACAATGGTTATGGGCGCTCATGGGTGGTGCCAAAACTACCGTGCATCCACCCACGTGGTCTCTGATCCTAGATGATGGTGAAAAATTATCTTATGGTTGAGATATACGGGAGATTGCAAGTAAAATGACATTGTGTTATTAGCATATTGGTAATTTTATAAATAAATGTACTTTTCACCATCTAACATTTATAAGCATTTAGGGGCCGTTTGGGGCGTGATTAAAAGCAAAATATCCAGATGGGATGTTTTGCTACACTGTAGCATCTGGATATTTTATATATCCAGCTGGATGTAAAAATCCACATGGATGCTACAGTATATATCCAATATCCAGTCTGGATATTTTTGCAATAATCATGCCCCAAACAGCCCCTAAATTGATCTCAATTAAGCATAGACCAACAGAAAACATTTATGTTAGCATAGTTTTATCATATACCTGACCCAATGAATGGTTTTTAACATGTATAAATGCATGCTCTTAATCTCGAATAGAACTAAGATCATGAAAGGTAGTTATGCTTACATAATGAAGTAAACTTTACAAGTGCTTCTTTGAACTTTTCAAAATGTACGTATGAGAAGTTACGTTTTGCCGTTCTTTGCACACTACAATCCGTCTTATTTTAAATGGAGTGGTCAACAACTACTTACTAAAAATGATCCATAAATTACCAAAACTTCTCGAATAAAATTAATGTCGTATTAGTTTTACAGTTAATAAAGAAAAGTGCACTGAGTACTCCATGGAAACTATTTTCTTTGCTTTCCACAGCAAGAGTAAATTTTTGAAGTAAAAAAAAAAGAACACAATACAAGTCGGGTGTGTCATTCAGGTCACACGATGACTAAAAGCCTGCTGAACCACAGGTCATCCTCCTTAGGACTGCAACAAGGTTGTCACCGGACAGACAAATACGCGCGCGCGCACACACACATATATATATATATATGGGAAAAGTTTATATGAGGCCACTTTGAATCGTAGCTGTTGGATCTTGATCTGATGGCTACAAATATTAATAATCTCTCACCCACTCCTTGATGTGACACACTCACCTACCCTGTAATTTGATATCCACCCTCTGATAAGAATCTAACGGTATTAAAAATTGGCCTCAAGCTCCTTATATGAGAATGATCTCATGTAAACTCATCTATATATATAGGGAAAAGTTTAAATGAGATCGCTCTCATATTGCTTATATGAGGTCACTTTGGGTGCGTTTGGAAAGCTGAAAAATCAAATATTTCAGCCCTGAAAGGTGAAAATTGTCACCTTTCAGGGTGAAAAGTGTTTGTTTGCTGAAAGGGTGAAAAATGGTCGGTGACAGTGATAGGTGAAAATTTTTACTCTTTCACCTTTCAGGCCTGAAAAGTGTTTGTTTGCTGAAAGGCTAAAAATCAGCCCTGAAAGGTGAAAGGTGACAATTTTTCACCTTTCACCCTGAAAGGCTGATTCTCACCCGAGTGAGAATCAGGCTGACGAATTGATCCTCTCGTCTCTTCAACGAAAAAAACCAACTCTCGCACAGAGATTCGTCCCCCCCGGTGAGTACCCCCACCTCGACGGTGCCCCGTTGAGCCGGGAGAATCTGTGCCCCCCATCCCCGCCGCCGCTCGTTGAGCTCCCCGTCGACGCCGTCGCCCCATTGAGCCGAGGGAACCCGTGCCCACCCCTCCCGGGCAACTGCTCGGGTCGTCCAAAGATGATCACCCCGGTATTTGCCCCGACACCTCCGCTGCCGCACCGTTAAGCCAAGGGACCCCCTCCCCGTCATATCTCCCTCATTTTTAGTCCATTTTGGACATTTTTTCATCGTTATAAGAAAGAACACTAAAAATGAGGAAGAATGAAAAAAAATGGGCCAAAACGGATTAGAAATGAGTAAGATATGCATCGGTGAAGTTTGCCCATTAAAAAAGTTATCGCATAATCGATTACTCGATATGCAGTACTATAGTGTATCTAATTACTCGATATGCAGTACTATAGTGTATCAAATTACTCGATATGCAGTACTATAGTACTATAGTGTATCAAATTACTCGATATGCAGTACTATAGTGTAACCAGTTATTTTTATGCAGTACTATAGTGTATCAAATTACTCGATATGCAGTACTATAGTGTAACCAATTATTTTTATGCAGTACTATAGTGTATCAAATTACTCGATATGCAGTACTATAGTGTATCAAATTACTCGATATGCAGTACTATAGTGTAACCAGTTACTCGATATGCAGTACTATAGTGTATCAAATTACTCGATATGCTGACGAATATTCCTATCAGCGTGACTTATTTTCAGTTCCCAAACATATTTCACCTTTCACAAATTAGGTGTGAAAATTTTCACCCTGACGCCGAATTACTTTCAGCTTCCAAACGAGCTGTCATCGATCAGGAAAAAACACCCTTGATTATTTTCAGGCTGACATAAATTTTCACCTTTCACCTATCAGCTTCCAAACGCCCCCTTTGAATCATAGCCATGATGGCTACAAATATCCATAATGATCTCACCCACTCCTTGATGTGACACACTTACCTACCCACTAATTTGATATCCACCATCCGATCGGAATCTAACGGCAATAAAGATTAGCCTCATGCTTCTTATATGATAAATATAAGAAGCATGAGGCTAATCTTTATTGCCGTTAGATTCCGATCGGATGGTGGATATCAAATTAGTGGGTAGGTAAGTGTGTCACATCAAGGAGTGGGTGAGATCATTATGGATATTTGTAACGGTCAGATCAAGATCCAATGGCTATGATTCAAAGTGGCCTCATATAAGCAATATGAGAGTGATCTTATATAAACTTTTATATATATATATATATATATATATATATAGGGAAAAGTTTAAATGAGATCGCTCTCATATTGCTTATATGAGGCCACTTTGAATCGTAGCCATTGGATCTTGATCTGACGGCTACAAATATCCATAATCATCTCACCCACTCCTTGATGTGACACACTCACCTACCCATTGATTTGATATCCACCCTTCGATCAGAATCTAACGGCAATAAAGATTAGCCTCATGCTCCTTGTATGAGAACGATCTCATGTAAACTTATCTCATATATATATATATATATATATATATATATGAGGGCCGGTAGCCTGCGATCGACCGGAGAGAGGTTTTGTTTCTAACCATCGGATTAGATCTGATGGTTGAAAAGTGTTTTCCAAATATACCCTACTTTACCCGCTCCCATCTTTCTTTCCCCCGACAGTCGCCTCTCCCTCGTCGCCCCCCATCGCCTCCCTCGTCGCCCCTCCTCCGCCCTCCCTCATTGCCGCCCTCGTCTCCGCACCCATCTCCCTCACCGTCGCCCCCATCTCGCTCCTGCTCGCTGTTGACTGCGGCTGCAGATGCCACGGGGCAGCGGCTGCAGCTCTTCTGGCTAGTGGGGGAGTGGGAGCCGACCCAGAGGGTGGCAAAGACAGCTCCTTTCCTGATGGCAAGGTGGCCAAAGCCGTCCATGGAGCTCTGACCCACCAGCCATGACTGCATCTTCTCCGATGATGCCTCCTCTCCTACCCGGGCCATGCGCTATAGCGGATATGCCTACGACGATGCGTTATTCCAATTTTCCAAGCTTCATGATGGTCGCATGACCTCATTGGCGCTGCGGCTCATTTCACCGTTGTATTGTGTTGAAGATCAATAGACCAGGTTCTATTTTTTTCTATAGGCCAGATTCTGATTGTGATTGAATCTTTTGGAGTTTTTCATTCATTATTTTGAATTTGTGTAACTTTTCTGTTATTTGTGTTAGACGAACATGTGATTTGTGTTTATAAGACAAGAAATTGTAGTTTGTGGTTGATGAATAACTGCACATTTCAGTGGGACTCTGTAGTTGGCAGAACTTCAAAATTCAGAACAAACCACGTGCTAGCCTTGCAGTTTCTGGAGAAGTAATTGGATCCCAAAAGGAACAAGCTGAGAGAAGTTGATTTGATGAGTCCAAACCTATAGTGGCAATCAATGAAAAGTTAAAGCTAAGATGCCCTATCAAGAATGAAAGAATGATGGTGACCTCGTGCTGCTTTGTAATGCTCATTTTATCTGCAATGAACAACCCAATTATATAGAGTTGGAATGAAAGAATGATGGTGATCTGCCCATGCCTGCTTCAGTTAGATAGAATTGATATGAAGTCTGTCATTGGCTATGTTCAATGGTTGACACAATTTTCTTTAATCTTGCCATAGTGAATGTCAGTCTTTATTGACTTGCACCCACTTTTCCTACTTCACTGGTACAATTTATGTATAAAAGATGTTGTTTACAATGTTTTGTGTTATACTTTTAGCAAGTTAAAATGTGAGAAGAGCTGGGGAAGAGACATGAGCATAATTGATGATTACATTGAGTTTTTTCAAGTTGAATGTTGAATGCCCTGGAAAAATATGGAATCTCATTTTTCAGGTTGAATGTTGATAGTGAAAAATATGGAATCTCATTTTTGGTGGTTAGGGAATCAGTAGGAGAATACTTGTCCAAATTCACCTGATTCAAAAGTGGTAAGATGCAGAAGATGACAAGTCAAGTGGTCAAATGTCATTCTTTTTATTTTTATTTTTTGTTATTTTTATAGAGGTTATTCTTTCACTATCAAAGAATTAGGTTCAAACAGCAATCAACCCCAATTTGTGCGTTATTAGTTTAGCCCAAACAATGATATTGGTTGCAGTGCACATGATAAATTACAAATGCTTCAACATCACAAGGCAGTAACTTGAAGCCATATTTCCTTTTTGAGTCTCCCCAAAACCACATGCCCCATATTATGAATACAAGGCACAAAGCTTTCACTACTAAACCAAGTGTCCAGTACGATGTGCCTAGATTCATTACAGAAAATGATAACCAGGACAGAGGGAAACAGGCTTAAGAAATACACATGCGTAAGTAACAAGGCAAAAAGAAAGAAGGCTTGGAACTAGGTACAAACAGCCCGAAGATGTATATGACACAGAAATAGTAGGGACCTATTTCATTTCTTCAATATTGTGGCTAAGCTTAGACACAACAAAACTGTTCTTCATCGATCTATAACTATATCGTATAAAAAAGATTATAACAATAGAATTTTAGAGGCTCCACCACAATTAAATATATTTTAGGAATACAAATCAGATAAGAATTCAAGCTTCAATTTAGTTGTCCACAATAAGCTCCCCATCACTACTGGGCATTTCATAATTCCAACTACATGCCCAAACATACATCGATTCCAATAGTATAAATATACATTTACATCACACATGATAAGTTCACTTTTCAATTTCTGCAAACTCTAAAGAATGACATACATCTCGACGGGCAAGATTCAGGATTTTTTTCGTTATTCATAGTGATGGAAAATTTAAACCTCCAGGGCTGTTAAATCTACTAGACATGTCACAGTTCTTGTTAGAGTTACTCTCATCATGATATCCACCACCATTGGATCTCAAGCCTTGAAGCATCATTTGTTCAGTTGCGGTTGCTTCTTCATCCAAACCAAAAGGTAGAATCTTCGTACTCTTTTCAAGTTGGAATCTCTGATCTACTCTCCTAAGAAAGTAACCATACATTACCGATGCAGCATAGACCTGTCCAACCTTGAGTTTGCTTATCTCGGCCACAGAGTTTGACTCTCCCACTCGGTTTTCCAATATGAGGGCAAGGTGATTTTAATCATCTCATAATTTTCAGGAAAGTGAAGCCGTGTTAGTTCTTCTTCTTGCTCAGGCTATGTATCAACTCTCCCAGGAGGGTCTGCCGATCGAGATATGGAGGGTATCAAAGAAAACACCACCGCCTATAAATCTCGATCTGCACAATCAAGGCATACAATATCTCCTCTAAGGCCTTCCTCCTGTCATTCTCTCACCTCGGCAATTCTCCTAAAGTACAGAAGAAAATCATGTGAACCATTAGGAAATTAAGGAATTGTATGTAAAAGAAATCTGCAAAAGAGGGGAAACAGAATTCGCATCAAAAGGAAGAACGACAAAGACATGGAAAAACACAGGATCTTCTGTTTTGGAGGAGTGTGTACCCGCCCCTTTTTTTGGATTAAATATATACATCTTATTCAACCATATCCATATACATCTACAATGTAGCACTTTCCTCAGGAAATGAGGTATTTCCTCCTGCCAAACGAGGATCATACAAGGCTTTGAACCTGTCTAGCAAGTGCATGAGCTACCATTACTATTTCTACATACGTGAGAAAAAAGAAACTGAATTGAAGTGTTGTAGCAACATTTTAGCCTCCTCCACTATTTGCCCCAGATAAGCAATATTTTGAAGAACTACTCTTCAAAAAAGGTGATAACTGAAATAGAATCACCCATTAATCTAACATCCGAATCACCAAGTTCTATTGCAAATACTAAGCATTAGCCATAACATACGTAGAAAAGAGTGATGAAATGCTCTACAATAAGAAAAGCAACAATAAAACCGGCTGATTCACACAAACATGGAAATTAGTGACTAAATATTTTGGTAAAGAAAAACAGCTAATTAGCTAAGCATGCAAAAAAAATGATCTTTTTGCCACATAAAAAAATGATATTTTTGGTGTCACGATCTATCTGAAGCTTCTCGAGCTGCTGATCCACCGCGGCAGGGAGGAGGTGCGGGTGGGTCGACAGGATCTGTGACAAAAACTGCCCAATCGTAGACTTCAACTGCAGAGGTGCGATCGGACCCGTAGACTCCTCCGACGACGAAGAAGCTCGGACTCTCAAGCTCCTCCTCCTCCTCCTCGCCCCAGAAACCGACTGATTCGGGCAATACAGGGCACGACACACTTGTAACACAAATCAGCACCAGACTTAGAACACCCCAAAACTCTAAAAAAACTAATACCAAATGGCATTGTGTTTCGTACCTTGAGGCGTATGCATGGGAAGGATAGGCTGGAAGTGAGACAGAGAGCGTTGGGTCGGCAACGAGGGGGGCGACCTAGTTACACGAGAATTATTTACATGGGAGATGGGGGCGGCGACGACGGAGGGGGGTGAGGAGAGGCGACTGTCGGGGTAGGAAAGCAAGAGGCGATCTACTCGGCGACGAGGGAAGATGGTGAGGGCGGAGGAGGGGCGGTCGAGCAGGGGAGAGATTGAAGACGGGAGGGTCGGGGGAATCAGTTAGGGTAAAGTTACAATAAATCCGTCTCCACCGTCCGATCTAATCAGACGGCTATTAAAAAATTAACTGGAGATAAGGTCTCTCCACTCGAGCGGAGACTACCATTTTCCTATATATATATAGAGAGAGAGAGGATGATTTACATGAAATCGCTCTCAGAGCATGAGGCCAATCTTTTTAGCCATTGGATTCCGATCCGAAGGTGAGTGCGTGACATCAAGGGGTATATGAGTTCCATGTAACTATCAGATCAAGATCTAACGGCTACGAGTGGAATTAGCCTCATAGAACTTTTCCCGTATAATATATTGATGTAATTTTATGAAGCCCTTTGTTTTGAAGGAAACAGTTAGGGGCCGTTTGGGGCATGATAAAAAGCAAAACATTCACCGTGGATGTTTTACTTCACTATTTATTTCTTATTTTTTCACTTTCAGCTGAAACACCCGAGACATCCACCGAAAAAATCAGAAAAAAATAATAAAAGTGGATTTTTTACTATAGATGCATATATTTCGAATATCCTCTTAGACGCATCGTGAGCTGACTTGGGAAAGTTTGCCATTTGAAAATAAGCTTCGGGGCCCATGTAATTAGTAAAGCCCAACGGGCTCGCCGGTTCCGTCATTCTATCCGCTTTGTGCGGCCTGCTGAAGCCTCACTTGAGAGATGGCCCTCGTCGTGTGGCCGCCGGTGGCCCTCCCAGTCCCAGTCCCAGGTGGTCCGACTCATTCCCAGTTGAGCTGCCTCCGCCGCCTCCCCGCCTTCCCTATTAGGCGGCGCCGCAGAAGCCGGTTCCATCATGTTCTCCGTCTAACCGCCAATTCTCGGCCGGAGTCAGAGCCGGAGATTGAGGCAGAAGAGGTTGGCGTGGAAGCCCAGAAGCAGCCCGTAACAGGGAAGTCCGACGTATCGACCACTGAGAACCCGGAGATTGCGGTGGTGAGGGAGGCGCTGAGGGAGAGGCGAGAGATGGAGGAGAAGAAGGGGAATGGGGAGCTTTCGGTGAGCGGGGTGTTGGAGGAGGTGGCAGAGATTGAGTGGCCCGTCTTTGGACGGGTCCTGGGGACTACTGGGGTGGTGCTCGCGGTCATTGCAGGCTCCAGCCTCGTACTTCTCACCGTCAATGCCGTCCTCGCCGAGATTTCGGACCGTGTCTTCGCTGGTAAAGGCGTCCAGGACTTCTTCTCTTGAGATTCCTAAATCTATATTTGGTGTTTTCCATCAAATTATTCTTCTTATCATCCATACAGAAATACTGCCCCTTACTTGCTACATACCATGATAGATGGAAATTTTCTATTTTGATTATTTTCCGTTGTCTTCTGCTATTTAGCGAATTCTCTTGCATAATTCAGCTATAAAAAATACGTAATTAATAAGCTGGCAATTGTCCTGCCCCTTTGCTAGAGATCATGATATTGTGTGCTCCTTTGGTATGAGAATCATTATGGCAACTCCAATATCAGCTCATATTATTATCTCTTAATAGTCAGCTTCTCCTACTACCCAGCGGAGCCTAATACTCCTTCCTTCTCACTTCAATAGTCTGAGTTGGTTTTTAGAAAGCGCTAATTTTTTTTTCATTTCAAAAACTAATCTGGACTGTTAATATAAGACTGACGGAGTATTGTTTACTCTTGGTTCAATGAAAAAAAATATGGGAAAAAGTCAAGCCGAGTGATGTGGCAACTGGAAACTTGACAACAATTCGGTTAGCGTCTATTATGAGTAAGAGTTGCAACACCAAAGCCCTAGTTACAGCTATTTATTAGTTTTTCTGAAGTCATTTGGTTCAAATAATATCTTTCTTTGTTTCTTACAAAATCTAATAGGAAGGCAAAGAACATGCATTTCATTAGCTTGAAATTGTTTTGATGATGTGCAAATGCCAAAGGTATCATCTCTCCTGCCACCAAGTCTTTTCATACTGAACAATTAGAGGATTTAAGGTCTATATAATTGACTCTATGTATTTGGGTCTCTAGATGGAAACACTGATGTTAGTTGCTCAATGAGTTTATTATGATTTTTATCGCTGTTATAATCTTGTTTTATTTAGTTTGTATAATGCTGATTTATTTTGTAATGTAAGTGAATTCCATTTTGTTCCTCTTATTTTTTCCTCATATTAGTTTATGCTCTTTTGTGCGCAACCCGAAGAGCTTTAGCTAAACCTTCTTTCTTATGAGAAAAGAAAAGAAAAAGAAAATTGGGTTAGACGCTGCCCCTGTAGAGACTCAAACTGGGAATGGGAAACAACTGCCTCTTAGCGATTGGCAGTAGGGAAACAAGCATTTGATGTGTTTATGCTGTTTCTTATGACTTTCTAATATTTAAATTCTTAGATGATTTGAGTGTGCATCTTTTTAGAGACAAATATCTGTTTGACGGTATTAAATAATACCGGTGCCTTATATCTATTGGAACCTGAATGTCAAATTGCATTTGTTTTTAGGACTTAATGTTTCAGAGATGTTTTTCTAAATCTGAATTTTCCAAAATCTATATTGTCAATATGTAATCTAGGATTATGCATTCAAAGGAAAATTCTGTCGTTTCTAGAAAAAATGCATAAAAAATAGCTACTCTAAGAGGCCTGATGAACCTTAAGAGATAAAGTGTAAATCTATTGATGTAAATTTTGGAGCATAGTGTCTACTTGATAAATAAAGTATTTCTTCCAAAAACGAGATGAACTTTGAAGTTCAGACTCACCATGAACATTTATTTACAGGGAAAAATAATCCTTAGTAGAAATAGAACTAATCAGTGGGCTGAAGCACAATTGGTGCATCCCTTTGGGTGAAGCCTTAAATGTAATTTGCTCAATGAAGAGAGTTTGAGAAATATTGATGCATTGGAATGATCCAGAATGCAGATCATCAGAGAGGCGCTAAAGGAGGAAGAAACTTTGGCCAGATTTTTGTTTATGGAAGTAGAACAAAAAGTCTAGCTTTTTTAGTTATTGCTCACTGTGGGATCCGTAGTGAAAACGTTCAATGTGGGTCTTTGGTGTTGAAGCTTCTTTTTTGTGTGTGCGTGCTGACAACTGACAGTGACTTCCTATATATTCGATCGGAAGGTATGTTGGAATTATCATTGGAAATATCTAAGTCAGTTTGTTTTGTTAGCTCTTTTTCTACTTTTTTTTTCCGCATAAAGTACCTTTTTTTATTCTTATAGATAATTAAATATAATTTTGTAGCCGAAATGAGAATGTTAAGATGGATGAGTGGGATAACTAGGAGAGATAGGATTAAAAATGAATATATTCATGAGAGTCTAAGAGTAGCATTTTAGGAGAAAAACTGAGGGAGTGTAGGTTGCGTTGGTATGTGCATATGCAAAGAAGACCCTTAGATGCCCCTGTGCGAAGATTAAAAGGGATACATGCAACCGATGCTAAAAGAGGGAGAGGGAGACCTAAGAGAACTTAGATGGAGTTAATAAAAAAATATTTGACTTTACTATCTCTTACAATAGAGGTAGCCTAAAACAGGCCTGAATGGAGGAGTAAGATCCGTGTCGACGACCCCAAATAGTTGGGAAAAGGCGCTACTTGATTATGATTATGATATAGATAATTAAATATACTGAGGTATGAAAAGGTTTACATATAGCAACTAGTTTAATTTAGGTGGCCAACCGCCAGTTGTGCATGTCTCGGAATTTTGCTCGAGTGATTGCAGAAGCTTGCTTTTACCTCGATACATAGAGCTTATGCAATCTTTTTAGATCGCCACAATTTAGTTGCTCATTTCCTGCGACATTTGTGTCAAAGACGACGTCAAAATTTGGTTTAATTAGGTGGAGTTCCATCATCTTTTGTTTCATTTTAGACGCTATTCTGCTTGTTTAAAGTTAGTGTAAATTCATGGTTGATACCCTGATAGGGATTGCTAGATGGGTGTGGGACTACCCTAAACCCTTCAATCTAAAATGCCTAGTCTGGCAACTGGGAAGAGAGGATGTAAGAATAAAGGGGGTAATGCAAGTTTCTGGAAGAAGGTATGGCGCACCTAAATCTCTCAACTAAGATCAAGGTATTCTCTTACAAATTTGTGTAGGAATCTCCTACCATTTCTGGTGAATTATTATCCGATATGGGAATGCCATCTTTCAATAGGGGTGTGCAAGGAATCATGGTTAGGTAGAGCGGATAAACTTTAGCCAAGCCAGACATGTCATGGATGTAGTGCAGTTTGCTTTGTGGAGGAGTCAAGCTGGAAGATTTCTTTAGAGGGCTATATGCCACAGGAGGCGAGGGAAGACTCCAGTGTACGGTGACAGAATATAGGAGGCTTGAAATGGCAAAGACAATTGTAATAGAACAAAGCAGATGGCAACCCCTTCGGATGCTGTATTTTAGGAGCTAGTTTTAGCAAGGTGGGTGTGGGATTTGTCACATTGGTGTTATGGACTCCGGAGAGGTGAGGGCGTGCAGGTGCGATCCAGAATCTCTACTCCCGGACTCTGAGGATGTGGACTGTGGAGCATCTGGGCTGCTTTCAAAGCTATAAGATGTGGAGCTCTGAATGACAGTGTGAATGTCTTTGAAGCCCTGCGTATCAATGAACCTTTTCCAGCATGGAGGGATTCGGCAATCTCTCGTGCTTTCCTTCTGTTCAGTCAGTTTAATTTCATCTATTTCTCTCATATTAGGAGGGATGGGAACGGTGTTGCCCATGTGTTTGGCCCGGTTTGGGAGATTGCCACGGCTGTTCTTTATGATCAGCCTGGTTAGTTGTTGGGTTTGTGGTTGGCCGTTCTTGTTCCGGTGACCTGGTTTCTATTTTTCGAAAAAAAAAATATAATTCATGCTCTCTTGGCCAAGGAATTCCGTATCGGCGATATATCAATATCGGATCCCACCCATTAAAACGATACAAACTAATATCATTTTTCAATTTTTTTTACAATATCGCCGATATATCAGTCTCGTTAATTTTTTAAAAAACGTTTTTGAAAAAAATTGAATTTTTTTAAAAAGAAAAAAACGGCTTGTCCGTTTGTTTCCCATCCTAATATTCATATTTTGAAATCTATGCTTTGTCTAAGGGGCTGTTTGGGGCGTGATTAAAAGCAAAACATCTTTTGCTACACTGTAGCATCCATGTTTTTTCCCTATCCAGCTGAAACACGACATGGATGCTACAATGGATCTGGAAAATCCAATGTGGATATTTGCTTATATAATCACGCCCCAAACGGCCCCCTAAATTAGTATAACTCATTTTAGAAGTTAGATTGTGAAAATATATAGTAAAAACTAATTTTTGACCACCGATATTTTTTTACAAATATCTCCGATATTTTGTCTTTTTGGCCTACCGATATTTTACCGATATCCGCTATGGAATTCCTTGCTCTTAGTTTAAAAAGAGTTATATTTGAGAACTCTGCGACTTCATTGAGATGTAGAGAGGAGTCCCACACTTGGCTGGGTTTTCTCACGAGGAAGGATGTGATAAATTTGGAGAAATTAACAAACAAGTCAGTGTCCTGGGCACAAGGTTTTAAAAATCAGACCGGTGACCAACCCAGAATTCTTGTCGGGTAGGTCCAACCGGGGGTCAACCCAGGTTGACCCGATGATTAAAAAAAAATATGGGGCGGCTCCCTCTAGCCGCTGCCGGAGGGGTGGGGAGGTCTGCCTTGTGGGGCGGCCCCGTCGAGGCAAAGCCCCCCATCGGGGCTATGCTTGAGGGAACGGCCCCGCCTCGAACCAGAGCCCCGGTGGGCTCTGCTTGAGGGGGCGGCCCACCTTGAACAGAGCCTTGCCGGGGTTGCCCTGGTGG
Organism: Houttuynia cordata; assembly: GCA_039654745.1. Classification (NCBI taxonomy): domain Eukaryota; kingdom Viridiplantae; phylum Streptophyta; class Magnoliopsida; order Piperales; family Saururaceae; genus Houttuynia; species Houttuynia cordata. The sequence goes on from CM077505.1 coordinate 16,902,625, forward strand.
GTGGCTCTGCCAAAGGGGGGAGAAGAGAGGGGGATAACCTGGACCGGACCAGTCAACTGGGTCGTCGGTTTGACCGGCCAGGTTACAATGACCCGGCCAGGGTCAACCTACCGGGTAGATTCGGAACGAAAAGATTCCCGGCTCCGTTCGGACCGGCTGGTCCGGTCCGGTTTTTAAAACCATGCTTGGGCTGAGCGTAGGGAGGCAAACAGAGCTGCACACTGCGTCGCTAGGCAAGGTTTGTTGATGGGCCTTCTATTCGGCTTGGAACGACCCCTGCATTTTCACAAATAGTAGTGATGGCTGAAGTCTCGGCTTGTTGAGTTTGTGTCTTATGGCTTTTTCGTTTGTATGAAACCGAAGAACAAAGAAAAAGTGTAACTCGAGGAGTGGACCACCAATTATACCTGCTAAAAAAATGAAGAAAAATAGGAACAGTGAATCTATGACATTTGACCAAATAAAAGGGAATTTACTAAATAATATTTAAAAAATAAAATAATTATTGATAGGAAAAAGTTAGAAAATAATTTTCGATCCGGTTATCTGACTAGCCACATAGATGCTAGCATGGCGAAAAGTGTTACTTGAACTGACGCCTCTTTTATAAAGATAAATGCGTTGTTTTAACCGACATCTCTCTTCAAACGACATCTTTAATTACCTTAGCGTATTTCCTCCATCGGTTCCTTCTAAAGATAAAGACGTTGGTTAAACCGATGCCTTCATCTTCTAAAGCGAAAACATCGATGCCTTTCATATCTAAAGAAGAGAGGCGTCGGTTTAATCGACGTCTTTCTACTAAAGAGAAAGGCATCGCTTAAACCGATGCCTTCTCTTCGAAAGAGGAGAGGCGTCATTTTAAATAGCGCCTTCATCTTTTAACTACAAAATCCAACGATCTCTCCAGCCGGTTATGGATTTTTGGCCATTTGAGGTGTTTTAGCGGGTTAGTGGATTATCCCAAAAATCCATAACCACCTGGATTTTTTCAGTTGGATGAAGCTGATTTTTCACTCCCCAAATGGCCCCATAATCAACATAAATAATAACTCTATTTGCTTAGTAAACTTGGAACATAAATAAATTAAATCGTTTATTACAAGTTTAAACAAAATGTATAATACAAATCCTCATAAGAATACAAATGTTCAGTCAACTCTCCTTCCTTATTCCTACCGTGTCATCGTGCTTGAGCTGAAATCTGATCAGGCTCGACATCAAGTATAGCATCTGAAGACAAAGGTGTCTGACGTAGAGCACGGAGTGCACGCTATCGCCTAGTATATACTTTTGAAGAAGAGGGTCTCTCAACTGGATCGAGTGGGGCATCTAGAACTACTGGTGGTGGGGTAAGAGAAGTCATGTTAGCCCATGATGTCACAACGTCGGGCGAAGCTGATATAGGTTGGGAAGCCTCAAAATGATGATCACCCCACAGTCCCGGAATCTCTGTCATAATTGGTTAAAGCAACGGCAAGCTCACAAGAACATGTGTAGAGATCGCATATCGTCTGACATGTCGCTAGCAAGCTCTCATATGATCGGTCCACCAAAGCTCTATTACACCGAGCGAGTGTCTGTCTTGCATAACATACAATGATTGTGAATTAAAACAAATATGAAGTAAAATATACTAATTATGGTAAATAGAGTAGCCAAGGATTATTGATGGTTTACCTGAATGAGGGTGACATACCCAAAGAATTCCGTATCAGATATCGGTAGGCCAAAGAGACAAAATATCGAAAACATATCGGAGATATTTATAAAAAATATCGGTGGTCAAAAATTAATTTTTACTATATATTTTCACAATCTAACTTCTAAAATGAGTTATACTAATTTAGAATAAGCATAGATTTCAAAATATGCATAAAAATGCATATTAGGATGGGAAACAAACGGAAAAGCTGTTTTTTCTTTTTTTTTTAAAAAAAAAAATTCCCAATTGTTTTTTCAAAACATGGCGAAATATCAGTCCGAAATCGATAATATCGGCGATATTAGTCCGTATCGTTTTATTGGGTGGGACCCAATATCGACATATCGCCGATAGGGAATTCCTTGGACACACCCGAAAATTCCTAATGTGCTGGGTTATTAAGCCTTTTCCAACTCTCTATGTCGGTAGACAAGGGTGGCACTGCCCCATGCATACTGTCCTGCGGAGTAAAAATCTTCTAACAAGATGAAATAGATGGGGTGCACGTGGCTGCTGCTGCAATCGATAAATATGGCGCAATCAAGCATATGGAGTAAATATGCTCGTGCATGCTGCTTAATGTCTGCTGAAGTGTTGTTTCAACTACAAAAGGCTCACTCAAATGCCTCCTTTTAATGCATCACGTGGAGGTACCCATCCGAGAAGTTGCTCATATACCACATTTTAGTCAATGTCCAAAGTTGTACAACTCACTGCCATACCATCAATGCGCAACCCAAGTAGTATGACTACATCTTGCAACGTAATATTCATCTTCCTTAAATGTAAGTGGAAGGTCTATGTCTCCCTCCGCCATTTCTTAATTAGGGCAGTTATGAGAACCTATCAATCATGATATACTCAAAGCATATGAAGTGCCCAAAGCTTGCTATCTCTATGTACGGCAACAAGCAAGCATCAACCGCCCAATGCCGCATGTTGCTCTAGTGCTCGGTGCATTCAATGCACCCAAGATCCTAATAAAATGAAAAGTAGTTAACTATATGCAATATTCAAAATTAAAAAGGTAATGGATGTGCACACACCTCTTCATTCCATAGGCCATCAAATTTATGCGAGCTCTGCTATGTGAGGACGGAGGGATCAATCGGTCTTTGATCCATAATATATTGCGACACCACTTGCCCTGATCTCCTTGCCACCTCCGGCAACTTCCTCCGCATTTGACAGATTTCTGAGTCTGAGACCGCCTCAAGTCCCTCCTCAACAGCAACAAGAACTCAGAGTTTTGCGGGCCGCCTATGAGACGGAGCCGTGTCAGAAACATGTCCGATTTTTTTTAATTCTTGATACGGTTAGGACACGCATGCAGACGTGTCCATGGAAAGTTGCATTGGCGATATATTGTCGATATATCAATATTGGGCTTCAACCGATAAAATGATATTGTGTAATTTTGATTATGAAGTTTTGGTAAGATATATCACTATTTTAAAAAAATCAACTTTCTCATTTGTTTTCCATCCTATGCCAAGTGGAAGGAAACGGGTTTAAAACGCAAACACATATTTTGAATTATATATATATTTTTATACATATTTTAAAATTTATGCTTGTCTAAAGTAGTATCACTCATTTTAGAAGTTATATTGTGAAAATATATGGTAAAAACTAGTTTTAGTCCATGGATATTTTTTTACTCAATATCTCCGATATTTTACCTCTTTGGTCGACCGATATTTTACCGATATCCGATACGACATTCCATATCTATATCCGATACATATCGGATAAGGATACGGCAGCTATTTTGCCGTATCCATGCTTCCTATGCCACAATGGCTGCATGGAGCGAGTGGAGGCGAGTGGAGAGCAAGCCAGCGTCTGTAGAGTGGAGAGCAAGCCAGCATCTGTAGCATTTACTTATGCACGAGCCATAATATGGAGTCCTGGCTAACATGGCCGCGAAGTCCTGCCATGGGACATTGAATTTCGACAAGAGCACATTTAGCAGCTTCGGCTTTAAGAAACACAAACAATTGTTTTATGTGTACCGAAGAGAAATTCTTTCAATCTGTATGCTTCTCTTTTAATAAAGTTTGCAGGGTCTTGCCGGCAAGAAATTTCACTAAAAAAACTGGGATTGAAATCCTGCACTCCTGACTCCACTGCGTCAGTTCTCTGGTTAGGAAATGGCGAGTTCAGCCTAGAGCAAATCTGTTCCTAAATCATCAATAGATTTGCTTCTTCTACACTCCATCCTGATGCATATGATGTTACTCGTAGAGGGAAGGGAAAGTGTTATTGAGTTCATTATTGGATTAAAATTTGCAGATGGACTGGCAATGGATCACAGCGTAACCGCTTAACTATGTGAAAATTCAGTCTCGGAGTCCATAGTCAGTTACATACGAAATGGAGAAATGTTATTACAGCTGATGCAAGTTTAGAGATACAGACGAGCTCCTAACTTCTAAATTTAACAAGCTCGAAGAGGATGAGTTAATGGAAGGGCTGATTACCTACACAAAGGTAGGTGGCATCGAGCAACTGAAATCAATCTTGGTCTCCTTAAGCAAAGCTACATGGGCGGCGGAGAGGGAATATCTGTCAGTAAGTGGTAGGGTCGGTCCTTGTCTCTGTGAGCAGCCACTAAATTCCAGTCTTTCACCGACCAAGGACTCCATATCTTGTCCTTTTGCTGTCTGTCGCTGTTTGTGGTTTTCGTTAAGCTGCATTGCTATGCATATTGCATATAGAAATGAAGTGCCAAAAAAGGGGTAGCTAAAAAGGACGGCACGCCATCGAGTGTCCACGCCCCATATGTTTTCGCGTTTTGTTATTTTTTATTATACTGAGCCATGGGACATTCATTCTAATTCGAGGTTTTGAGGGGGCAGTGAGGCTTTTTAGCTGAGTTTATATTGGTAAAAATATTGTCAATTAAAAGCTTGCTCCTCTAGTTCTTTTGAGAGATATTGATGGATTAGTGGGCAACGATAGAGAGCAGTCTACTTGATTAATTTAACCAACATGCTCATTGATTAATGGTGTCTCCTCGTTTCCTATGTACACCAAGTCAACCAGCTCCATTCTTTTTTAATGTAATATAACCCTTATTATTTATAATATGATTATTGTCTTAAGGGGGTCCGGGTACATTCTTTCTTCGATTCTTCTTTTTTTTTCCCCTTGTTTGGTATTCACTTCTCCTAGTCTTCTAATGAGAGCAGCCATGCACGTGTTTTCCTTCGCCTTAATGCCCAAGTAATTCATCCATCAATTCCCCTCTATCTCATGCCTAACCTAAAAAGTGGCTCTCATCCTGGTGACTCAGCATCCATTATATATGTAGGGTTAGGAGAGATGGCTGTGGCAGCTTAAACTAGCGAGAGAGATCGCCTTTCTTCTCCATCTGTGCACACACACCAGCACCAGAATCCACGACGAGGACCTCTTGAAAATTCCCAGCAGAGCAGACTTCACTCGTCATGCACATGCTTGCTTCTTCACTAATTCAACTGGCAGCCATCATCCCTCCTGCTGCTGCTACCTGCAAATCATCTCTTTTCCCTACTAGTTCAGCCAATTCATCACCCTCGTGCCTCTGGCTTAACTGCACCAATCGCCTCTTCCTCCCTCTCTTCCGCTGCTTCATCCTCTTCCACCTTCCTCGCTCTAAGGGCTAACACCAGTCCGGATTTTATTTAAGAACACGCACTGCACTCTCTTTGACGTCCTTCATCCCGACATGGCCCTGTGCTCGACCCAAGTCTCCGGTGACTCACTCGACTGGACACAGCTGGTACAAGAAATTATAATATACTAATTATTTCATCTTAATTCATGTTGTACTATAGTCATCCAAAGTTGGTGTTGTGAACTCCCGGGATTGTGGTTGTTTTGATGCAGAATTTGCTCCAACAACAAGAGGGAAATGCACTGTTGATCTCCAAGAGACAACCAGCAGCACAGGACGAGCAGCAGCAGCAGCAGGGACAGACTGGGGAGGGACCGGAACTCAAGGGAACAATAATGAGGTGCCCAAGGTGTGACTCCAGCAACACCAAGTTCTGTTACTACAACAATTACAACAGCTCGCAACCGCGCCATTTTTGCAAGACTTGCAGGCGCCATTGGACCCAAGGCGGCACCCTCCGCAACGTCCCCTTCGGTGGCGCCCGAAAGAGGAAGACCCACCCCAAGACTAAGACCAGGACCAAGCCCAAGACCCTTCCCACCTCCCTTGCCGACTCCCTCCAGGCCATATTACAACCATTAGCCCCAGTGATCACTTATGAGCGTGACATAGATTTAGATAACATGCTTCAGTCTCAGGAGATTAATGACAGCAGCAGCAGCACTCGTTCTAACACTAACAGCAATAGCAGTAGCAGCACCAACACATCTTGTTTGACGGGCTCTCCTTCGCAGACTCTGCTTCCGCCCCTGCCTCAGGTAACATATAGTAGCACGATGGGATTTGGCTTCAACGAGCGGGAGTGGGAATCTTCTCTTCCCTCCTTTGAGTTGGACTCGCTGTCTGATTTGGCGACGGGGACTATAAATTGGCCTGATTCATCATCCACTAATCTCCTAGATTCCACTTCATGGAATTGGGGAGACCTAGCCTACTTGCTCTCTTCTGATCCCACTTTACCACATTCATCCTTGGCTTCCTCTTCTTTGGTCGTGGATGCATACAAGTCTGATTGATGCAAATTTTTTCAGGGGTGAAATTTTATCCGAGTGATAGGAAGCAAATGGTTTTATTAGCTCTTCAGCTTTTTTTTTGGCATTTGGAAATAACTGAGAAAGATGGACTCAGGGAGTTCAGATTTTCATCAATAGCTTACTATTACTAGGATAAAGTTTCACCCCTGATAAGTAAATATGTATAAGTCGGATGGAGGGCATTTGAAGCATTTATCAGAAAGAAAAGATTACATTTTAAGCCTTGCAAGTCCCATTTTATGTCTATAAAAACAAAAAAAAGTGCCATCTCATGCGGTGTAGAGAAGGGAGCTTACGTTATAAAAAGGGAGTTTATGCTAATAATGTTATTGTAGAAGATTGTAAATGCAAACTTCTCTTCCCAATACTTTTTTTTATTCACTCTTCAAATATTTTATTTTTATACATTTCTCTTCCAATGCTTGCTCCTTGTAGAACACGTGGAATTTTAATACATTTCACTGTTTGACACATACAGTAACGGCAAAATGACAGATGATCAGATCCTAACACTTAACAACCCCTAAAATGTGTCAAACATTCAATGAGCCTATCTACCAGCTGTTCGGTAGAACGGTTTTAGTGGATAATTTCTTGTCGTTGTGGGATTCATTGTCCCGAAAAATGGGTTTAGATGGTCTGTGAGGCCTCACGTACGATCTTGTGTGAGGGCCAATCTGAAATAGAGGCGCTTGAAAAAAACCAACACATTCAATTCTTGACTTCAAGCCAGTTTAAAACTAGGACACGTGCCTATTCCTGATTGATTCCCATACGAAATTGTTTGTGACGGTCTGTACCCCTGAAAAATTTGGTTTCAGATCCTCTATGATGCAAGGACCTCACAGCCATGATGCTGTGAGGCCCACTAAGAGGAAAGATCCGGAACTCAGACTACCATTCCAAGAAGCAGTTTAAATATGTACGGCAGTTTCCGGATGTCTTCCTCTTATTGGTGCCTCAGACCATCGTGGCTGCGAGGTCTTCACAGAGGATCTGAAGACAAAAATTTACCGTGATCATGAATGTCTCATCGTATAAAAGCCAACGGAGGGGAATAATTGGGCCTTCTCTTCCAATACTTTTATCTAATGTCTTCTTGTAATAAATGGGCCTCAAAGGCCAACAAAGATGAATCTAATAGCCCAGAGAGGGCCGTGGATTGAGGGACACAAAACATTCCTCTCAGAAGAACTATAGAATAAAAGATACCAAGAAGATGATTGATTCATGCACTTATGGTTCTCACTACCTGACTTGCACAAGATGCATGAATTCACTAAAGAGGTGAAAGATTTTTCGTAGGGTTATCTAAAGATCCTCAAACATGGAAGTTAGATCCTCAAACATGGAAGTTATGGTTGCAAAGGAAGTTATCACAATGTGGCAAATAAATGCTTACCTCAAGGCTTAAAAAATAAAGTTACCACAATGTGGCAAATTTACTTCATTATTTCTATTAACTTATCTTTCTTACAATACAGGTTACTTTTGAAGCTTCAATAGTTACTTTTAAAATCTGATTGAGACTCGCACCTTTTTTTTCCGAGAAGAACACTTAGAGGCACACCTTAAGTCATGTGACTCATGTCTGTAAGAATAGAAAAAGAGGAAACGAGCAAAATTCTTCATTGTGATAGCTTCATATATACCCTGGTTAAAATTACATATCATCTCCACATGTCATACTTGGGAAAGACTCAAATCAAAATTGGAATCATAATATACCAGATTGATGCATCTATAGATAGAAAAAATATCATTGTTCAGTCCGATGACAATATCTACAACCACCACCCATCACAACACATTCCTACCCAATTCAATTTACAAAATTAACTGCAATGATGAAAACATCAAGCCGGAACAAGGTGCTCACAGGAAATCCTGACTTTCCGAATAAAGCACTATAGGGGTTCAAGAGATCCCAGTTTAAGCCTCTCCATCCTAGCTTGGAGGCCTGATAAAGCCTTCTCATCAACAGGAAGAACAGTTGCCATCAATGGAGCCTGATCTGCATCACCCTGGTGCACTCCATGGGATGCAGCCAGAGTCTCTGACGGATATGACGTAGATTTTTGCAAGTTACCATTTTCAAGAGTTGTAGAGTGAAGCCCAGCCTCAGTATTTGTAGCAGCTGCAGCAATTTGAATGCTTTTCATCCGTTCTCTAATTGCATCCAACGTTCCAGTGCTCACTGCAGCAATCGCTTACAAGAATAAAAAAAATGCACAGCACATACACATGCATGCACACACCTGTATATTAAATTTGCCAATAATAGTTCCTAAGGTGCTTGGGTTCAATATTGAAAGGCCGTCAAAGAACCTTCCAGCGGTTCCAAGTCTCAATGCAATCAAAGAATACAACTTCTTTTTCTTAATTGACAAGTCATCCCATTTTCTTCACAAACTCTTGGACTTTTGACAAAGGAAACACAATAAATGGACATCCTACATGGCTATATTGCACAATAAATAGGTGACAACCACAAGGCCATTTGAAGTAAATCCTCTATTAAAGTCGTCCCTTCTATATTTGTTCACCTTGAGGTTGAAAAATGGCAGGAATAAGAGAATTTCACTTCACATCTCAAATCAACCAGAAAAGAGAGAGACAGCTAGGCAATAGCAAGTAAAGTGTCTGGCTTATGCATTAGAATGATATAGCAAGCCACCATAAATTACCTTGACCTCCCTCAGCTTAAAAGAAGGGAGAAGCAACTAACCAGAAGGATATTTGTCCTCTTGATTATCTCCCATATCCTGCAGTCTCAGATCTTGTTGGTAGGCTCCAGGCCCTCTGAGGGAGGCAGCAGGGATATCTCCATCATTATCGTCCAACTTCGTAATCATAAAGGACTTGTCATGCACAGGTGAAAGAGGTGCATGTTTTGGAGAAGAAAGAGGCAAAACGACAGGAGGCGGAGTTGGAACTGGTAAGCTAGAAGGTGTTCTTCCAGCAGCCGCATTCTTCTCCACCTGAAAGACAAAAAAAAATCATAAAAGCAACATAATACATGAGGGAGGGAGGGAGGGAGGGTTGGTGGGTGGTATACTTGTGCTAGCCCATCTCTTATGTATGTCCTAAATGCCTCACTTGCATTCTGAAGTTGGCCAAAAATGTCAACCTGCCACAATAGTACACTAGTTGTAAAACACTGTTTCAACTGTATTTCTTGAAATTTATCAAGATAAAGGACCTACCTTCCACAACAATGAAATGGAAAGAAGAATGAATAAGAAAAGAAACGGAGTGGAAAAAACACATGTTTACCTTTGGGTAAAGTTGGGTGATGCGATAGAGTTCATATAAACCAATACTGCATGTCTGTTTGTCTCCAATTTTCTTGAAAACTGCAGCAAGCTCTTGCTGCATTTTATACAAAGGACGCATAACATCGTAAGTAGGCAATAATCCTGTTAATGGTTTTTTCCAAAAAACATGCTATATAATGATTAATATCATGTGTCCTCCTAATGTAGACCTTCCTCATTGATAGAACTAAAGATCTAGGGTTTGAAAGAACAGGGAAAAATTATCTGTTGGGCACTAATGAAAGAGAAGATAGGAAATAATGTTCGCGACTAGCCTCTATTAGGTTTAAGATCGCCAAATACAAGAAAGGACATAACTGCCTCACCTAAATACATGACTGGCCAATCACTAAATAAGACTACATGAGAAAAACTAAACTATCCCTTACACATTAGCAATTTAGTTCCAGCTAATGTATAATTCTACTAAGGTAATTACACCCATTCTAACTATTCATGTCAGAAACATCTTGTTCGTTTTCCTTGTCTTAGAGATGGAGATTGTCATTTTCCATTTACTTCTCTTGTTTCCCTTCTCATTTTTTCTAAAAGTTCTCTGGGTTTAATGTTACTATTGAGCTTAGGTCCTTGCTTACTGATTATCTAGATATAGGGCCTGCATTTCACTTTAAGAAATGTAAGATACACCGTAAAACAAGTTATGAGCCATATAAAAAGTTGTATATAAAAATTAAAAAGAACAAACCAACTTATTTAGTGCCTTCATTTGCATGTCAGAAACCATGCCACATTGTTGCAAAAAAACCTCATTGCCTCTGGTGGCATGTCATTTTCAACTTTTCAACAATTTCAGAAATGCTGTAAATATGGAACCATACATAAAAAGAAAAGGAAAAGATAGTCTATTCAGTGCCTTCAGTTGTGCATCTACAGAATGAGATGAACTATTTGATGCAGAATCACCCCAGTGTGTCTGACCAACAGGCCCTGATGGAGTCAGCATTCTGGCTGCCGCAAGTGTCTGCAGGTAGATTCAGGAGAAAGATATTACAGATGATCAACAGTAATGGTCACCATGCATGTGCATTTACCAAGGTAGGACTTCAATATATCATATCATCATATGATACTAAATGAGAGAAAAATGAACTGTAGTGGTACCCTAGGATTTTGTTTTGGTGAACCTAATAAAAGATAAGCTTATTTAATTCCTTGATAATTTGGTCTCCCTCGCTACTTCGGCAAGACAGAGATCTCAGGATATTAAACAATATCCCAGCAGACAAACGACTCATTACAAAATGTACCTGGAGGTTAAGATCTATGTAAGCAAGTATAATTGGTTGTGGCTCCCATATCTATAGGAACCATGGAAAGGTGACCCCTTGATAGCCGTTCCACGAAGCTTAACAAGTTCATGAAGAACAGTTTTGACCATGCGCAATGGCTTGTCATCAGCTCCAGCTCTGGTCATTGTGATGATAAGAGGAATGTGAATGTACGTACGTGGCAGATCATATACACAAAATAATTCACAAAGATTCTAGATGAGCACAGTCAAGATAGCTAAACATACCTTCTCCTTATTTCTTCCATCCCTAATTCTTGTAGATAAATATGAATGCTTGAAGGATACGGTCAAGATCAACATCAAATATAATACTCTGAAGAAGCTGACAACAAGAATTCTGTTAGCAACTTTAACTGCTGAAGGTGTCCACACACACGCACACAAGTGGTAAAGAACACTAAGGGCGTCCATTTAGGCAATTGTTTAAGGTTACTTTCCTATTGTATAGTTAAAAAGATAAGCACAAACTTCTCACCAAAAAGAATATCTATATGCTTGAATTAGCAGTCACATCATGACACAATATTTTAAGTAGGATGTGTGTGCATGTATACAAAAACATTAAAAATACTTACTTTAGTCAGTTTAATAAGACACTTTACAACTAGATCAGAGAACCTTCTGATTCCGAGCAGCAAAATTTTCATTAAGACACAGGTGATGGCCACTTTGAGGGGTCTAAAGGCCGCAACAAATTGATAAGAACGACAAATGATGATGTTCGTTCAGCATTATCCTGCAAGAAAAATATACACTATTAGTCTATGCGCACCACAGAAGATAAAGAAACTACAACCAAAACCAGCCAAGTTACGCTCATTGAGTACCACACTTTCCCCTTTACAAGGAAGAAACAGAGAGATACAACCCTGCTGAGCCCCCAAGAAATCTGAGTAGGGTAAATCATGTAAAGTAATTGACTCATACATCTAAGCAATCGAATTAGTTATCTTATCAAATCAATTTCTCAAAACTTAACTTCATGTACAGAGGCAGAGGCATTTGCTGTGGCGTGTTGACATATATTAAAAGGTAAACCATAGTGTTAGATACCGAAATTTATCAGTTCCTTATAGGCTCGTATACACTATGACAAGTTCATGAAGGCCCACTTTCCCATGAGAAAATAGGTGGAGATAGTGACCTAGCGTGTGGATACAAAGGTTGGGATGGAAAACAAAGGAAATTTGTCCTACAGGAGATACTAAGCCAACATGTATGAGAAATCCAATATGTATTAAACTCATGTTAAGATACACACCATGTAGGCTGCAGTGCCGGAGAAAATTAAGTCCTATAAAGTTTGAACCACAAGGGAGCCTACTCAAACTCTATGTTCAGTAAGACAATTGGATTGGGATATGGAAAAGGGATAAAGGAAATGCTTTGTCAACAAAAATCGTATGATCTCCTAATACCATGTAATTCAAATGTTGACCATTCATTGAATTCAAGTGCTTTACCTAGTAGGCTCTCTGCTTGGACGTGACCCACAATGCAGAGGCTTCCCAAGGCCACACAGTCAGGGACCATGATGCAGGACAGAACATGAATGGATCTCTGGGAGTTGAGAGATCTCGGTAGGCTAAAGGATTTCTGTTGCACTCATCACCAGATGGAGTGATAAACCCGCAGAGTCAGCACTACGGGGGTGCTATGGCATGGGCGGCAGCATTCAACATTACCACCTGAGGGTGCTTGGCATCGGCACCAAACAGAGGCTGACCTCACTAGACACCCAAAAAGTTTTTTTATCGCAAAGCATAATCTGCTTTCCATACAGTTTAGGCCTTACATAGGTGCAGAAAGAAGAGGTGTCCAGCTAAATATAGTGACTCACTACTACCTACTACAATTTTCCAAGAAGACTCCTTAAAAGAGACATACAACTTTCATAATCATAATAAAGTGCCTTTTCCAACAAAGTGGGGTCAGCAACATGGATCTTACGCCTCCATTCTAGCCTGTTTTCAGCCAACTATTTCTAAGAGAAAGCAAAAAAAATACTACTTTCAAAACATAAAATTAAAACTTGCACCTCAAAAAACCATAAAAGTAAAACTAACATAATTACACCTACTAATTCTAGTCCACTATTGTAGAATGATGAGCCAAACTAAATTCAATCAACATGGGCCTCGCGTTTGGTCCTTGTGTCTGTACTATTCAGGGTATGCCCCTCACATGGGTCCTAGAGTCTGCACTCCAGTCAACCCAATCATTTGCAGAACTTACAATTCTTCTCCACTTCGGTGGCATTTGGATAGATAATCCACTTGGATTGTTGGCAGATTGTTGCCAACAATCCAAGGTTTCAAATTGTAGAAAATCCCGTTTGGTAACCTGGATTGTTTAACAATCAGAATTGTTTGACAATCCAGGATTGTGGGGCGGATTGTTGACAATCCTGGGTTTGAGAGGTGATTGTTAAGATTGTCTAGTCCAACAATCTAAAAGGTTTTTAAATATATGTGCTTCCCATGTGTAATAAATGCATAGAATACTTTTTATTATTATAATAGAGAGAGACAACAATCTGATAGGATTGTTTTTGTTTAACCAAACCAGGAATGGATTGTTGCACTATCAATTGTGGACAATCCAGATTGTCTATAAGATAAATCTGATAGGATTGTCTATTCGAGCGCACCCTTAGTGTCTTTACATTCATTTCTTACCCTACGAAAGGACATTTCCTTTCTACAGCCACCAGAGAAGAGGAGGAAAGGCTGTGAAGAGGTAACAGCCCATAGCATGTGATACAAAGAAATATCATAAAACACTTCCAAGAAAAACGAACCAGGATTTTGAGCATTAAAACATTCAGTGCTTTCAATAGTTGACTGCCATCGTCCATTAAAGGAACTCTTTCGTCTAAGAGCCAAAGTAGTAGTTCTGTGATAAGAGTGTCAAGGGTCCTTTCTTTGACAGCATGTGCAAGTTTCTTCAATTGAAACGTCTACAGCAAGAAAAACATCCAATTAGGAAGACAAAGAACTAACCCAAAGAGCAGCTATTCTCAAGCCTTAAAAGCAAAGAAAGGAAAGAATTTTACCTGCATTAGAGTATTTAAAACATATTTACAAGATCTAGAAGAAGCACCAGCAAGGCTGAAGTCAAACGTTTTTGCCACCTAGGAAAAAAGAAGAGGAATCATTTTTCACAAAAAATTACAAATCTAGAACCATATAATAAACTCAATAACAAAACTTCAATCACCTTGCTTGCAAGGCATGCGACCAACTTATCAGCATCCTTGACAAGGTCGTCCATTACACTACTTTCAGGATCATTGGCAGCCAGACTCAGCTCATGGCACACAACCTTCATACCTTCAACAGACTGTACCAAACAACTGTACATATAAGTAACATTCTTACTGACAACAATCTGAAAAAGCACCTAAAACTAGTAACGAAGGAGAAAAAACTAAGAGAATAATGGGCCAGAAGTCTCATGCCCTCTAGGGTCATATTCATTGCCCAACAAAAGTAACCATAGTAATTTTTTAAAAGCATAAAATGCAAATAAAGAATTAAATATGCTACTCTTATTGATATTAATATAGTTTAAAATTCTCAAAGAATATTCTAAGACCCGTATAGTGTTAGCTGAATAGCTTAATTAGCATGGTATTAGAGCCAAAAGTTCTAGATTCAATAAATTAAGTAAAAGTGTATATTGATTTGTGTATGTGTGCCCATATGTGCGTTCAGTGTTCGCATGCATTCACGATTGATATGTACAGAACTCTAAGCTGTAATGAGTTAGTTACTGTTAGATCGGGCAATTAAATGTTAATTTATATTCATGCACATAATTCTAATCACTGAAATGAAACTACAATTTCATAAACTCACAGTTTTCCATTTATTAATATCCCGAGAGACCAACATAAATGGTTAGTGGATGAAGAAAAAAAGTGTAATAAATTGGCTTAGATGTCACATTTGTTCAAATATGGACAACTAATATGGGACGGAGCGAATATAATATGTTTAATTTATTGATACCCTCACACTAGGGGCTGTTTTGACTAATTCTTCAAAGTAGATCAAGATTCAAGAAAATCTGATTTACTGGCGCTAACCATGATTCCAATTTCTTTGCAAACCCTCCTAAGGAGATTCTGTGCATAATTCAAATTCATGCTTTTTTCAACTGAATCCTTGTAGATTCAAAAAGGTGGTTTATATTTTACATAATATTTCTTTCTTCCAACAGATCTAATTTGGCACATACTGTTTCAAGACTTTTCAAGTCCGAAAAAAACTAAAATACACCAGCACACTGTTTCTGCCTTATAAACACAACTCATTTGTTCCTCTCAACTCTTATTCTTCTTGCAGTCTTCCAATAAGCATTAATCAACATTAATCTAAACTATAATAAACTAAAAAATAACTGAGAAAAGTACTAAACCTGCTCAGGAGAACCCAATGAAATAATCTCCAAAGCTTCATTCCAGTCTGTTGATTCATTCCCAGTAGCTAATGGGCGAGGAATAAGATGCCTGCCCGTATTCAGTTCAAAATGTCCATCGCATTCCCTGATGATGGACATACTATGCTTCAGAAGTTTAGAGTTTGAAAATAGGAAAGCAAATACGTAGTTGAAACAAAATTAACTTTTCAAGACACCAGTACCTTGTATGGACAGGGGGCCCGCCAAGGACCTTAACTGAACTTCGCCACTCTGTTCTGCCACATCTAATCTAGATTTTGAACAAAATTGCCAAATTTAATTTTGAATAAACTTATATGTTTCACCCACATAGCACTGATATCTTGACAGTTGCCAACAGAGAAAAAATCTACAAGATGACCTAATTTTCGCCGTCCTAGCTGACCAATTACAGATACACAAGCAGAAAAAAAAAACCAAATCTTATACCAGAGAAATATAGCATAAGCATAAAAGTATAACCAACTCTCATCCAACAAAAAAGAAAGGCATACCCATTGTCTCTAACAGATCGTCTTAAAGCTGCCCTTGCCTCTCCGGGCTTCCCTTCCTTCCTCTTGTCCATTTCTCGCGCCTGCCCACAAGATGGATTGTGATACACAGATACACGTAAATATAGGCATAAAAAAATGCAGACACACCTTCCATTTGAATCTATCATCTAGCATAGGTCCTTTGAGCATCCGACAACTTCCCGACATATTTCCATACATCTTCTCCTACACCAAGATAAGAACATATTCATGAAACAATGTAAGCTAAAGACAAGTGTGAAAGCTTAAATCACCTTATTATGGGTCATTTTTACCAAAAAAAATGGATTAAAGATAAAATATGAATGCTTCAGAAACTAAATCAAATGAGCCAAAATGGCAGACCAAAAAAGAAAAAAAATCACTTTTTAGATAAAGAATAAAAAGGCATACAAGAATCGAGAGTTAGACTGGTCAGATGACAATGAAATATCAAATACATTCTACAAAGAGCTAAAACAGGTAAACATTCTAGAAGTGAGATTGTAAAGGTGCCCATGATTAACACAAGCTATAAAGAAATTCAAAGATTCTACGGCAAAGAAAAAAAAACTAACTAACGCTGGCAATGACGATTCATGATTTTTATTTCACAATTCTCAAATTATATGAGCCAGACAAAAAAAACTGCAGAAAGAAACAAACAAGCATACTTACAATCCATAAACATCATGAACCTAATTTACGTTCATAAACATTTTTTGGTGCAAAAACTCATAACCACATACCGAGAGTTTTGTAAGCAGTAGCCAAGGTATTCAAAGCAGCTTTCCTAATCTCACCATCCCGCTCTGAAGTCAACCCAGCAACAATTTGCAATGATTTAAGTTGTCCGCTTATCTGATAAAAAAGTAAACAAATTAGGTTTCATCTCCGAAAGTTTTTAACATCAGGCATTTACCTCAATAATTTAGGGATGTACCTCAGTTACATGGTGGTCAATCAAATAACCAATGACGTCTACAGATTCTATCCGAGTTCGGTTATTTTTTGACCGCAAACCTTCCATAATAAATGGTAAAAGCTTCGAAGCTGAGTATATGGAAATGATTTGTTTTGTCAAATCACGCATTTTCTCCCTGACTTTCTCAATATTATGTCCAGACTGCCACAAATCAGATTCTCATGTAAGCACAGAAATTTCGAACATCAGAAAGGTGAAATGTGATCACCACTCACTAGCAAAATTTCGACAAGAAGCTCTCAAATGACAAACCTTTTCTATCCAGCAAGGAAGAAATAGAGCCGCTTCTGATTCTGTAAGGTTGTAGCCCTCTTTCTTCAATATCTCAAAAAGCTCCGGAAGGAAGTCCAATACCTATAAGGAGTAGCCAACGTACATTATAAAACACAATAAAAGCTAATTTACTACAAGACTATAAACAAAATCAATATGCACCTTCAATAAGCAAGTAGTGTTTGACTCACAAAACCTCAAAACAAGCCATTTCAAGAGTACGTCAACAAGTTCAATTATTTCCTTTCCACAAGAAGGCAATGCCTGCAAAAAATCAATAGCATCAGCAGCCATTCCTGAGGAAACAAAGAAATCACAATCTAGTAATTAAGATACCTTCTGGAGTGAATCAAGCCCTTCAACTTGTTTTTTAAAGTCGCTGCTCAGAAATCGTCTATGCAGGTCTTCCCTGAAATACTTGACAAGGTCACTCTGCAATATTAGCAGAAAACAATTAACTGATCAGAAGATGATTAAGTGAACATCATAAAAGGAAATGAGTAAAGAACATATATGTCATGCGAACAAACCTCAAGATCTTGAATTTGTTCGAGTCGTGGCTCTTCAAATTTAAACCTCCTCACTATCATCCTTTCTCGCTCCTCCTGTAATACAATTAGGAGTGTAAATCAATCAAAACTTGAGGGCAGTAAGGCACTCTCCTGCTTCAAATACCTTGTTGGAGTCCTTAACATTGACTAATGGCTGAGATTGAATAGCAAGATCTTCAACAGAAACTGCTATCCCCGGCCTTGGCAGTCGCACCTGGCTAGTTCTCTGCTAGAAGTGATACAATAATTAGCAACCAAGTGTTATACACAACAGAGAAGTAGATGCAATACTAGACAAACCATTGGTGCTAATTTTCCAACATTCTTTGATGCTCGGTCAGATGGTCCTGATTTTCCGGTTCTTGTGATGGCTTTAGATGGCAGACCAGCAGAGTTCATTCTGGAGAGATCATAATTCTCTGCAACACAAAACATAAGAATGTAAACTTACATGTCAAAAAAAAAATTAACTTCAGAGATAAACGAAACATTTGTTAAACCTGTGCCCGCCAATGAAGGCCTTATTCTTTCTAGAACAAGAGCTAATGCTGGTGTACGCAAATCCTTCAAATTTTTAATCACCTAAACAACAACAGAACTTCATGATGCCATTGGTTGATTGACGATATTGGTAGACAAAGTAAGCAAATATAAAAAAAGAAAAAAGAACCCAAAAAACGCACGGTTTCTTGTCCACAAATTCTCAAGATTTCCGCAAGTGAGACTTCGGCTGCCTTCCGAACCTCTGATGATTTATCCTGAATTAGACCACTGTGTGCCTCAGTAACAAGTGCACAAACAAATTTTCATAACGGCATTTAGTAATTGCATAAGTTGTTCATTGAGTAAATACCGTGAGGGCAGAAGCAGATGGTTTCACTAGATGTAAAATCTCACTTGATTCACTAGTCTGAGAAAGATGCTTTGATAGCCAGTCAAAAAGGTCCTTTCGCCCCTCAGTTCCAAGCTTAGTATCAGTTAAAACTGTGACAATGTATGGTATCTGGAAAGCAAGAGAGGATCATAAGAATGAAGAGAATGATATTCACCCCCTGCAAAGAAACACAATTGTGCATCTCATACCATCTTATCAAGGTGAACCGCAGCAACCCACAAATCTAAAGCACTTATACTGCAATCTCTCATTTGTTTTTTATTGTCACCAAGGCACTTCAAAACATCTATCAGGATTCCCTATGAAAGAAGAAACACTCAAACCAATTGCTTCTTATATATGCAATAGCACAAGGATACAGCCAATTGCTTCTTATAAATACAATAGCACAAGGATGCAGGCAAGCAACTTATTCGGTAGTTGGTTCATAGACTACCTTGCTTGCTTTTTCAACTGCAGGACCCATTGCAGAAGCAATGCCACCAAGAGTTGCCAGAGTAGCCATGACCAAATGTTTATTACTATCATATAGACGACTTCTGAGAGCCCCAAATAACTCACCTGACATTAAAAGCACGATAATTCCATAATATGAAAACTTGGAAGTTCTTTATAATAAATAAAACTATTATCGCCCATTATAAAAATCATGCAACATGACCTCATACCCGTTCCAGTGGCTTGAATGCGTTTATTAGCTTCTTCCAAAATTTTATTCACCAGCTCAATCGATTCCAACCGCAACTGAAAAGTTATAGGTCACAAAGATCTCAGAGCATATAAATTCTTAATTAATACCGAAAAGAAAACCAATAATTCAAGTTTGACTATCAGTTAAAAAACAAAGTGCTAAAAACTATAAAAAAAGCTAAATCTCTCCACCAGATAGGGAAAGTCAACAGAAAATTCATCTCCCAAAACTGATCAAGAAATGGAAGTATTTCTCTCAAGCTAAAATATACATTTAATATTGCTAGCATTTTATTTGCTGCATAATCTACAACCAATTATATTCTTTTTCGTTTTTCTACTCCACGTCTTTAGCAATGTCTATGCTTAGCATTGTACATGTACTTTCCCAACACAGCACAAAATATGTTCATAACAGCTAGGTCAAAGAGAAAAAAAATTTATAATTACAGCGATATTCCAAGTCTTATGATAGAAGATTTTTGTATTGCTATAGAAAGTTACAAAAAATGGAAGAAGTTAAGCAAAGTTTCGATGAGCTTGAAATATGCTGAAACTACAAAAGTTGAAGTTTGTGTCAATCTAAGGAAACAGTGGAAGAACGAAAATCTTAGGCCATAAAGAGAGGTACAAAAGCTGACAGATATGACACTATAGCAAGCCATCTACAAACAGCAACAAATCAGCGGAAGTCTAACTTAGACAGTACATACTTAATATTTTTATGGATAATTCATGTTGCAAGTCAAGTGTGATTGCGGACAGAAATAGAATTGACATAAGACACAACATGGACACACCAGCTAACTAAATTTAGACTAATGAAAACTGCTTATCTGCAGAAGAAAATTCCCAAACCTCAACTAGAAACTGAAGAATGTTAAAAGGCAATAAATTATAATGTAATTGTGCAAAAATATCGAATTCTGACTTCACCAGCTAGAATTTCAGTTGAAGTAACAAAATGATAAGCCCCAAAAGTAAACTCATGAACGCAATATGGAGACGGAAGAATAACTAGGAGGAAATAAAGTGGACTTAAAAGGATAAGGAAAAAACAAAAATGCTGTGCACAGAAGTAATTCTCTTCTTCTTGTTTTCGTCATCTTAGTGACATGGTCATAAGCACATTGATGTGCTCCAATATAAAGCACTAACACCACAGTTTTATGTGATGCATACATAAATTCATACAATGGCAAAGAAGTCAAGAAAGACAAAAGCGAAAACATTCAAGCTCCTTTATATCTCTACATAATCACCGTTGTACTTTCACAACGCGAGACCGCTAAGTTAAAAAAAAATGTTTCCACCTTGATTACTTTGACCATATAGTCATGTCTTAACACTAAAAGTCTTCAGTACTCAAAACTGATGCATAAAACAACCATGTCTCCACATAGAAACCAGACTAATATGCTTATTACAAATTAAGATGAAAAAAAGATATTGATGACGAAATATTTTTGACTTATGAAAGAAAACTATTGATGAGAACACCTTAGACACCCTGACAACTAAGCTGTACACTATAAAATATAAAGATATAGAGATACACTATGAATGAAATTCAAAAAGTGATAACCTTCCAATCAGGACTACCAAGGTTCTTTAACAAATTGGGAGTAATTTTCCCACTGATATCTTCACGTGGCAGACCGTCAAATGCAACACCGGTGATGGAAGAAGTAGCATCTAATGCTTTCACAGTTTTCTTTGGAGCAGCAGCTGCACCCTGAACAAAGTAGTTTAAAATACTTTTAGCAAAGAGATATAGATGGCACACAGGCCACAGCTGATATTCTTCAAATGGGCTCATACTCAGCATCAAGGACTCTAACAAGTGCAGGTTTGACATCTGACACATTTAACATACACCAAATAGTGGTAAGAGAAACAACTGATATACCTCATATGGATTCTTCTCATACTCTGCATCAAGGGCACTAAGAAGTGCCGGTTTGACATCTGACATAAAATCTTTAATACCTGCAACCAGAAACGAATACAACATTTTCAGAAGCTACGCCAGCTCCACAAGCCAACAGTTTGTCTCTCAAAAAACATTAAATCACCTGGGCCAACAAACTTATGCAAAGTGCCGATAAGTTTAATGGTTGAGTTTCTAGTGGCAGCTGTACTGGATTGAAGGCCAGTTTCTTTGCAGAAATCAATCAAATCCTATAAAGATATACCACACTCAGGTAACATAAAGAAAAAATAAGTACACATTTATGAATTAACTTTTATTTGGAGAATGGTAGGCAATAATGCTGAACCTTCAACTTCATATGTGAAACTCCAAAATCTTCAACAGCTGAAACCATCCATGAGAGCCCCTCACTAAGAACCTTAGGATTCTTGTGCTCTTTCAGAATCTTGTAAAGCTGATACGCAGAAAAAGAAAAATATAATGCATCCTGACTAAAGTAGAAGAGCTAAAATATAAAACGACTCAAAGAGTAGCCAAATATTCACCATTATACACAAAAAATAAGGCATATAGGACCTCATAACGAAATGGATATAGAAAACCAAGTATAACTGGTAAACTTACTCTCTCAAAAATAAATCCTGGTCCAACAACCTCTGCAAAAGAAGAAAGGCACTTCATTGCCTGATTACGTGTTTTAATGTCAGCAACCCGTTCACTTACACCTGTAATAAGAATTATAGGATATGATGCAAGTATCATATAAGCAAAGATTTTAAAAAATGAGAAACTGCAATATAGCATTAGTTGAGAAAGTACTAGACACTTGCCTAATAGGCATAGCACCACACATCGTTTTGGAAATTTTGTTGATTTAGTAGCTATTGTAGTAATAACCTCAATAAGTTGTTGTTGAACCTGAACACATGCAATTAAATAACATGAATAAAACACAAAATTAGCAGAATATGGAAGTCCCAAAAAATGAAAAAAAAAAAGCATTTAATAGTAATCGTAATGGGTTGTCTTCAAGATTTTAGGTAAAACCAATCAATCATGGTCATATGGAGTTTTCACAACTTCAATTCGATACAAATAGCTCGCTATGGCAACTGCTCGTATTACCGTAATAATTACATATTAAATAAACTGCAGTCAATCTTCTATCCTTTTTTAGGAAGCACGGATACGGGGGAATTTGGGCACCATATCTGTACCCAATACATATCGGATACATATACGATATGCTTGCCTGCGTATCCCGCCCATTTCCAGAAATAAAAAAATAGAAAAAAGTTTGGATATGCATCCGATACATTCGGGATACGTCTCAGATACATCATCGGATACGTTTGGAGGAAAAGAAGGGTCTGCCCTAATATTCTACAGTCCATCGTCACTATCAATTCTCCTCCTTTCTGTCCAGTTCGTTCCTGAAACCTCGAAAGCCTTAAGCTGAAGCCGTTTAACCTAGAAAGACTCGAACTTGGAGATGATTTCGTTGAAGACTGTTCAAGCAACTGGCGCAACTTGAAGGGGATCTGAAGTTTAACTCCAGTCTTGAATCCACAGGAAGCTCCGCTGGTGGCTGACGATCTTTGAGCCCTCGCAGCAATTTAGAAAGTTCGGCGTAATCGGCTTTGGGCTACTCACACGGACCAGATCAGTTGTCTTCTCTTCTCTGCTAGTGGTTTTCTTATTTGTCTAATCTAGAGAGCCCTAAAATGTCCTGTCTGAATGTGCAAAGGCATTATGACAAAAGAGAAATGTGGTAAAGGTCAGTCCTTTAAAGGACAGCCTGTTTAGCATTACAATTATCTAAGAATTTAAAGATATCTCTAATCTGTCCTGTACTCCTTATTTTATCAACCTTGAGATTGCCTATTCCATCTAATTCCTTAATTTCTATGAACTTTTTTAATGCCTTACTAACTCTTTGCTATTGGGTCACCAGAAAACAATATCTTTGCTATTGCAAAAATTACTTCACTACAGTTATGGAAGCTAGTAATATTTTTTTCTTCTCTTCCAGCAACAATCTATTAGAGACTTTAAGACTACTGATTTTCATGAACTTTGTTAAATATATTTTTCTTACAATTTTCAATTTTAACTAACCTAAAATACACCCAAAAACATATATATAATATATTCCCCGTATCATATCCTATTTTTTTGAGAATTGCCATATCTCCATACATGTAACGTATCGTATCACTGTATTTGTATCCGTATCTGTGCTTCATAGGTTCTTTTTTAAGCTAGCACATTACCTAGATTCCAACCCTAAAAGAGATCCAATTTTACCAAACCCAAAACTAACCTTCTTTCTTACCATTTATGCCCATGTTGATCAACAGCGCCCACGTCAGCAAAAAATGAAGCCAATAGCTTCAAAAATCGGGGAAACGCACTAGAAAGCAAGCAAATAATACCTGGACATTTTTTTCACCCCATCCAGGGACAATGCATAGAAAACGGATCAAAATCTCAACAGCCTGATCAATGCTTTCAAGGTTCTCTATCTCATCCTTAAAAAGAGCAATTGCTGCAAAAGAATAACATAAATTAATCTCTTTCTCCTTTATGCATGCAAAAACATAAAAGAACTCACACAGCCTTGCTTAAAATCCATTAAACTTGGTCCATATTTACAGTGTACTTATGAGTCTGATAATAAACATTGATAATACAAAACAAAAAGAAAGATAAGTCCAGTGCAGCACTACCGATCTGGCTTCAGAAGCCAAGCAGCATGGCTCAATAGTCACTAGACGTTTTAATCAACCAAGCATTACTTCAGGGAAAGGCCTTGCTGGAAAAATAGATTGATTATATTCTATACTATGTTGTCATTATATCTCAGAAGGAATGGCAGCACAACACATGACGGAGTTCTGTATGCACACAGCTTCAAAGACATGTAAATTAACTAAAAGACATCATCTGAAATAGACGAAGTTCTGTATGCACACAGCTTCAAAGACATGTAAATCAACTAAAAGCCTACATCTGAGAAAGTATATAACATACCCTCTAATCTTTCCTTCCAAACACCACTCTTTAGCTGAGAAATAGTCTCTGCTTTTACTAGAGAGCCTAATCTTGATTCAATCTCTTCAAGACTCATTTCTCCTGGCTGAAATATTAAAGTAATTGGTAACATGTAGCTTGCAACATATGTTTTGTTTTAAATTGAAAGGAATATATAGGAAATAACCAAATTTAATTGAATGGAAAAGAAAAAGGATTTATAGGTATTTTACTTCAATATCTTCAGGCTCAACTGACAACGTGTTCTTTGACTGACCTCCATCACCTTTCTTGCCACCACCTGTTTTTGAAGCACCCGATTTTTTTGTAACAGCCTGAGGTAATATTTACAATCGCAAAATCATTAGACATTGTTATAATAATATCAAGGATTCACGTTACAAACAGAAAAAGCTTCACCATGGCTTGTTGCACAGCTTTCCTTCCGCTGAGCATGCTAGCTGCAGATCGTCTCACAAGTAAGCCGTCTCCAGCCTATTAAAATCTCCAAAAGAAGAAATGAAAAAAAAAAAACACAGAAACATCCACATTAAAGATTCTAACATAATTATCTTGGTCCACTGCATTGAATCTAACATATCAAGACGACACAAATTGGCACACCTCTGCACCTGAGACACTTCCATTTGAACTTAAGACCTGACCTGGAAAACGGCAAAATAAAGAGACCCAAACATTACTAAGCAACGTCAGTTAAAAAATGTATCATGAATGAGTTTCAAAAATATGAAAGTGTATGCTCTATACCTGATCCTGTGCTACAAGGGCCACCTTCGGAACTTCCAATCATTTCAGATAGCTTCTTTTTCCGAACTTCGTCAAGTTTCTCGAGGGACCTTTCTAAAGGCCGCATACCAACCAACTTCAAGTAACATGAGAAAGACAAAATTTCAATTAATTAGCTGCCCGTGACTTATTTGAGACAAAATATTAACATATTTATCTTCAAAACCTAAAAGACAAACTGATATTTGCTAAACCTGATATGTTTTATCTCTCCATACCTAGGAAAAATAATTACTACTCTGTTAAGCTGAAAGAACTGACATGGCTGCATGTATGTTATATCACCATTAACATTTCTCAAAGGATTCAATGAAAAGTGAACCATCGAAGCAGATATCAACAGTACATGCTCATTACTCAGAAAAATGCATGGTTTTCCATCTTGCCAATTGAGATCTCTGTTTTGCCTATTCTACAAACATGGAATGTCATATTGATACAAATCTGCATCGGTTCTCACCAGTACAACATAAAGGGGTTGACATAGGCATACATGGTTTTCCTACGTGAACATTATGTGTCGCTCATAACCTATTCAATATGTTTGGTACGTGTTGATGCTTGTGCACACACATTTATTCATAAGTTAAAAATATAAAGTGGCTTTGGTAAGACAAACCAAATTCCTTTCTAACTATGTGAGT
This sequence comes from Houttuynia cordata, assembly GCA_039654745.1. Classification (NCBI taxonomy): domain Eukaryota; kingdom Viridiplantae; phylum Streptophyta; class Magnoliopsida; order Piperales; family Saururaceae; genus Houttuynia; species Houttuynia cordata. The sequence continues at coordinate 16,928,441 of CM077505.1, forward strand.
CCTGTCTTAACCAACTGCACGATTGCATGTTTGATGTGATCTAGAGTTCCTTTCTTTATTATTTGACTTTTCACCTCTATTTATTCAAAAATAAAAACTTAATCAAATGGAGTTGGATGTATATGATTTAATAAAAATGAGAAGAAGAGGACTACACTTAAGGTCAATCATTCACGTGTTTAACTCAAGTCTTATTACATTAAAAAAGGTTACGCCATGGCCTCTACTCACATAATCACCACTGTCCTCCCCCTATTTGGTCTTGGAGGGGGTCTTGTGGAGTGGTTTGGAGCCATTTCGTGGGTTTTGGTCCGACGATGTGTGGGTTAGGCATTTTAGGAAATGCTATGAAAACTCTATCTCCATTTAACATCCCCCCCCCCCTCAAATTGGGGTTTTGGACAAAATATAAGAAATAAAAAAACCTTTTACAATCCTGGGAAAAGTGGGTAAAAAAACATTTTTAACATTATGAAACCCCACCTCCGAAAACTACGTGGAAAACCTCCAAGTTGATCATGGCATGTGTTGTACCAACCAACAATCATCACTGTAATCAGCTCTTATTAACAGAAGCTGCCTCGTGGCCATTACCCACCACTCTTACAGCGTCAGCTGCCACCATCCAACCACTAGTTGCAGCTGCCCACTGCTGCCAGCCCACCACTGTGGTCCACTACCAGGCACCATCACCACCTACAGCAACCATGATCGTCTGCACCCACTGCCAGTAAGTGGCTATACTACCATCAGACATTCACATCTTTTCACCTTGCAAATCCTAACCTCAGAAAGACCTTTCTTAAATCCTTTCTTTTGCAATTTCTTCCTTGCAGGAGTAAGTTTAAAATTTTGAAAACCCCTATGCCAACCAATATATTATTGTAAAGCTAATGCTGAGCGCTGACACAAATGAATATAGTCCTCCAAAGTATCTTCAAATCAAGTCATGATCATAATCAAGTAGCGCCTTTTCCCAACTATTTGGGGTTGGCGACATAGATCTTACGCCTCCTTTCAGACCTGTTTTGTGCCAACTCTTTTGTAAGAGAGAGTAAAATCATATCTTTTTTTATTAAATCCATCCAAGTTCTCTTAGGTCTTCCTCACCCTTTTTGCATCATTTGCATGCATCCATGCATCCCTTCTAATGGCTGTCCTATAGAAGTTGCCTTAAAACTTTTTTGGAACACGCCTAACATACAAAGCTCCTGCCCGCCACTTTATCATCCCCACCCCCCAATAAATCATATGCACAACATCACTATCAATATCCCCTTCTTTAAAGATAATGGATCTTAATTAACGAAACTGATCATACTTTGGCATTTCTTGTCCATCTATTTTAACTAAAGTTCTACCTTCCTTAAAATTAAATTTCATGCACTATGTCTTAGTCCAACGTATTAAGAAACCTTTTGATTCTAGAGCCTCCCTCCGTAATTCTAGTTTTGTATTCAAACCTACTTTACTCTCATCAATTAAAACTACATCTTCTGCAAAAAGCATACACCAAGGTACACTATCTTGCATATGTTTAGTTCGCTCATTGATAACTAAAACAAAAAGTTAAGGACTTAAGGCTAACCCTTGATAAAGACCTATTGTAACCGAAACCTCCTTGGTTCCCCCCTAATTGTTAGCACACTAGTCACAACCCCCTCATACATATCCTTTATAATATCTACGTAACCTCTTATGACTTCTTTCTTTTTCAAAACACTCCAAGAGCTCTCTCGGCACTCTTGCTTTCTATACCTCTACTAACTGTCGTAACAAAAATGTTTCCGTTGTTGAGCTCTCCGACATGAAACCAAATTAATTCTTTGTTACTTTTTGCATACATCCTTCTACTACTCTCTCCCGTAACTTCATTATATAGCCCATAAGTTTTATACCTCTATAACTTGTACAACTTTGAATGTCCCATTTTTAAACCACCTTTTAATTACCAAAAAAAACTTTGTACAAGGGTATGAAGGTACTTCTCCTTCACTCCTCTAGTCATCCAAGTTAAGCCAACACTTACTATAGCTTTCCATACTTCAATAGGAATTCCATCGAGTCTTAGAACTTTGCCTTTCTTCATCTTCCTTAACGCAACTCCTACCTCCATGGAGAATCTCCTAAAATAAGTTATCTCTTTAACGGGACTAGACTCAATATCCATCTCACTAGTATAATTTTCATTCAATAAATGCTCAAAATATCCACGCCATCTCTCTCTAATTTCCTCATCTTTCACTAAAACCCTTTGATCTTCACTTTTAGTGCATCAAACTTGCTCTAAGTCCATACTTCTCTTATCTTAACTTAGTTATCTTATATATGTCCCCCTTTCTCCTTCGTCCCTAGCTTAATATATAATTCATCAAACGCCTTATATCTAGCATCACTCACTATCTTTTTAACTTCTCTCTTAACCTTAGCATATCTTTCTAAATTCAATTGATTTTTACATTTTTGTCACTCTTTGAAGATACACTTCTTTTCCTTGATGACTCTTTCAACTTCCTCACAACCACCACCATGTTTCTTTCTTGACGTCCCTTCTCCTCCTCACTTCACTAAGTACTTCTTTTCCCATTTTTTTAATACAATTAGCCATGTTACCCCACACCATTGTTCGTTCCTCATTTAAGTTCCAATTTCCTTCAACCATCAACCTCTTACAAAAGTGTTGAGCATCTCACCCTTCAAAGTTCCACCACTTGATCCTAGGCTCTACTTTATCCGCCCTTCCCTTCCTCCACCCCTTCATGTGGACATCAAAAACAACTAATCTATGTTGTAGTGCTATAAGTTCTCCGAGTATAACCTTACCATCCTTACATTTAGTTCTATCCTCGCTTCTATCTAAGAAAAAGTCTATTTGGCTCTTGTGAGGTCCACTCTTGAAAGTTACTCGATGCTCTTCCCTTTTCTTGAAATAGGTATTTGTTATACCTAGATTGTTTGCTATTGCAAAGTCAAGAATAACTTCTCCCATCTCATTCCTTTTCACAAAAATCATACCCACCATGCACCCTCTCGTATCCTATGTTATTATGCCTCATAATAACCTTTTCCCCGTTAGGTATCCCTTGCATTACTAAGTCCATTTCCTCCCAAAATTATTTCTTACAGTTCTCTCCTAATCCTACTTGAGGTGCATAAGCACTAACAACATTAACTATGAATTCCCCTAACACTAGTTTCACTAATATAATTCATAAAAAAAGCCAACAAAGAGAACACAATCTTTTTGGGGTAATTGGTAAGAAGAAGCCACAAATACAATCTTTACTGATTTGGAAAAAATACATGGAGGTCCAAGGACATGATCAACCTAAGAAGAAGCCCCAAGTAAGGAACACTTAAAAAGGAAGATAGGTGACTCATGGAAAATGATAGCATCCAGAAATGGCAGTCACTTAGTTACATGCACTACTTTATTCCAAGCAAATCAGCAAGTATGGGCCATATGAACATTATAGGTATGCTACAAATGTGCACACTCAGACAACAAAATATAAGCAAATTAGGAGCATTACCTTCGCAATAGCTGCCAAAGCAGTAAATGCAGCATCTCTAACTTCAGGTGTACCATCATTCAAACACTACAAAGTCAAAACTATTATATTTAGGGATGAAATCAACAGGAGTAGCTTTGTAGAATAAAAGAGTAAAAACCAACCAAAAAAAGAGAAGATTCACTCACCTCCATAAAGATCGGAACATACTCTTTATGCAATTTAAGGACTGTAGTCTTATTACTAGTTTCAATGCAAGACGAGACCCAGCCCAAAGTTAGTGAGCGCACAAGTGGAACTTTATTTTTCACAGACCCTTTAACATCTGCAAAATTCACAAAAGCTTTCTTAAATAGTTTCCATATAAAAATATAAAACTTTGCTGATCTCATGAATGAATTATGTAGCTAAGTGATTCAAATTACTCATGACAACTAAAAGTATACATACTTTTTTAAACCCCACTATATTATGGGCCCACCCCACTTATCTTTCCGCTCCAAAGAGAGGGAAATTCTATTTGTGCCACGCCATCCCACACATTTTTCTTCACTTCCCGCGTCGACCCTTACCTGTCTCCACGCTAATTTGAACTCCACCATGGAACAGTTAAGTTCATCATCTTCCCTCCCCTCACATCAATGACACCTCCCTCTCCCTGGCTGCACCCTCAAAGGTCTGGCAGAGACTCCCACCCTGTTTTCTGAAAACTTCTTCCTGCAGTCTCGTAAAACCACCCCATCAAAGCCTCCACTCTTATAAAGTACACAACTTTGTCCAAAATGACTCGTACTTATTTGTCCCCATCGCAAAAATAATTTAGCTGCAGTTTTGATTCCGAACTGAGCAACTAAATAGAGAAACCTCGGATTCTTTCACCTCAGTCACTACCGTGACCTGCTCCCAATTTGACATATCCTGCTCTCCAAAAGAAGCTTCTTTTCTGGCCATGGAAGACTCAAAGAGCTTCTTCTAAAATGACTACTCCATTGAAGCTACTTCGACAGACAAAGTGGCAAACCGCCAAACTGGTGTGGAGAGGCTTGACTATGAAAAAAAAGAGATGATGTAGCGGTGTCGGGTGGGGTGATAAAAAATGGGATGGGAAAATACATACCAATTCTAAAAATGATATTTACAATCTCAATTTGTGGTAAAGATACTGAGTCCGGTCATCGGTCAGAGCAGGAAACTAGAGTAGAAATGCATAATTTAAAAGTATTTGATCCAAAAACCTCAGCGCAAAAAGGTTCATTAATAGATGGTCGATTAGCTATGCCTTCACTTAACACAAGACTATCCAATCCAAATCCTTTCTCACTTCGCATAAACAATGTACAACAGAATATGTTGAAATATTAAGGGGCCGTTGGTGTTTCAACATCCACAGTGAAAAATCCGGAAATGAATAGTGAAAGTGGATTTTTCACTGTGGATGTTTTGGATTTTTCAAAAAGAATCCAAAAAGAAGAAAAAGTAAACCCTGGTTCAAAAGGGTTGCGATCATCATCCTCATCATGTGCCTCATCCCAGCTATCTGTGGTCTACAGATGGATTCTACACTATGTTTGACTCAAAAGCCATTAAAAATGTAAACATTTGTGGACACTTAATAGAATGGCAGGTCAACTTCCCAGCTAATAAACAGGTGTATACAAATACGAATTTCAGCATTCCGTTCTTACAGAGTTTGACATTTTTTTTCATCATCATCATACGCCTTATCCCAGCTAGCTGGGGTGGGCGGCATGGATGATATACTATGTTTGACTCTTATCAGAATCAAAATGGTACAAAATCCATACAAAGAAACATAGTGGCAAGTTTTTATGCCAGATGCCTTCCTGATGCAATCCTATGAAGAGGGGACGATGATAAGAAGATTCAACGTCATCATATCAATCATAAACCTTTCCAATTATGTGGAATGGCTTCATGACATGATGGTTGCACATAAAATATTAATATAGCCATCTTCCATCACAAAGCTGGTAACAATGAAAACCAGTCTCATTCTCAACCATTTAGCAAATACATTCTAGGTTGTAGAAGCTCCAGTATATAACTATGGTGAGATGCAACTCATTTAATTAAAATTGAAGATGCTCAATTTATAACTATGGTGAGCTTCATGAACTAAATTATGAGCTGGTCTCATTCTCAACCACATGTTTGATTAAATAGTATTATCAGCTCATATTGTCTTTGCACTACTAGATGCATCATGTTACTTGCATGTAACCTCTACCAAACAATTATTGGAACAAATCATGTTAGCTGTACAACTAAAATTGAACAAAGACATCCTAGCTTTTTCAAATTATAGTCTTAAAATAAGCATAAGCTCGAAATAATTCCTTCATAAACCATAAAGAAAAATCTCAAGGGCACCACTATTGCAATTAGAAGACAACTTATATAAATACAGGGTCTGCAACTAAAGGCATACCTTCAATCACATCTAAAAGAGTCAAACACCCAGACTGATGCATTGCCTGAAGTGTCTGAGTAAGAGAATCAGTGATCGCAGGTTTTTTTTCTTTCAACTTTTCCTATCAAAGAGACAAATCATGTTAGATATTGACCACATTATTAGGTGCCTAGAAGAAAAAGAAAAAGAACAATCACATTTGTTTCTGAATATGTAACACTATAACAAAAAATGCTAGGAATGACAACTTTGATACTCAAAGTAAAAAAAAGAACTAATTTAAAAAAGCTTCTTTAAACAGGCTCCCTTCCAGTAAAAAACAAAAACTTGGGCTTTCGAACCACAGCATCTAATGGTAAAAAAGAGAAAATAATGAGCAAAATCTAAAACAAAAATATAAGCAAATATCAGAGGTAAAAGGATCACAAGACCACCCCAAAGCTTCACTCCGTACAGCACACACATCCAAAATATTAGTGAATTATAAAAGACTTGCGAAAAAAAAGGATTGTAAAAAAGCATTCTTCACTCAAAAATAATTTCATTTACCACCTTCAACACATTCATTTCAACATTATAAAAGCACACATCATTCTATCAAGCCATGGATTATCAAAAGTCATTTCCGAAATTGCTATCAAGGCATATAACCGACATAATTCCGGGCCCGGGAGATGATTGGCTCACTTGGCCTGACCTTACAATATATTTGGAAAATAAGAATAAAAAATCAATAAATTAGAAAACATAAAGTAGATTCAGAAGGGGATCAAAAAGAAAGAGAAATTCTTACAAGCAGTACAGGCAACAAAAAACGAGAACTCCCAGAGAAGTGATTCCTGAGACCCTTAGCCAGATTTCCAACTGCTTGGATGGCTTCAACAGCAACAGCCATGTTCACATCCGTAATTAGCTGTAAGCAAGAAGATGGTTTTTAAAAAGAATGTGATGAAAGCATTATGCAATTAGTTGCAGCCCTCATACAAAAGATCCTAAATTATAAAATGGAGAAAACACCCAATACAAAGCCAACCCCAGGATCAAACAAAATGAATATATTACAAGGATCCAGTTAGGCTCGGCTCATTACCACGAGAATGAGGGGAAGTGTGGCCCAAACATTCTCACATTTAGTGAGCCAAGGAAGTTATAAGCTGAGGCTCTACAGTGGCAAGCTGGAATTATGTTGGCTCAACTCTCCTCCACTAAATCAGTGGAGACTGAAGGAAAGGCCTAAAAAGGAGACCCAAACGGATATGATTTATCCGCCCAACATTTTCCCCACGTGCATTCTAGGTGCACACTCAGTTTCTCTCTATTTTAGGAATAATACTTAAATAGCAGTAAGTTTCTCACTTTTTTTTACTAATTTCACTCTCCCCTCTTTCTTTTTCTTTTGCTCTCCTTGCAACCTATCAAAGCCTTATATTTGCACTGGTCAGGAAGGCACAAAAGCAAAAACTACAAGACAAGAGTAGACTCCTCAAAATACTATCATAACTACATATGTATAAATCAAGAAAACAGCACAATCATAAGTATCTGCAAGTTTTCACAAAATCTAAAAAACTGAGATGATGCAACAATTATAATAAAAAGGAAATAGTTAATATGTGCAGGGTTGCATAATTTAAAAAAAAATGTGCCTGGATTGAATTCCAATGGCTCGCAGGAAGGGGCAGCCAAAAACACCTGCCCCTTGTATAAAAGGCCACCATATTATCAAAATCATTTGGCCCAAAGCGCCCGACACCTGCTAAACATGCATGCATCGGGTGCATATGAACAAGGCTCTAAATAATTAAAATAACAATGACAATAATAATGTTAACGACATTGGTGATAATAAAAAACTCAGACTAATCACGTTTTCCCAGACACACCAGTAGCAAACTTGACAGCAGATTTAGCTCAGATTTCTGAAATTAAATGCAGACCTTCTTAAGTGTCCGACAAACTTCAGTGAAATCTCCAGGAGCAATTCTCTTTGTAGAGGCAAGTTTAGTCAGTTCTGCTACAGCATCCTTCCTTTCAGACCACTTGGTTGCTTTCTACAAATAAAAAATGCAAAACAAAGTGAAATGTCTGCGATTTATAGCAATCTAAATGTGACAAGAGCTATATCATGATATCTACTATGCGACAATACTACAAATGATAGCATAACTAAAACCAAAGCAATTGAAATTCCAGACACTAACCACTCCATCCCAAAATCCTGATTTATCGAGAGAGTTCAATATATCAACAGGATCCACAAGCTCATATTCATCAATTTCCTGAGGAACTGACATGCAAGATCTGCTTTAACATTTTAAACTAAATCCATTTGAAACACATTAATAAAGCAAGAACAGAGAGCAGATAAACCCTCCCATAAAAAAGATTTCAGTTTATAAAGCAATCTAGAAAAATTCGTACCCTCAACAGTGGGTTCATCAGAAGGTGCAGAAGGCACAACTTCAGAAGCTTCTTGCTCAAGCTCTTTATCTTGTTCAGACCTAACATAGAATTAATTATTCATTATCTTCATCAAGAAATTCCATACACATCAATGAGCTAAAGGAAATTCAACTTAGATAAGTGTTAAAGAGGGAGGTAAACTTGCAAGTGAGTTATCGGTATAAGATATTTTCCCTCTCCTTAAAAAATGTCATTCTCCAGTTTCTCTGTCCATTATTGTTTCCAATTACGAATCCAACATATAGGAATTTTTTGTCACATTTAAGGTTAGCCTTACCATAATGATCACAATTTTTTTTAGAAAAGATATAAAAATGCCATTTCTGAGAGCTTGGAAACTATGTGTAAGTTAGGCAAGTTAAACTTTATAACAGAAATCAAGTCTCCTAAAAACATGAGCTGTTTTAAATTTGATAGTCACATTCGATCATGAGGGCATCAATAGAACATACTATTTGGTCTTAACATAGCAACGTATTTCCTAGTCATTTTCACAATTATAAACAGTGGGTTAGGTATTCTAAAAACTGCTAGGGAATGAAGAAGTTTTCTCTATTTAGGTTACGGTTAATAAAAGGGTTGAAGACCCAAAATGTTGTTCCCAGTGTATGCAAAAGAGATGAAAAACCACTTAAAAAGGCCTTCAAATTTTAAACATCCCAATAATTCTGCATGATGATTGTCACTCTGAAAAATGTTGTAGAGAGCAGTTCCTCACTAAATCTGCCTTGTATGGTATGATTCGGCTCCCTACAATATTTAGTTTCTGGAAGTCAACTAAATCTTCCAAAACCATCTAATCAATATACTTGTTTCCCTCCCTTCATTGTGCCCTCACTATGGGCCTGTTTGGATGCAACATTAATGAATCCTGACACCATTTGATTGACAGCTCAACAATCTTGTTTGGATGGAAAAGAGGAGGAAGAAGACAAAGAAGTAGATTGTTAAGCAAACTTGATTGGTATTCAATTCAGCTTGGAAATAGTGCACAAATTGGCTTCTTGTTGAAGTCTCCTCTTAACCCTCAACCAACGATGAGAGATTGAAAATAACCCAGATTATGTACAATTAAGGGAGGTTGGGTTGGGCACCGTTCCAAACTTTCATCTAAAATTGTCCCAAAAAGCCTAATAATGAACAATGTATAGTTAACAGCTAGAACAAGTGTTATCCAAACACACTCTAAGTCCCTCTCTCCCCCCAAAATATTGCCTCTCCAGTCCAGTCCAACATAGTGTTTGTGTGATCTCTCCTACCCCTATTCCTGCTTATATCTCCTTAGTGTTTATGCATTTAAATCAGCAACTTCCTAAAGAAAAGACAACATGTGGAATCCCTAATCTTTCGGAGAAGACATAACTACAAAAAGAACCCAACACGAAGAAAAATGTAGTTAAAGGAACAAACATAAACGTAACTTTGATTCTGGTTTTATAGTCGACCAACTACCACAAACAAAACTTTCTAAATCGTCTACCATTATATTAATTGTTAATGGAGTTTCAAGAGAAGATAATACAAAAAGTTTAGTAGCTATGAGATTAGTTGGCAAAGTTAGCAATAGTAAAAACAAAGAATTATAACTTGTCAAACATTGTAGAAGAATCAATTCTCTTCGTGTGTAATTTCTTGAGGAAGCGATGTTCCAGCATTGAAAACAAAACCTAGAGTAGTTATTCAAACATAGTTCATGCTTTTATGTAGATGTTTAATTTGAGATTTACGATTAGTTGTCAGACAGTAGGGAAATCAGTAGAAGAAAGTTATACAGAAATTAATGTTAATATAACAAAGTCGTGGTGGGATATGAAACATGCTGCAGAACCCATACAATAATGGCCTAAAAGATCTCAACTATATTTGGCCCGAAAGTAGAGAAGTACCGAATTTTACGTGTTGGCTTTGCAGTTCCGCTGACATTAACAAGCTCTGCTTCAAGTTCTTTTTTCTAGAATTAATAAATACACAAAAACATATAGAATTAGGTTAACTGTAAAGCACATAAAGATACCAAACAAATATAGTTCATTGCTGTAATCATCACCATAGTATCTCGCATCTTCTCAAACAGTATGTTTTTCACAGCATCCTTCCCGATCCAGCGACAAAGTTCCAATGTAAGCCCTTTTGAAGATGCACGAACATTCTGGTCTTGATGATCAAAGAGTTCAGGCAGCATTTTTAAAATCCTCTTAGGTGGTACAACCTTTGAACCAAATTCACTGTCCAGCAATGGCATTGCATCAGTTAGAAATGCAAACGACGAAAAACACAGGACATTATATCAAGTAACCTTGTGAAGACAAACCTAAGTGCTTGAAACATAACATCAATGGCCGGAACAACAGCTTTAGCAACTTTGTTCTTGATGGCTTTCTCCATGGAATCCTACAAATCAAACATCAGTTATACTGGACTCATGAAGCAACAAATCCAGTGATAAATACCAACAAATGCATCAAGGTTCGAAAGAAATGAGTGAATGATTGCTCAAGAATAAAAGCATAAAAAAATTTAGATAGGTATTGGCAGAAATAGAGTCATTGTATTTTGCCACATATATTAACACAAAGTAACTTGAGTTAAATTGAAAACAGATACCACATTGTCGAAACAAATGAGCAAATCAGAAGTCAGAACACATATACCTTATAACATTACAAACAAATAATGTTTTAAGTTCCATGTCAGGCAAAACTACAAGTGACTCAGAGATTAAGTTCAATATGCCAATATTCTTATCCTTAGGATTCGTTGGTAAACAGGATGGTATCATAATTTTGAATACTGTCAGTACAGGTGAGAGCATTATGCTACTATAAACCAAACAATGTGCAAACTAGAATTATCTATAAAAACATATGCTAATAAGCATGAAGTATATGTAAACCTATTGAAAACCGCCTACATCAAACTAACTCTAAATATATCACCATACTAAAAATGCTTCTGTCGCCTCCAGCTCAACCCAAAGAAGAAAAGCCACCTGCGCCTTCTCCACCGTCTTGGGCCGACCGGTCAGGCATTTGGTAACAATCGCATCACACACTTCTTTGGCATACCTATAAATATCAAAATTCCAAAGTGATAAAACAAAAGACCCAAAATGATAAAGCATGATAGCAAAAACATATGACAGAGAAGTAGAAAGAAGCTTACCTCCCAGCATCTGAATCAGCAACACGCAAGAAGGCGATTAGGGCATCCAGAGACTTCTCCTGTACAGGAGCATTTGAATCTGCCACCATCTTTTTGAAAAGGGGACCTGATTATGTTCAAAGGGAACAAGTAAATCATATTGGTCGGATCTGAGCCCAAACTCTAGAAGGTTGCTGCTACATTGCATTTTAAAAAAAATCATTTTTTTGTGAAAAATGCAATGTAGCAGCAACGCGAAATTGATCCAGCCGATACACAGACAGCCGCCCCTCATTTTGTATGAAACGAGTAAATGGGATCCCACATTCGCCCATTTCCTGTAAACTGACAGAGAAAAGGAGTAGGTGAGTCAAGGAAAGGCAATTCTACCGCAATCTCTGAGGCGAGGATCCTTTGGATCGGTCAGAGAATCGAAGAGAGCAGCGAGGTCGATGTTGGCATCGATACGAATCTTCCAATTCTTGTGGAAAACCCGTTCTTCCCACGGAAGCTTCTTGGCCTCCTTCAAAAGTTTCTCCTCTTCCGACATTCTTCAAAAGTTACGCGGCAATGAGGACTGGCGTCGCCGGAGAACTCTCTCCCGCTCGCTCTCCGTCTGCTGCTGCTTCTGCCGCAGCCGATTTCGAAGACGCAAAGAGGCTGTTGTAAGAAGAGGGGAGGATGGCCGGGCCGGGCAGGGCAGCGCTCCTCGCTCCTCCTTTTGGTGTTTTTGACTGATTTGAGATGTCGTCGTATACCCCCGCCGGCAACTTGAAGATGAGAGAATACTACAAATAAAATATATTGGTAAAAAATTGAAATAAACGAGACCTGGGCTTACTTTTCACCTTTCTCTCCCAGAGTCCACCGCCCAGCCCAATATACACGCGGCATGGGCTCTTTGGTTCCTGCTCACGCGAAAATCAAAATTTGAATCCTCGGTTTGACTGGCTCACACCCACATTGGTGATGAGCACACTGTTACCATGCGCGGTGCGCAGGTAATAACTTTTCGACATTGAGCGTCCGTTTGGCGGTTTGGGGTGTGAAAGAATTTTGGGATGTTTTCAACTTTCAAGCAGCTGAAAGTTGAAAAAATTCTAAAAAAATATCCACCTGAATTTTTTTCAAGAACCAAACGGCCCCTGAACCGTATCCCCACTTTTTTATAACAAGTTTGCCACCCGATTTTTAGAACTCCTACCCGTTTTCATGTACCCTGTATTTTGATTTTGGGTTAAACTTTTTAGCACCCCAAAAATTATTAATAACACTCACTTCCATAAGTGGGTTTGGAAAAGTGTCAAATTAATTTTGGGGAATTTATTAAATAAATTTTAAAAAAATTACTGTTCAAAAATACTGTGTAAGATAATTTCTAAACAGGATATCTGACGAGCCATGTAGGCGCCTGCGTGGCTTTTTTTACAACTGGCCCGACACCTTTCAACTAAAGAGAGACTGACACCTTTCATGTTCAATCGAAAGGCATCAGTTCTCTCGTTTAAATGGAAAGGCATCAATTGAAACCGACACCTTTTGCGGGCTTTACTAAGGCATCGACTTTCAACCCCTTGCGTTTTTTCCCTTTTTCCAAAACCCCTCCTACATGGAGGCATCGGTTTCTACGCCTTCTCTCATAACTTTCTAAAACCTCTTCCCATGCCATGAAATACAACTTTTTTTAACACCTGATAACACAATATATATAACATAAGCAAACTATTACATAAAATACCTCATTAAACTTCCACAACCAAATTAATGCATCTATTATAAAGTTAAAATATAATATACAATATTATATATATTTACTCATAAAATCACAAGTGTTCAATAACTCTCCTCAACCTATTCCTACCCTATCCTCATGCTCGAGCTGGAATATGCTCAGGCTCAATGTCAGGTATAACATCTGAAGACAAAGGTGCTTGACGTAGAGCACGAAGTGCATGCTGTCGCCTAGTATATACTTTCGAAGAAAAATACCTCTCAACTTGATCGAACAGGGCATCTAGAATAACTGGTGATGGGGTAAAAATCATCGTGTCGGCTGATGATGTCACAACGTCAGCGAAGCTGATAAAGGTTGAGAAGCTTCAAAATGATAATCAACCTCCAGTCCTGGAATCTCTATCATAACTGGCTGAAGCAATGGCCAACTCGCAAGAACATATCCAGAGATATCGTATATCGTCTGATATGCCACTACAAAGCTCTCATAGGATCGGTCTACTAAAGCTCCATGAGATTGAGCGTGCACTTGTCTCACACAAGTAAGCTAGAAAGGAAAAACAATATATGTTATCCACAAGCACATAACAATAGTGAATTAAATCAAATATGAAGTCAGAGATACTCACCAACGCCCGCTCAGTGTCGCCCCTTGGTTGATATAACATCTCCGTCTTATGCACGGGTGGCATGATAAGTCTCCTAGTAATCCTCAAGTGCCTCCTCATGTATGCATTATCCGCATCTCGCTCTGTCATGGCAAACTCCCCATGAACGAGAGTGGTCGTCCGGTCGTCCCCTCTAGTAATATAGGCTGCATGATGCGACCTCCAATCAAAACTTCCTTGGCCTCGACGCGATGATCATTCAATGAACTCTACAACAAGAGGGGGGAAAACCTGCTCTAATTCGAATTGCAATATAACCCGATCCGGAACATACATCTTGACGATGTCAACACATATAAGTGGCGTCCTAGATAGCCACACATATGCTTCATCCGTACATACTCCAGGTAACTGCTAAACACTTCATCATGATATGGCTATCATGTTACCTACACAACATACATGAAATGGATGTACTTTACTTTTTGTGAAATATTCATTCATTATAATATAAACGACCAATACCTAACCGGATCATTGATAGTTCTATACATCATCAGGACACTGTGAGGATTCACAATTTTTTTTTCTTAGCCGTCCACCTAACATAAAAAAGATAAAAAATAAATTATTTAAGATGCCAATAGAAGATCATCAAATAACTTAAATAAATAAAACATACCGAACTCCTAACGGAGAAAAACCATCTAGTGGAGTGCTCTGAATGTTCGGACGTCCAAGATGCAATCTCTCCCACGACCATAGTTGTTTGACACATACACACCCAACATGAACCAAATGTTATACTTGTGGTAAATATAGTAGTGAAAGATTATTGATGGTTTACCTGGATGAGGGTAATGCACCCAGCAATCCCTAATGTGCTGGGTTGGCAAGTTTTTTCCCAACTCTCTGTACAGGTAGGCAAGGGTGGCACTGCCCCATGCATACTCTCATGCGGTATACAAATCTTCTACTAAGGGTGCATTTGGAAGCTGATAGGTGAAAGGTGAAAATTTATACCAGCCTGAAAATTATCACATTGATATTTTCTGATTGGTGACAATCCGTTTGGAACCTGAAAGTAAACAAGCATCAGGGTGAAAATTTTCAGGCCTGGTTTATGAAAGGTGAAATATGTTTGGGAACTAAAAATAAATCACGTTGATGTCGCCCTCTTTCTCCCCGGTGGTGATGGCGGTGGCGGCCTCATTGAGCCCCCCACCTCGACGCTACCGGTGCCCCGTTGAGCCGAGGGAGCCCATGCCTCCCTCATCCCAGCCAACTGCTCGGGTCATCCAAAGCCCCCCTCACCCCGGTGTGTGCCTACACGGCTACCCCTCCACCGCCGCACCGTTGAGCTGAGGGAGCCCCCCAGTCATATCTCCTTTAAATTTAATCAATTTTTGCTATTTTTCATCATTATAAGAAAGAGCCCTAAAAATGAGGAAGAATGAAAAAAAAAGGGCCAAAACGGATAAAAAATGAGTTAGAAACGCATCGTTGAAGTTTGTTTGTGATATAGTGTAACCGATTACACAACAACCAGTGCTATAGCGTAATCGATTACATGATAGCCAGTGCTATAGTGTAATCGATTACACGATAGCTGATAACACACGATAACTAGGATATCGTGGAATCGATTACACGATACAATGAGTTATCGTGTAATTGATTGCACTATAAAGTGTGCTATTGTATAATCGATTACACTATATAACAGGTCCCGTGTAATCGATTACACTATAGTACTGACTATCGAGTAACTGGTTACACTATAGCACTGGAAATCGAGTAACTGGTTACACTATAGTACTACCTATCGAGTAACTAGTTACACTATAAAATTGGCTATCGAGTAATTGATTATGCAATAACTTTTTTAATGAGACAAACTTCAACACTACGTATCTTGCTCATTTCTGATCCATTTTGGCCCATTTTTTTTATTCTTCTTCATTTTTAGTGTTCTTTCTTATAATGATGAAAAAATATTCAAAAAATAGACTAAAAATGAGGGAGATATGACGGGGAGGGGGGGTCCCTCGGTTTAATGGTGCGGTGGTGGAGGCGTCGGGGCAAATACTGGGGTGATCGGCTTTAGACAACCCAAGCAGTTGCCTGGGAGGGGTGGGAACGGGTTCCCTCGGCTCAACGGGGCGGCGACCGGGGGGGGGGGGGTGTCAACGAGCGGCAGCGGGGATGGGGGGCACAGACTCTCCCGGCTCAACGAGGCACCGTCGAGGTGGGGTTACTCATGGGGGGGGGGGATGAACCTCTGGGAGAGAGTTGATTTTTTTCGTTGAAGAGGCGCGACGCTCGATTCGTCAGCCTGATTCTCACTTCGGTGAGAATCAGTCTTTCAGGAGTGAAAAGTAAAAATTGTCACCTATCACCTTTCAGGGCCATTTTTCAGCCTTTCAGCAAACAAACACAAAATCGGCCTGAAAGGTGAAAAGGTTAAAATTTTCACCTATCACCGTCACCGACCATTTTTCACCCTTTCAGCTTCCAAACACTTTTCACCTTTCAGGGCTGAAATATACTTTTTTTCAGCTTCCAAACGCACCCTAAAAGGAGATACATAGGGTGCACATGGCTGCTGCTGCTATCGACAAATATAATGCAACCAAGCATATATGCTCGTGCATGTTGCTCGATGTTATCTATGTGGCATCTTCTGGCAGGCGACTGAACTACTCTCTCAACCACAGTAGACTGACCCTAGTAAATGAAATGAAATGACCTGCTCGATGTCCTTATAAATGAAATAAAAGTTCAGGTCAGTTTTAAAAAAGGCTGAAGGGGCTTAAAGGCGTCGGTTGAACATGAAAGGCATTGGTTCAACCAACTCCTCTCTCTTAAGTTGAAAGGCATCGACGCTTTACGGGTCAGTTGTAAAAAAAAGCCATGTTGGCGTCTACGTGGCTCATCAAATACCTTGTTCGGGAATTATTTTGCACAATATTCCCAAACAATAATTTTTTTATTTTTTTATTTAATAAATTCCCAATATGCTCAATGGCATCCCCCCGATGTTACATTTCGATGGTAGAGTTTGAGACACTGTTTGACAGTGGCATTTTGCTGATCTACTTCAAAATGGGTTATAGTACTCGAAATTCAAAGTGTTGAACCACAGGAATGAACAATATGAATATTTTAATTTAGCATACACTATATATAATTACATAAAAGTAAATCCATTTTAACAAGAGGGATATTATGAGAGAAATGATTGAGTACTTAGAAAGAACAAAAGTAAATGAAAGCTAAAATACTACGACCGAAAAGTGAGCCTAGGCTTAGAATCTATATAAATCCACAATTATATTCATCTAATTTTAATTAATTAAGTACGCATAACAAGCATTAAACTTAGCCCTAAAGCAATCATCAAAGCATTGCTAATATTGGTAGAAAACTAACAATAAAAAATAATATCTATTCATTTAAACATCAACATATATATCCTCAACTAATGATAATCCTAAAGATCAATTGTGCGTGACACAATAGATAAAATAATCATGCAATATATAAGATTTAAGAGAACATTAATCAAACTAAAATTATATTATAGAATTTAGGCGAATATAATACTTCATTATATTTCATCTAACCCTAGCTTACAGGAGAAATTAGTTACCCATAAATGAAAAGAACACAATGAAATACATGTTGTTCATGAAAAATAAATAAAATGGTAAAAAAAACTAGCCTTTTTCTCCATGCTCTTTTCCTGTGAAAATCCTCACTGTAATCTCCGTAAAAAAAATCCACTATACCATTTGATCGATCGTCCTCTATTATCTTGTTCTACTGGTCTCTAGAACTACTGTTCGGCCTATGCTATAGCACATTCTTTTCTCTCCTTTCTTTTTTGGTCGAACAGCAGTTCTTTGAAAAGACTGAGTTTATCTAAATCCGCCTCAGCCAATCAAAGGAACTCCCAAATCCAAGTCAATCCAAGCGATCCAGGTGCCAATCCGAGCCACGCACGCCTCTTCCATTCCCAGTCACATTTCATCATCAAATCAAATCCTTCAAAGATTCGTGTTTATCCCCGCTTCAGTCCATTTCCAATTCGAGTTACTGCCAGATTCGAATCTGATTCAAGCTTATCCAGCGCAAATTCAAGCACAAAATCCATTCCGAAGAATTCTTGTTCCGGCCGCCTCTAATCAAGCCAAGAGCCAACTAGGTTCGTGCCACTCTTCTTCACTGGTCGACTGCCCTTCCTTCGCTGCTACTTCTGCCCTGTTTGACTGGCTGAGGAGAGCTCGAGCTTTTCTATTTCATCTTTTTCTTTTCTCACGGGCGGCCGAGCACGGGCTCGATCGTTCTTTTTTTTAGTTTGTTTGGGTTAGAACCTGTATCTCAATCCTTTCATCATCGGATCTCATCTGAACACTAATTATCTCAATCCGTTTCTTCGGATCTCATCTGAACAGAAATCACTTTAAAACAGAACTCGTCTTCTTTTTAGTAAACATCAATGACTTAGATTTTTCATGTACTTAATTAAGCCTTTTCATAAATTTGAGCTTTTAAAAACCCGCTTTTGCTTTTCGAACCGTCGAATCTTTAGTAACTTGAGCTCCATTTGATGTGCTCCAATTTTGACGATTCTGCATCCCGAACTCTTGAGTCTACGTAAATAAAATTAAGCACAGTCTTAAACGTGCAATGAAATATAATTCAATTAAAATAATTAGTTCATCTAAAGTAATCCATTAAAGTAAATTAATTATAAAACTCCTAATTACTATCCTAACACTAATAACACATTTTTATTCTTATTTTAACAAAAAATTAGACTAGCAAATAGCTAAAAAAGCATATAAAATAGTGCATATTCTTTGTATTTCATTTGCTACTACTTTAAGAATGTTACACAAGTGTAAGTAGCAGTGAAGTAATAAAACTCGATGAGAGCGAGATCCATCCCTAGGGAGGCGTATTTCGAAAAAATTAGAAACTGTAATTACTAATTATAATTAAACTATGAAATTGGCCATCACAAAGGTAAATTGGTAGAAGAACTGAGGCAATTAAAATAAAGAATATACAAGTGAATAGATAGACTGAAGAACTGAGGTAATTAAAATAAAGAATATACAAGTGAATTGACAGACTAAGACATATAATAATACTGAATCCACAAGTAATATCGCTTATAAACAATATTTAATAATACTTACTAGAAGAGCATGTCCCTCTGATTGGTTTACGCAACACTTTCCTCAGCTTTTTATTTGCTTTGACCAATTACATTCCTATGCAATATGCCTACCTCAAATCACGTGTTTAACCTTCCATTCCCAGCCATCTGCATCTTCCATATTAAGGGGCCGTTTGGGGCGTGATTATTGCAAAAATATCCAAACTGGATTTTGAATTTTTACTGTAACATCCATGTGGATTTTTACATCCAGCTGAAACACATCCTGAGGTGTTTCAGCTGGATATATAAAATATCCAGATGCTACAGTGTAGCAAAACATCCCATCTGGATGTTTTGCTTTTAATCACGCCCCAAACGGCCCTAAGCCGCTTCCAATTTTAAAATCTCAGCACCAGCCTCTGAATGGCCAGGAGTCCACAAATCGAGTCCTTCCGAGCACAACCGAGCCAGGACGCCTGCACAGGACTGCTATTCTTCTATTCGAGCGATACTATTCATCTTGCCATTTGGTCTTCTATCTAGACCGAGCCCGAGTCTCGTTTTCTCTTTATTTCACTTAAGTGAAACCCGTCTCAACGCCTACAACCCTCAAATCTGTGATGAGCGGTTATCTATTTCAATTACAAAACCTGTAGTCTCCTTTAATTCAAATCAACAACTAAGATTATTGTTCTCTGGATTCCAACTTTTGTAAATTGAATTGAGCTCTTAAACTGTGTTTTGGCCATTTTAATTGTCAGATCTTTGACCTCTTCACAAAAACCCGTTCGACGTGCTTCAATTCAACGATTTGCATTCGGAACTCTTGAAACCTACATAAATAAAATTAAGCCCAGTCTTAGACACATAATAAAATATAATTTAATTAAAATGATTAATCATCTAAATTATTTAATTAGAGTAAATTAATTATTAAACTATTAATTACCAGCCTAACACTAAAACCCATGCTTTTATTTGTATTTTAAACAAGAAATGTCACTAACAAATAAGCATAAAGGTATACAAAATAGTGTATATTCTCAATATATCACACTCCACTGATATAATAACAATTAATGTCAATTGCTCTTGAGTTCAATCTGGCAATAGGGATCAACCGTTATATATTTGACGGTAGGGTCCAACCATTAAGATCCTCAGTATTAGATAGTGGAGTTTTACGACGAAATTGCGAATGAGAATAGTGCGGTATTACTCATAAACAAGAGCACATACCCTTTCGTTGTCGAATCCTTCTCACTGCCATCTCTATCTCGACGTGTATACCCACTCTTGGATGCCCTCTTGTCGTTGCGTCCTTGTCGTATGCCTTTGAAACCTTCTCCACATTTTCGAAACAAAATCGTCACTAACTCGCCGCAAGATCCCTCTTACCCCGACTCTCTCGTGCCAGCTACTCCCCTTCACGATGCCCTCTCGCTTCCTACTCCTCCACCGCCACGCTGGCACCTCGGAAAACACACATGGCCTCTTGTTGTCAATACACTCTTGTCATCATAATCATAATCAAGTAGTGCATTTTCCTAACTATTTGGGGTCGGCGACATGGATCTTACTCCTTCATTTAGGCATGTTTTGGCTACCTCTTTTGTAATACATAATAAAGTCAAATTTTTTTTTATTAACTCCTTTCAAGTTCTCTTAGATCTCCCTCGCCCTCTTTTAACATCGTTTATATGCATCACTTCTAATCTTCTCACAGGGGCATCTATTGGTCTTCTTTGCATATGCCCATATGATCTATACTTAAATTATGAATTTTATTAGCTTATAAACTTATGTTTATGTTAGTGTTTGATTAGATTTGGTGATACTTTAATGAATTTTTGATCTTTTGTAGGAAAAGAAGACTTACACTCTTTTTGGCTTAAAAAGAGAAAAGAAACAAAATATTTTGGCGAATGAATAGTAGCCGATCGATCGCCAGATTTACGCCATCGATCGCCCCGGAACCAGAATGAACTATGAACGAACGAAGCGATCGATCATTACCTTATCGATCGATCATATATACTAGATTTTTTTATTGAACAACGCTCGATTGATCGGCAGCTGAGCGATCGATCGGTGTATGAGGAGATATATGTGAACGATCGCAGGAAACAGTGAAAAGAAGAAGGAAATACGAGATCAATCGAGAAGCGATCGATCGGTGAACAGTGTGATCGATTGCCATATTTGGCAAATTTAAAACAAGACCTATTTCGAGACCGAATTAGAAGGGGGTTTCGTGGTTTTTCTTCACCCCTATATATATGCCTTAGGGGGAACGTCTTGAGACATCTTAGAGGCTAGAGAAGAGTTTTTTTGGGGAGAGAAGAAGAAGATGATGAAGATGAAGATGCTTATTTCTCTTCCGATGCGATGCTAAACCACTTCCAAGGCGTAGATGAAGCCTGAGTAGATTGGTTTTGTTGTTTCTTTATCTAATCTTAAGTTTTATCTTAGTTAATGTATGAACTTTTATTATATAATCAATGTTAGTTTATTGAGATTTATTCTTTATGCTAGAGATAGGCGAGAGTGAATTCTTGTGAATTTCAATTCGAGGAATACTTGTGTGTCCGAGATGAACGTGAGTAGACTAAGGTGTTATATATTAATAGAGTTTCATTGATCTATGCTTGAGAGAGAGAGTATCACAGTTCAATTTTTTAATTGTTTTATGTGTTGAGTCCGAAAGGAGAGCACAATATTTTGAAGAGGACTTAAGGTTGACCCTTGATGAAGACCTACCATAACCGAAAACTCCTTTGTTTTTCCCTCAATAGTTCGTACACTAGTCACAACCCCCTCATACATATCCTTTATGATATCTATATAACATCTTATGACTCTTTTCTTTTTTAAAACACTCCAAATGAGCTCTTTCGGCACTCTGTCATAGGCTTTTTACAAATCTATAAAGGTCATATAGCGGTCTTATTTTCTATCCTTGTACCTCTCTACTAACTGCCGTAATAAAAATATAGCTTCCGTTATTGACCTCTTCGACATGAAACAAAATTGATTCTCTGTTACTTTTCGCAAACGTCTTTCTATTAATCTCTTCCATAATTTTATAGTATGCTTCATAACTTTTATACCTCTGTAGTTTGTATAACCTTACATATCCCCTTTATTTTTATACAAGGGTATGAGGGTACTTTTCCTCCACTCCTTTGGTATCCTCTCACACTTCAAAATCTTGTTAAACAAACTAGTCAATCAAGTTAAGTCAACACCTCCTAGTGTCTTCCATACTTCAATAGGAATTCCATCGGGCCCTAGAACTTTGTCTTTCTCCATCTTCATTAACGCTACTCCTACTTCTTCTACAGAGAATCTCCTAAAATAAGTTATCTCTTTAACAAGACTAGGCTCAAAATCTATCCCACTATAATTTTCATTCAATAAATGTTCAAAATAGTCACGCCAACTCTCCGTAATTTTCTTATTTTTCACTAAAACTCTTTGATCTTCATTTTTAATACACCTAACTTATTCTAAGTCCATACTTCTTCTATCTCTTGGCTTAGCTATCTTATATATATCTCTCTCCCCTTCCTTCATCCCTAGCCTATTATATAAGTCATGAAATACCTTAAATTTAGTTTCATTCACTATCTTTTTAACATCTCTCTCTTTACCTTAACACATTTTTCCTAATTCTCTTGATTTTTATATTTTTGCCACACCTTAAAGAAACACTTCTTTTCCTTACAATATTTCTTTCTTCATATCCCTTCTCCTACTCACTTCACTAAGTACTTTTTTGCTACTATTTTAATGCAATTAGCCATTTTACCCCACAACATTGTTGGTTCCTCATTTAAATTCCAATTTCCTTCAATCCTCAATTTTTTCACAAAAGTGTTAACATCACAACTAATATCCAAA
Organism: Houttuynia cordata; assembly: GCA_039654745.1. Lineage (NCBI taxonomy): Eukaryota > Viridiplantae > Streptophyta > Magnoliopsida > Piperales > Saururaceae > Houttuynia > Houttuynia cordata. Next base: position 16,951,403 of record CM077505.1, read on the forward strand.
CAACATATTACAACTTATAGTTCAACATATTAAATTGAGAATAAAATCATTAAAGCTCTTTAATTTACGAGAACAATGTATCACATGAATAATATTCCTACAATTAATCATGGCATCATCTCAATCCCTAGATAGGAGATTAGCTACTCATGCTAATGATTTATACTGCAAAATCAATAGAATTCATCTCAATAAAAAAAATAAATTAACTTACAAGATTTTTTAGTTACAATAATAAAGCACAACTCATTGTTCCTCTTCTCTCGGTCGGCTGTTCAAAGCGAAGTGATATAGATGCAAGGCAGCACAGCAGCCGTCGGAATAAAAAAAAAAACACAAAATGAAAAAACAAACAAAAAGAATCAAACCTTTTAACTGTTTTTCTCTCGGTCGGCTTGCTCTCTCGCTCCCGACTGTCTTTTTTCCAAGTGATCCTCTATTTTATAGGGACTGCAAGTCAGTCCTTTTCTCTCCCAAATCAGAAACTTTTCCAAACACATCTCGTGTAGAAAAATCTTCCCTTGTGTCTGCCTTCCAAATCAGTCAGTTTGCAGCTTGAATGGCTTTGAATCCCGTCCAAATTAATAAAAAAATTCCAACTTCACACTCTCTCGAAACAGGGCCACAACACCTAAAAATGAAGCTTTCTCAATTTGACACAGATCCGACCTCTTTGATATCTTCAATTGAACTGAAATTGGGCACATACCATTCTAAACCAGAACTGCCTCTCATCTTTCCTGAGTCGGCTTCCTTCACGTTAACTTTCCAAATCAAATTTTTTTCTTCTATCCCTCACGGTCAAGCTCCTTCATGGTCGAGTTCTCGTCTGCTTCTTCTCCTCTCGGTCGAGCCTTCGTCGTCGAGCTTCTCACCCATGGCTGCCGTCGCCTCTTTCCCGACCTCGAGCCCAGCCGTCTCTATCGTCGCTCTCCTTTCTGGTTTCGGCAGCTCGAGCCTCCGTTCTGCTTTGTTTTATTTCCCTTTTTTCTTTCCGCCCGACCGAACCACTGAACCGGTTCGCTCCTCTCTTTCCTTTTCTCTTTTTTTTTTTCTTTCGATTGGGCTAGGCCCCGTTGTAACAACCTCATCCACTAGTTCTAGTCTGAACGCCATATACTTTAAATCAACGCATGTCTTCTTCTTAGATGTAAATCAGCGGCTTAAATTTTTTCTGCACGTGACCTCAATATTTTAAATAAATTGGGCTCTTTAAAACCCGCCAACGCCTCCTTAATCATCGGATCTTTGATATCTTTGTATAAAAATCTATTTAACGCGCAATGACTTAATAAGCCACAACTTGAGCTCAAGAAACTTGCATAAATAAAATTAAACTCAATTTAGACACATAATAAAAGATAACTCTATTAAATCTAATTACTGCATCTAAATAAATTAATTAAGCATAATATTTATTAAATTCCTAATTACAAATATAACACTAATAACTACTATTTATCCTTATTTTAACTATAAATTATGACTAACTTATAAGTAGAAAGACATATAAAAATATGTATATTTTGTATATATCATTCCATTGACTAAAGCCTCTAGGAAAGGAAGGATGATAGAGAAGAAGAAGTAGATGATGATGCCAAAAAATTAAGTGAATGGTCTCATTTTTTATGTTTATTCTTTGCAGTTTTTATGTGGTTTTTATTTTAAATGCAGAATGTTTGTTGTTTTGATTGTAGTGTGTAGTGGTTTTAATTATGGATTGGAGTGTGCATATGCCATCGGGTTGTGATTCTATTTGAATAATGTTTTGAGATTTATTTAGTTGTGAAGATTAATTATGCAAGTTGCAAAGATCAATTGCAAAGATGTGATGGATTGTGATTGAGCGTGACAATGTTTTTTACTAAAAAAGGAACAATGCTTTGAAATTTTTTAGTTGCGAAAGTTTATTATTCAAGTTCTGAAGGTTAATTATGAAGACGGGAATAAGAGAAATTATGGGGCAGAAGGCAAGTCTGTGTGCATTCTTTTCACACAAGTCTTCAAATGGCTCTAATTGTATAATGCATGCCATGTCATCATGATAGTAGCAATAAGAAACATCCATGGACTAACCAGTGGAACATTAGGATATGCAGGTGCACATAAGATGGCCATAACAATACTATTTTGGCATGTAATAGTTGCGGTTCTGCTCGGAAAAGATTGAGAAGGAATTTGACAATGACTCTCATTGAGTAGGTGATCGTTTATAATTAAAACCCTTGCAAGTGCACAAGGCAATTGTACTACGGCGAGTATTAAGAAGGGTTGTCGAACCTAAGGGACAGATTAATATTTTACCAAATTCAAGAGAAAATAGCAATGTTGATTTTAGACTAAGAAGGCAATGAACTTTTAACTAAACTAAGTGATAATTAATCAATGTGGAGAAGACCAAGGCTTCGAATCCACCACAATAAACTAGTGTATCGTTTCTCTCTCTCTCTCTCTTGAATAAAGATTTCCAATTGGCTAGCATATTCCTCTCGGACATACACTTGTCAACTCAAAATATAGTGCTATCCTCTCGGATGTAACACATAAAATAATTAAAACATGGAATTGTGATCTATCTCTCTTGAGTATAAACCAATGAAATTTTATTGATATATAACACCTCAGTCTACTCATGTTCCTCTCGGATATGCAAGTATTCTTCGGATTGAAACTCACAAGAATTTACTCTTGTCTCTCTCGAGTACAAAGAACAAACCTTTATTGAATTAACGGTGATTACACAAAAAAATCCATACACCAACTAGAGTAAAAATATAAGATGAGAGAAAAGAAATTACACAACCAGATTATTGGGCTTCATCTACGCCTTGGAAAAGTGTTTAGCCTCGCATTGGAAGAGAAATCACTGTCGTGTTCTTCATGTTCTTCATCTCCTTCTCTCCTTTGCTCTAGCCTCCAATAAAGCTCAAAAGTCTATTCTCTGATTTCTCCATGATAACCCAAAACGTTCTCCCATAAGGCCTATTTATAAGAGTGAAAAGAAACCACGAAGTTCCCTACCAAATCCGAGTCGAAATAGGTCTTATTTTGGTTTTCCGCAAACGGCGATCAATCGCTCCGTATTGACGATCGTCCGCCTACCGATCGATCACAATTCCTTCGTTATTTTCCTCCGATCGCTCGCTTTTTCGATCGATGCCGTATGATATCGATCGATCGTAGTTACTGTCTTGTGCGATTGAAAAATTCTAGTAGATACGATCGATTGTTTTTTGTTCCGATCGATCGTTTCCTTCAATACACTGCTTTTGCAGCTGAGGCAATCGATCACAATGATAGCCGATCGATCGTAGTTACTGTTCATAAAATTCAAATGGCTATAACTTTCTGTCCCGAACTCCGAATTGCATGTGGTTGGTGGCGTTGGAAAGCTAACTTCTTGTACTTTAACATGAGACTCGAATTAGTCCAATTCGATATCTGTACACGAAGTTATGATGATTTAACCATTTAAGTTACTTTTCTTCTCATTTCTGTATATCTCTTATTTCCTACAAAAATCAAAAACTATATTAAAGTAGTAGTTATTCTAATCAAACACTAGCATAAATATAAGTTTAGGAGATAATAAAATGTATATTTCATGAATAGATCAGTAGGTTACACGACTCATGGTCTGTTACTTGTAATTAAAAATAGACAATACAAACTGCAAAATCCATGTGCAAATTTACTCTATTCTATTTATATATATGTTTTTCATATACACAATACATTTGCAAGAAATACCAGTCAACAAATTTTTTATTAATCGTGTTATTGAACACACGGGATACAATTGTATCGAGTATGTATTTGAATGATTGTCTCTTCGAGAACACGATTCAGTGTCTGTTACTTGTAATTGAAAATACACAAAATACAAATTCCAAAATCTACATTTAAATTTCTTATATTTTGTTCATATACACATTTTTAAATTACGATCGAACTGCTATTGTGTATTTAACTCGTCATATTTCCATCATTTCTGATTCATTTTTACCTCTTTATCGATGACATGACTCACAGTGTGTTACTTGTAAATGAAAATACACATTAGCAGACAGTGATAGAACTATTATCGTGCCATTTGAGGCACAATGCATTTGATTACACGATAGTAATGCTATTGCGTGTTTCGAGTCAGTTTCTGATTTGTCAGATACCTGATAAGCATAAAATATACACATTTATATGCCTTATTTACCTATGTGCTAGTGTAGTTTTTGTGATAAAATAAGAATAAAAGGGGTTATTTGTGGTTAGGATAGTAATTAGGGGTTTTGCTCTAATTAACTATTTTAGATGCATTAAAGAATTTAAGGCATTATATTTTTTATTATGCGTCTAATTTTGGTTTAGTTTTATCATTGTAGGTTCAGAAAATACAGATTACAGATCGGCAGTAAAAGAGCACTTAGGCGGGTTTTGAATTGCCAGACTAAACCAAGAGCAGAGATCGAGTGTAGAAAAAGGTCTAATCCGTTGATGTTCACTTAAAAGAAGACGGGCGCGTGGAATTAAAGGATGAGCATTCAGAGTCAATCCGGCAGTTGAGATTGCTTCGATGGGTTTTAATCAAGAGAAAAAAAAAAGAATGAATAAAGGAAAAGAGTCGGTTCAGTGGAAAGAAAAGAAAATAAAAAAATAAACCAACCCGAGCCATCGGCTCGGGTGTCGAACAGAACGAAAACAGAGCGCTCGAGCTTCTGCTCGTGCACCGGCAAGCTCATGGCTGGGGCCCTGATGACAACGGCGATGACTTTCACAGCGGAGTGATGTCGGCGATCCAACAACAGCCATAGATTCCGACGACGGCGTGATGGCTCATGGTGAAAACAGAACGACGACTGTGGAGATTATAGCGGACAAAGAGGAGCTCGAATTGGCGGCCATCAAGGCGATGACTTCACGGCGACGGTGTGAGCAAAGGCGATGAAGTCTACGGCAGCGACGAAGGTAGTCAAAGACGGAGAGGCTCACGGCAAACAGAAGGAATGGTCGCTATTTGGAAATATCCGAATTTAGAAATTTGCGTGTAACAGAGCCGAATCGAGAAGGCGTCGAGACAAATCAAGTTGCAGGCGTGTTCCAGTTTGGTAAGCTTCTATATTCAGTTCGATTGGAAATGGAAAAAGGGGCGATTTGGCTCAGTTGGGAAAGATTGCAGGACTGTTCTTGCAGTCTATATAAACAGCACTGACGAAACAGAAGTAGAGCACTGGGGTTTTGACGAAACGGAGGACGAACTGGGTGTTCTGTTTTGAAAAAAACAGAGCTTTCGTTGGGTGTGTTTGGGTCGTGATTTCGGTGTGATTTCCGCCGGAAATCAAGAAGGAAGAAGAAGGGAATTGATTGGGGGAGGAAAAGGAAGAGATTTGAGGAAGAAAGTCAGAGTTTTGGACTGTTTTGAGGCGATGAACAGTACTGCTACAATACTGTATTTTTGCTACAGTAACCGGGCAGTTTGGGGGAGGCGATGAACTGTGCTCGCGGTGAACAGTGATTTGCTACAGTGTTCCTGCTACAATACCCGTGAATAGTAAAATTGCTACATTGTTTTTCCCGATGCAATTTCTTCCGAATCTAATTTTTCTCATGAATATGAATAGCTAAATTTTTTGTCAAAACTAGAGGTAATATTATTTGATTAGTATTCTTACGTCTATAAAGAAGTACTTATTGCTTATTTGGTTGAATGCGATGATTTGAAATAGTCATAATCTATATAATTATTTGATTTGTCGTTAACGTAAGGTACGGCGAATGCTTATAATTCCCTGTGATTATTTGACTGAGCTTGTTAATGATAAATATTCAATCGAAATCTTTATGTTAATGGTTATGATGCATGTGAATGAAATATCTTCCGATTAGGTCAAATCATTATTTGAATCTAATTGAGAAATTAAATAGACATAGAATATTAATTAAATAAATGATCCTTGAAGCTTTGATATCTCCCATCGATTATCTTTGCTATCTTTAGTTAGTTTTAATTGAATCTTTAATCATCATTTTAGTAGTTAATTAAATTACAATTTCCCTACATAATTTCCTGATAAAAATCTTACTTTGCTGAGTTAAGTAGTTTTAAATTAGTTTGGGATAGATTAATTCTACATCACTCCCTGTGGTTCGACCTTGAACTGTCCAAGTATATATTACGATTGTCAACCTTCTCTTGGGTTCGATAAAATTTTGGCGCCGTTGCTGGGGAGTGAAGTTTAGGATTAATCTTCCAATTAGTTTATTTCTCTCTAGTATAGTTTAGTGAATTTCAATTTTTCTTAGTTTAATTTAGCTTGTTTATTTTGCAGGAATTTGGAGTCCTATCTGGAACAAAAAGGCTTTTCATTGGATTTTTCTTCAAATTTGGTAAACTCGTTCTATCTCTCTTTGAAATTTCTGTTGCATGTGCATGCACTCGTGGAATAGAGATATCAGTGGACGATTGGTTAGAAATAATTCTGCTATTTTAATTGAGAATCCCGTGTTTGAGTTCACTGTTCCATCGCACACACCTAATCAAATGGCTGATCAGCGTAGTAACCATGATATTAATGAAAATGAGATTGAACATGATGCACCAATGCGGCCCTTGCGTGATTATCTGCAACCTGCACGCACAAGCACACTTTCATGTATTATTTTGCCTCTACAAGCACACCACTTTACTTTTAAGCCTAGAATGATAAACTTGCTTCCCAAATTCCATGGTCTAAAGTCTGAAAATCCTTATTTGCATTTAAAGGAATTTGAGGAAGTATGCGCAACTTTTGAGCAAGCTTGTAGTGAAGACATTATCAGGCTAAAATTGTTTCCTTTCTCTTTGAAGGACAAAGCCAAGACTTGGCTAAATTCCCTTAAGCCTAGATCTGTAGGAACTTTGAAAGAACTACAAATTGAATTCCTTAAAAAGTTTTTTCCAGTTCATAGGACAAATGCTCTGAAAAGACAAATAACAAATTTTGCCCAAAAACAAAATGAATCATTTTATCAATGTTGGGAGCGTTATAAAGATTTGTTAAATTCTTGTCCACATCATGGGTATGAGAAGTGATACACCATCAGTTTCTTCTATGATGGGATGACGCCCTCAATGAAACAATTTGTTCAAACCATGTGTAATGGGGAATTCTTTGATAAAGACCCTAATGAAGCCCTTGATTTTCTAGATCAAATAGCTGAAGACTCAGATTCTTGGGATTCCACCGATCCCTCTGATGTTTCTAATAAGCCGAAGTCTTCAACTACTAGTGGGGGTCTGCATTATCTTAGGGAGGAGGATAATTTGAGTGCTAGGCTAGCCTCTTTGGCTAGGAAGGTGGAGGCTATGGAAGTAGGGAAAATTAACGTTGTTAAGTCCGTTGCTCCAGAAGAGGCCTGTGGAATTTGTGATGTCATGGGATACCCTACTAATGAGTGCCCTACCATTCCTGCTTTCAAGGAGGTGTTGCATGACCAAGCAAATTCCATGACCCCTTTCAAGAGGCAATCTCCTTATGGGGATACCTACAATCCAGGATGGAGGAATCACCCCAACTTTAGTTGGAGGAATGAAAATGCTGCACAAACACCACCTCCTCAAGCATCTTCCAATTATACTCTATATGTTCCACCTCATAGGAAGACACTTGAGGAGACACTACAAACTTTCATGCAAGGGCAAGCTACTATTAATCAACAAACCTCACAAGCTATTAATGATATAAAGAGCTCTCTCACTAAATTGACATCTTCTCTTGCTATTCAAGAGAAAGGTAGATTTCCTGCTCAACCCCAACCCAATCCGCAGGGGCAAGTTCACATAATTGACACACAATCTTCTGATTCACAATTAGAACATGCTAAGTCAATTACCACTCTTCGTAGTGGAAAAGAAATTGATAAAACAGTTCCACTTAAGGCCGAAAAATCTTCTGAGAATGATGAATCAAAACATGATAATGAGGAAATTGATAAGTCTGGGTCAAGTGAAGATGTGAGATGTCCTATTCCAGCTCCATTTCCACAGAGGTTGAAACCATCTCAAAGCTGAACCAAAATGCTGAAATTTTTGAACTTTTTAAGCAGGTGAAAATTAACATTCCCTTGTTAGATGCAATTAAACAGGTACCTTCTTATGCTAAGTTCTTAAAAGATTTGTGTACTATTAAGCATAAGTTGAATGTGCAGAAAAAAGCCTTTTTACTTTTTAACTGAACAGGTAAGTTCTATAATTCAACACAAAAGTCCACCCAAATATAAGGATCCGGGATGTCCAACTATTTCATGTGTGATCAGGAACTTTAGGGTAGACCAAGCCTTGCTTGATCTTGGGGCTAGTGTTAATCTTTTGCCTTATTCAGTGTACACTCAGCTTGGTCTTGGGGAACTTAAACCCACCACCATTACTCTCTAACTTGCTGATCGTTCTATTAAAATTCCAAGGGGAGTGGTGGAAGATGTGCTTGTTCAAGTAGATAAATTTTACTTTCCTGTTGATTTTATTGTTTTGGACACACATCATGTTATAAATGCAAGTGCAAATATTCCTGTCATATTAGGTCGTCCATTTCTTGCTACTTCAAATGCTTTGATTAATTGTAGGAATGGTGTGATGAAACTTTCATTTGACAATATGACTTTGGAATTGAATATATTTAATATTTGCAAACAACCAGGGGATGATACTGATGTTCAAGAATTGAATTGGGTTGATACCATTGTTAGAGATCAATTTCATGTTTCATCTTTTTCTGATCCTTTAGAATCTTGCTTAGTGAATTCTTTATATGATGCATCTAAAGTGGATTCTGAAAAGGCTGAGATTTGTTCTTTGCTGAATTCTCTACAGGTATTGGAAGTGAATGGATGGAAACCCAAGTTTGAGGAGCTACCATTGAGTGACAAATTGCCTACACCATCAAGCATTCAAGCACCCAAATTGGAGTTGAAAAAGTTACCAATTGAGCTCAAATATGCATTTTTGGGTGATGGTGAAACTCTTCCGGTGGTAATATCGTCTCATCTTAACCTTATCGAAGAGGGTAAGTTGCTCGATATTTTGAGAAAACATAAAGGTGCAATAGGATGGACAATTACTGATTTAAAAGGAATAAGCCCTTTAATTTGCACTCATCGGATTTATTTGGAGGACAATGCTAAACCGTCTAGGGAGATGCAACGTAGGTTAAATCCAAACATGAAAGGGGCAGTTAGAGCTGAAGTTCTTAAACTCTTGGATGCGGAGATCATCTACCCCATTTCAGATAGCAAGTGGGTGAGTCCTACCCAAGTAGTGTATAAGAAATCTGGTGTAACAGTTGTCAAGAATGATAATAATGAATTAATACCCACTAGAGTTACATCTGGCTGGAGAATGTGCATTGATTATAGGAAGCTGAACTCAGTCACTAGGAAAGACCATTTCCCATTGCCATTTCTAGATCAGGTTCTGGAGAGGGTAGCTGGACACACATATTACTGTTTCTTAGATGGCTACTCCGGTTATAATCAAATTGAAATTGCATTAGAAGACCAGGAGAAAACTACTTTCACATGTCCCTTTGGCACATTTGCTTACAGGAGAATGCCTTTTGGTTTATGCAATGCACCTGCAACATTTCAAAGATGCATGCTGAGTATTTTTAGTGATATGGTTGAATGCTATCTTGAAGTGTTTATGGATGACTTTTCTGTATTCGGTGATTCATTTGATGACTGTTTATCTAATTTGCAGAAAGTTTTGAGCAGGTGTGAAGAGAAGAACCTTGTGCTTAATTGGGAAAAATGTCATTTCATGGTCTCTAAAGGAATTGTTCTGGGTCATATTGTTTCCTCTAAGGGAATTGAAGTTGATAAATCAAAAATTGATTTAATTACCCATTTGCCTACACCTAAGACTGTTAAAGATATTAGATCATTTTTGGGTCATGCAGGGTTCTACAGGAGGTTCATCAAAGATTTTAGTTCTATTTCTAGACCATTATGCAATCTCCTATCTAAAGATACTATTTTTGAATGGAATGCTGATTGTGAAAAGCTTTTGCTAAACTGAAGGGAATGCTTACTTCAGCCCCTATTATGCAACCCCCAGATTGGACTTTACCGTTTGAGATAATGTGTGATGCTAGTGATTTTGTTTTGGGGGCTGTTTTGGGGCAAAGGAAAGACAAGAAGCCTTATGTTATTTACTATGCAAGTAAGACCTTAGACAATGCTCAAATGAATTATTCAACAACAGAAAAGGAATTACTTGCTATAGTCTTTGCTTTGGATAAATTTAGGGCTTACTTGACAGGATATCCCATTGTTATCTTTACTGATCATGCTGGTTTGAAATATCTTCTATCGAAGAGAGATGCAAAACCTAGATTCGCTGGATACTCCTACTGCAAGAATTTGATATTACAATTAAAGATAAGAAAGGAGTAGAAAATGTGGTGGCCGATCATTTATCTAGGTTGACTGTGGATGATTCCAATGAGGCAGTGCCAATTAAAGACACTTTCCCAGATGAGCAACTTTTTGTTCTTTCTGATTTACCATGGTTTGCTGATATTGTTAATTTTCTTGTCACAGGTCAAACTCCTTCTCATTGGACAACACAAGACAAGAAAAAGTTCATGGTGGAGGTAAGAAACTTCTTTTGGGATGATCCGTATCTTTTCAAATATTGTCTAGATCAGATTATTAGGAGATGTGTGCCTAATGATGAAATTCATAGTGTCATTTCCTTCTGCCACTCAGACGTTTGTGGTGGTCATTTTTCTACTAGAAAAACTGCTGCTAAAATTTTACAATGTGGATTTTATTGGCCTACCCTATTTAAAGATACTCATGATTTTTGTCGTACTTGTGGGCGTTGTCAACAGCTTGGTGGAATAACCCGTCGGAACATGATGCCCTTAAACCCCATTTTAGTGATTGAAATATTTGATTGTTGGGGTATTGATTTCATGGGCCCATTTCCACCTTCTTTTAGCTATTTGTACATCCTAGTGGCTGTTGACTATGTTTCCAAGTGGGTAGAGGCCATTCCTTGTAGAAATAATGACCATAAAACTGTTATACGCTTTTTGAAAGAGAATGTTCTATCAAGGTTTGGTATACCCCGTGCAATCATAAGTGATGGGGGTTCTCACTTTTGCAATAAACCTTTTGAGGCATTAATGAAGAAATATGGAATTACTCATATGGTGGCTACCCCTTATCACCCACAAACAAGTGGGCAAGCTAAACTTGCCAACAGAGAGATTAAACACATTTTAGAGAAAACGGTTAACCCAAATCGCAAAGATTAGTCTCTGCGGTTAAATGATGCACTTTGGGCATACCGTACAGCTTTTAAATCTCCTATTGGTATGTCCCCTTATAGACTTATTTATGGAAAAGCTTGCCACTTGCCTGTGGAGTTGGAGCATAAGGCATATTGGGCTATAAAGATGTTAAATTTTAGTTTGGATGATGCCAGTTCTATGCGTAAGCTTCAACTAAATGAATTGGAAGAAATTAGGAATGATGCATATATGAATTCAAAAATTTACAAAGAACGAATGAAGGTTTTGCATGATCAACACATTCATCGAAAAACTTTTGAACCTTCACAAAAAGTTCTTTTGTATAACTCTAGATTGCATTTATTTCCTGGCAAGCTCCGTTCTAGATGGACTGGTCCATTTATTGTTAAAACTGTTTATCCTCATGGAGCTGTAGAAATTGAAAATCCAATGAATGGCAATGTGTTTAAAGTAAATGGTCAAAGACTTAAGCCATTCCTGGAATTGATTCCATCTGAGGTTGAGAGTATTCCTCTGACTGATCCCACTTATCCTGATTGAATACTCTTAAACTTAGTGTGAGTAAGTATATTGGAGGATAGAAACACTTAACTGAGCATATCTTTCTGTTACAGTCCTCTTGGATCATGTGCTTGAGCTAATAAAACTCACTCACACACACTAGTACATAAAGTAATACCCTCTAAAAATTTGTTGAGTACTAATCTTCAGTGGGATGTCTTTAGTCATAGTCATTGGATGATATGTGGTTGTCTATTGAGCTTAAAAGATCATGATAGACCATTTACTTGGCTATGGCAAGGGCTTGGAACCGGAAATAGGTTGAGAGTATAATAAATCCTGGACATGATAAGATTGCTGGAAAATATGAATGCTGATGAAAACAAAAATTAAAAAAAAAGAATGAAAACAAAAAGAAAGAAAGGGGCTGCTTGACTTTATAGGATTAACTTAGGCTGATGCTCGGGCCCGAAGCGGTCTCTTAAAACCTAATGTCCTAAGCCAACTGTGCTGGGAGTCATTGGCCTGAGTCATTGCTAAACCTAAGCATCTTGAAGTCAGGCCTTACACAGTCCTATTGAAAAAAAAAGTCTATGGTGTATTATCCTCTCAAATCTCGAATGTTTGACCCGAAGGAGGCGCGCAGATTTGTGCTATCATGAACCTAAAGATTACGATGACTATGTAGATTCTGATTTTCTTTGGTTAATGGGTAACATTGGATATGTGTAAAACAGAAATTTAGGGTATATTGCTACAATGTTCTACACTTTTACTATTTATATTATCATGCTATATCATATTGAGCAGAAATTTCTAAGATGGTGTAGAATAAAACCACTTACTTGAGGGCTTCTATATTCCCGTTGATTACGAACCAAGTACATGTAGTTGGTTTTCTTAAACATTGTGGTTTGCATTTGAAGGGATAATAGGTTTGATTGTTTTGAAGTGTTTATTTTGTTTTTGCACTTAGATTAATAAGGTTAACGTCATAAGTACATGTTTGTGGGTAGCATGGATGTAAACCCTCACGAGACAAAACTCGTCCTACTAGGGACACCTAGAGGTTTAATGGCTTATTGCATATGCTCAATGCAATCGTGTTCCCTACGAAAGTGGCATTTACTTTTCTAGTTTAATGTATTTTAGTTTTATTTTGTGTGATTTTGTTTTGTATGTTTTGCTCGGGGACTAGCAAAATATAGGTTTGGGGGTATTTGATAAGAGTAAAATATACACATTTATATGCCTTATTTACCCATGTGCTAGTGTAGTTTTTGTGATAAAATAAGAATAAAATGGGTTATTTGTGGTTAGGATAGTAATTAGGGGATTAATAATTAATTTACTCTAATTAACTATTTTAGATGCATTAAAGAATTTAAGGCATTATATTTTTTATTATGCGTCTAATTTTGGTTTGGTTTTATCATTGTAGGTTCAGAAAATACAGATTGCAGATCGGCAGCAGAAGAGCACTTAGGCGGGCTTTGAATTGCCAGACTAAACCAAGAGCCGAGATCGAGTGTAGAAAAAGGTCTAAGCCGTTGATGTTCACTTAAAAGAAGACGGGCGCGTGGAATTAAAGGATGAGCATTCAGAGTCAATCCGGCAGTTGAGATTGCTTCGATGGGTTTTAATCAAGAGAAAAAAAAAGAATGAATAAAGGAAAAGAGTCGGTTCAGTGGAAAGAAAAGAAAATAAAAAAATAAACCAACCCGAGCCATCGGCTCTGGTGTCGAACAGAACAAAAACAGAGCGCTCGAGCTTCTGCTCGTGCGCCGGCAAGCTCATGGCTGGGGCCCTGATGACAACGACGATGATTTTCACGGCGGAGTGATGACGGCCACCCGACAACAGCCATAGATTCCGACGACGGCGTGATGGCTCATGGTGAAAACAGAACAGCTACTGTGGAGACTACGGCGGACAAAGAGGAGCTCGAATTGGCGGCCATCAAGGCGATGACTTCACGGCGACGGTGTGAGCAAAGGCGATGAAGTCTACGGCGGCGACGAAGGTAGTCAAAGACGGAGAGGCTCACGGCAAATAGAAGGAATGGTCGCTATTTGGAAAGATCTGGATTTGGAAATTTGCGTGTAACATAGCCGAATTGAGAAGGCGTCGAGGCAAATCGAGTTGCAGACGTATTCCAGTTTGGTAAGCTTCTATATTCAGTTCGATTGGAAATGGAAAAAGGAGCGATTTGGCTCAGTTGGGAAAGATTGCAGGACTGCTCTTGCAGTCTATATAAACAGCACTGACGAAACAGAAGTAGAGCGCTGGGGTTTTGACGAAACGGAGGACGAACTGGGTGTTCTCTTTTGAAAAAAATAGAGCTTTCGTTGGGTGTGTTTGGGTCGTGATATTTCGGTGTGATTTCGGCCGGAAATCAAGAAGGAAGAAGAAGGGAATCGATTGGGGGAGGAAAAGGAAGAGATTTGAGGAAGAAAGTCAGAGTTTTGGACTGTTTTGAGGCGATGAACAGTACTGCTACAATACTGTATTTTTGCTACAGTAACCGGGCAGTTTGGGGGAGGCGATGAACTGTGCTCGCGGTGAACAGTGATTTGCTACAGTGTTCCTGCTACAGTACCCGTGAATAGTAAAATTGCTACAGTGTTTTTCCCGATGAAATTTCTTCCGAATCTGATTTTTCTCATGAATATGAATAGCTAAATTTTTTTGTCAAAGCTAGAGGTGGTATTATTTGATTAGTATTCTTACGTCTATAAAGAAGTACTTATTGCTTATTTCGTTGAATGCGATGATTTGAAATAGTCATAATCTATATAATTATTTGATTTGTTGTTAACGTAAGGTACGACGAATGTTTATAATTCCCTGTGATTATTTGACTGAGCTTGTTAATGATAAATATTCAATCGAAATCTTTATGTTAATGGTTATGATGCACGTGAATGAAATATCTTCCGATTAGGTCAAATCATTATTTGAATCTAATTGAGAAATTAAATAGACGTAGAATATTAATTAAATAATTGATCCTTGAAGCTTTGATATCTCCCATCGATTATCTTTGCTATCTTTAGTTAGTTTTAATTGAATCTTTAATCATCATTTTAGTAGTTAATTAAATTACAATTTCCCTACATAATTTCCTGATAAAAATCTTACTTTGCTGAGTTAAGTGGTTTTAAATTAGTTTAGGATAGATTAATTCTACATCACTCCCTGTGGTTCGACCTTGGACTGTCCAAGTATATATTACGATTGTCAACCTTCTCTTGGGTTCGATCAATACCTAGGTTGAAAAATATTTTGAACATTGTTCCCGATTGGTAATTTTTTTTCTTCCAAGTATTATTTAATAAATTCCCTTTTTTTTTACATACAAACATTGTTTGGACAATTACTGAGATCGTTGTGTGACAAAATCATCTCAGTTTAATCGTATATTTCACTGGTACTTGCAAACTATTCCCTTCTATATTAGATGTCTGAATAAGAAACTAAACATGAACCAACTAATTTTCGTTTTCTTTTTTGGGTTTTGGATTTCCAATCCAGATAATTAGATAATTAATCTAGGACGGAGCAGAAAAGATGGGTAACATCAAAGGGCAAAAGGTTTTATATGAGCACCATCTCCACACGTGTGCATGAATCAACATGCTATGGGCTGTTGGATTGAGATATGACGGTGCCCAGACCATGCAATGATTCAAACTTGCCTACCAGTATTAATGTCCGTCACTGGATGTCTGAATCAAAATCCAACTACCCAAATTGTCTCATGCAAAATGGACTCAATCAAGAAAAATCTTCTTACGGGACGATCAGTATGAGACAGCCTGCACAATGGACTCAATCAACCACTCACCTTTAATGGGGACCCGGAACAGGTGAATAGTCTGATTTGAACTAATAATTATACGTGTACTAATTTCTTCGAGAAGAAAGTCAAAGAGGCAAAAAAATGACTACAGCTTCTTTTTATTTTTGTCTAACATAAGAAAATGACAACTACAAATAATTATATAAACCATATCCAAAAAAACAGAATAAAAATGTAGAAAGTATCTGAAACTAGAAACGTTTACTATGCCGTCATCGTAAATCGGACCTGAATTACTGTTACAACATATCAAATATACAACACTCTAGTGAATAGTGTACTCAGTCACAGAAGCACGAGTGAGAGGTTCCTTGAATACATCCCAGCACGCTATTATGGCTGGCCTCACTCTTTGCTTCCAAAGAATTCATATATGAACAATTGGGTTGGGACATGCACAAAATACTGGTTAATTTTACTGAATTGAACATACATGCAGTTTGGAAAGATCCGCCTTCAGCTACACAAGAACCTGAGATTTGGCAACTCTCCTCCTAGAACACTTTACACGAGGGCTTTTAGTAAGAATGCATGCACATCCTTCCAGTAGCTCCGCATCTTCCTCATAAATGAGTATGGAGGCCATCTCTGGATTGTCCAGTAGCATTTTGGAGGACAGATATCCAGCTATGGTCCAAGTCTGGAATAAACGAGCTTGTTTACCAATAAATCTTCCAGTTCGTGTGTCGTAATATTCCGGCCACTTGTCTATTGAAAGCCTCTTTTCTGCTACTTCCAAGGCCTTTCTCGCCAGTTCATTTCTTCCCATTTTAATACATGCTAGCGTAAACTGATAGATTGAGGAAAGTTCAGTTAGAGAACACGTTCAAACTGGTGATACTACACTACGATCTGTCTAATCAGTTCCAAACGTACCTGCCATAGAAGAGTAGGCCAAGATCCTCCATTATGATAAGACCAAGGTCTGCAAAATATTGCATAGGTTATGTCAGCAACAATCTCAATTCAAATATCACTTGGTAAACCTCTAGTGAGCAAAGTAAGTTGTGATAATGTTCTCTTTGAAAACAGAATCAGGTACTGTAAGCTCACGATGAACAATCCTATTAATACATAGCAAAGAATTCAGCATGAAACTGACATACCAAAGGAAGGCATATATATACTAAAAAAAACTTCCAGCACAATTTTGCTTGTGCACTAATAGGCAAGAGCTTCCGCAATTCAATGGTGCGCTTTCAACATTATGGCAAACAAAAACAGACGCATCATTACCATGTGACAGGACAAATAAGCATCTATTCCTTGCCATCTAATGAAGGAAGACTGCATGATTTTGTAAGAAGAAAATAACTCGAATCCACTATTAAGTAACAAAGACTCACGTGTTCTTGGGATCACATCCTGTTATTACACGCCACTCCTCATTTTCCAAAGCAGGGTAACATATCTTAAGAGGCATCTTACCAATAAGGTCATCCCATTTCTCTTCAAACAATTTCAAAATGTCTTCACACTGCTTTGGCGTAGCCAGAGATGAGACAACAGACCATATATTCCCAAGAGTGAAAAACCTAAAGTCCATATGCGCCGGCTGCAAATTGCCAATCAGATAACCACCTTCCTCAGGAATCCAATCCACTAGCCAGGAAGAAATCTGGTCTGGGTATATATTGAATTTGTTAGTAGCATCTGTTGAGTATTCTTCTGTTTTGTAGCGATATATCTCATTTATCTTCTTCTTGTTTACCCAATAATATTCTCTGATATGGAAGCTCAATGCACTAAGTCTGTTATTAATTGCACGAACCAGGTTTTTTGATCCATCATTTAGAAGTGTCATCTCGCGGGAACACCTCAGAGCAGTATAGAACAACGCCTGTAAAGGTCAAAACCCATCAGACATCTATAGGTAATAAATGACTAAAGTCAATTAAATGCTTAATTTTAGAAATTAGGAGCTTCCTGAATCTAGCCTTCTGTGCTTTTACTGCAGTTATAAACATTTAGCATGCCAGAGAGCTCAGCTTACTTGTATCTCAAGGGGGTGCCCATGGATCCCCATCCTCCGGTCTATCATGCACGAGCCATCAGTGACCAACAGCGAAGGAAACATATCAAATCCATCAGTCAAACATAAATTCATAATCAGTTTGATGCCAGTTTGAACGTCTACCCTCTCTTGCAATGTATAGTCTCCTGTGAACTTCCCATAGGCTCTTAACAAAATGATCCACCACAAACCTATAACAAGAAAATATGGCAATCAACATTCTCAGGTTGTTCATGGTTAATATAACAACCAGTGCAATAAGGTGCATGGTAATCAAGAGAATGTTGTGCATCAGAAAATATAAGTCCCAGCACAGTTCTCTAGAAAAAAATATATATCTGTAACCACCATTGTAAACTCACCAGAATCAACTGGCGCAACACGACCAATTGCTGACTCCCCGAAATCAGGATCAAGAACCTCCTCAAATGCATCTTTCATTCCAGCAAGAGGTACAGTTCTAACTTTGAAACTTGCTGGCATCAGCCCTTGCCCAGGGCTGTAGCAGTCTACAGTTTTTTCCCAACTCTGCATCATGTACAGAAGACAATACACAACAAAAATTTTAAATTATGTCCATGCTCATAAAAATTCTACAAGCATTTGTGAAAGTGAATTTATATTAAAAGGAAATTTTGAGTGCTACCAACTAATGTTTTAAAAAATTGTTGTAGGTCACTACAATATCGATGCCATTACTTGGCGTAAGTAGAATATCAAGGCCTCATTTTCAAGGTCAACAAGTTGGACAAAAAACCTAGTACCTTCCTACATATTTTGTTTTATTTCAGGTAAGAGAGTTGGGGTCATATTTCGCAAAGGATATAGGAGTACAATAAATCATTCGGAATTTACAAGAGCATATAATTACTTTCAACTTTAGAATCAATAATTAGGAAGTGAAAAAAATCATAGAATTCAAATGAGACAAAGTAACAAGTTGAAAAAGGAAAACATTTGAAATGCACCTGCAGTTGTAAGGTATGGAGAAGGAAGTTGCGCACAATGTCGCTCTCCCCTTTGAGCATAAAGGCGATGGCCGATGGGACGAAGTCACGAATGAAGACTTGATCGTAGTTGAGAGGGTGGGCATCGGCAGGGTCGTTGGCCGCCAAGGTTCCTACCGGATTCCCACAATAGCAGACGATCGCCTTGCGCAGCTTCTCCCAGGCCTCCTTCTCAATCTCAATAGGAGTCTTTGGTTTCTCTTCTACGTCTACCAATGGCTGCGATTTCCTCTCCTCGTAGACCAATGGTTCCGCCTCTCTGGTCGATTCCACCACATCCCCGTCGATCCGCTCAGCAATAAGGGGCTTCAGGTTCACGTTGAGCCCGCCCTGAATGTAAATCCTCTCGAAACTCGTGTCGCCGCCATTGCCAACCTGGGGGAGGTCGACGGACGTGGAAAGGCGCCGGTGGTAATCCGAAGAAGAAACATTGCAGACCGCGGAGGAGAAGTCCCGATGACGGCCGCCAAGTCCAGACAGAACCCTAGACTGCCCCCAACTCGAAGACATATCCTTTTCCGGGATAGTATAAAAAACAATCCGCCGACTAAGGGAGGAGCGGATTTGATGATCAAAGTATGTGGAGGAAGTGCGGCGGCGTTTGGAATGCGAGGAAGATCCTTGCCGGAGGATAGCTGCTGCTGCTGCTGCTGATGATGATGATGAGTGGCGGCAACAGATGAGAAGCTTCTTGCCGGAGATTCCCAGCATCAACGCCCCACTCGGATTCATGAGTGAGACACTTTGAATTCCACCAAATATAGAATGGAAAAAGAGACCTCAGTTACACATCACTATGCCTCTGCCGAGGAACAAAAAGAAAAGAAGAACAGCTCCGATGATTAGATTGTCGCAGGAAAAGAAAGAGGCCAAATATATCCAGTATCTGATCTATCCAAGAATGGAAACTAGAAAACAGAGGAGTTGGAAATCCAAGACACGAGTATTGGGGCTAATCAATCAATCCAAAAAAGCAAATTGAGGATGGATGGATGGAGGAAGGGGAAGGCGAGATATAGAGGGCGAGAGAGAGAGAGAGAGAAGTCAAAGGGCAACTTACCACGGAAGGGAAGGGAAAGGGAGAGGAAATGGGAAGTTGATGGACGCAGACCGGCCGCGACAGACACGGGGTTGCTTGGTTCGAATAAAACGAGACGAAATGAATTAGTGCAAAATAAATGAGTTAAAAAGTCGAGAAGCTCCCTGCGGGCGATTAAAATGACGAAGCTCGCCGATTGCGTCTGATCCAAAACAAAGATTGGCTTTTCCCTGCAAGCCAAGAGATCCTTATGAACGGGCATGTGTAGGGATAAGTATAGGGTTGAATTGTGGTACAAATTTAAGTCATTTTCAAACACGTTCAGGATTTTTTTTTATTTACACCCTCTGTCCAATGAAGCATGCTAGTATTTATAGTAAGACAATGGTTTACAACTTTACGTAAGAACGTTCTCTTATATAAGGAGTATGAGGCCAATTTTTTAGACAGTTGGATTCTGATCCAATAATAGGTATTAAATCAGTGGGTAAATATGTCAGCTATGAAGATAGCTGGGTAGCAGCAAGCAACGAGAGAGGGAGGGAAGGGTGATGGAGGGAGCAGATACGGTGAGGGGTAGGCATTAAAGCAAGGGGTGATTGAGAAGGGTTAAGTGAAGAGAGAGAGAGAGATATATACGTGAGGACAAGGGGAAGGCATCCCTATAAAGGTATATATTGGGAAATTTATATAAAAAAACATAAAAAAAATTTACCAAATTGGCGCATTGTAGCAAATATTTCCCAAACTGGTGTTCTGACAAGCCACGCAGGCGCCTGCGTGGCCTTTTTTTTTAACCGGCCCGAAAGGCGTCGGTTGAACCGACGCCTTTCTCTTATTACAGATAAAAGAAAGGCGTCCGTAAGTTTTTTTTTGAAAGGCGTCGGTTGAACCGACGCCTTTTCGACACTTAATTCAAATCACTTTATCCTTTGGACGAAATCTACAATTTTTCACAACCTAATAATACACACACATCACAACCTGACAATACAACATCACAACATGATAACAAGATAAATTTTTTCTGATAATACAACAGACATAACACAAAATATATTACACCACATCAAACTATTACAAATGTATTTATAAAATTACAAGAAGTGTTTATTCAATTCTTCTCAACCTATTCCTACCCCGTCCTCGTTCTCGAACTGGAATATCCTCAGGCTCAACGCCATGTAAAGCATCTGAAGACGAAGTTGCCTGACGTTGAGCACGAAGTGCACGCTGTCGCCGAGTATATACTTTCGAAGAAAGAGGCCTCTCAACTTGCTCCAGCGGGGCATCTGGAACAACAGGTGATTGGGTAAAACTTCTCGTGTTAGCTGATGATGTCAGAATGTCGGGTTCTGGAACAACCTCCAATCCTGGAATCTCAGTAACAACTGGCCGAAGCAATGGCAAACTCGCAAGAACATGTCCAGAGCGATCGTGTAGCGTCTGACAGGCCGCTAGCAAGCTCTCATATGATCGGTCCACCAAAGCTCCCTCCGTCTGATCAAATGTCTGTCGTGCAAGAGTAAGCTAGAAAGAAAAACATAGGTATGTTATCTACTCACTACAAAACACTAGTGAATAAAATCAAATATGAAGTTAATGATACTCACCAACGCCCGCTCAGTGTCGCCTCTTGGTTGATATAACATCTCCGGCTCATGCATGGGTGGCATTATAAGTCTCCTAATGATGCTCAAATACCATCTCATGTATGCATCTCGCTCAGTCATAGCAGGCTCCCCTTGAACGAGAGTGATCATCCGGTCGTCCCATCTAGTAATGTAGGCCGCATGATACGACCTCCAATCAAAACTACCTCGGCCTCGGCGCGATACTCGTTCAATGAACTTAACCAGAAGAGGGGGGAAAACTTGTTCTAATCCAAATTGTAACATGACCCGATCCGGAACATGCATCTCGACGATGTCCACACATATAAGCGGCGTCCTAGATAGCCACACATGCGCTCCATCCGTACAAATTCCAGGTAACTGTGCTAACACATCATCATGATATGGTTGCCATATTACAACATATGAATATGATACTTTACTTTTTGGTGAAATGTACATTTGTCATATTCATAACGCATGCAATATAAAGGAGTAATACCTGGCCGGATCGTTGATAGTCCAATTCCGATCTATACAACGCCAAGACACTGTGAGGATTCACAGTTTTTGTCTTCTTCGCATTCCACCTAACATAACGAGGATGAGGAATAAATTATCTAAAATATAACATCATCAAATACCTTTAATAAATAACACATACCGAACTCCTAACGGTGATAAACCATCTAGTGGAGTGCTCCTAATGTTTGGACGACCGACATGCAATCTCTCCCACGACCATAACTGTTTGCCACATACACACCCAACATGAATCAAATGTTATACTTATGAAAAATATACTAGTCAAAGATAATTGATGGTTTACCTGGACAAGGGCCCACCCGGCAATCCCTGATGTGCTTGATTGACAAGCTTTTCCCAACTCTCTGTACAGGTAAGCGAGGGTGGCACTGCCCCATGCATACTGTCCCACACTGTACAAATCCTCTAACAAGAGGAGATACATGGGGTGTACATGACTGCTGCTGCTATCGGCAAATATAGTGCTACCAAGTAAATAGAGTAAATATGCCCTTACATGTTGCTCGACCTCAATTTCGGTGGCATCCTCCGGTAGCGGACTGAACTGCTCTCTCAACCACAATAAACTGACCCTATTTCGTCCTTTCAATGATTCGCGTGGAGGTACCCGTCCAAGAAGGTGCAAGTACACTTCATTCCAATCAATTCCCACAGTCGAGTAACACACAGCAATGCCATCAACTCGGAGTCCGAGAAGTACTGCAACATCCTGTAATGTGATCGTCATCTCCCCCAAAGGCAAGTGAAATGTCTGTGTCTCCCTCCGCCATCTCTCAACTAGGGCGGTGATGAGAGCCCTATCAATCCTGATGTACTGTAATCGTATGAAGTGCTCAAATCCAGCCATCTCAATGTACGGCAAAATGCGCGCATCAACTAGCCAATGACGCACATTTTGCCAGTGCTCGGTGCATTCAATGCACCCGGGATCCTATACAATTTACATGGATGGAAAATTGTTAAATATATGTAATATCTAAAACTAAGGAGATAATGATTATGCACATACCTCTCCCCTCCAGATGCCATCAGATCTGTGCGTGCTCTGCTCTGTCAGGACGGCGGGATCAATCGGTCCTGGATCCATAATATCTACAAAGAAACGAATAATTAATCATAACTTCAAAGAATGTGTAAAACAAGTTAAGTTACATATTAAGATCATTGTATGCAAGTACCAATCAGCAGAAGGTGTGTTTTGGCAATGACGCCTGTTATGACCAACTTGGTTGCAATTCCCACAATGGTAGTGAGCTCGACCATCTGCTCTCATGCCCGCACTATCCATCGCATTATGTATTCTCCTACTGCGTGGACGACCGGGTTTTCGTGTTACCCTTGGGGGCTTCACCACATACTCAGGTGACTTTTCCTCCCAAGATCGTCGATCTGGAGGCGAATAGAATTCGGCTGCATATACCTTTCTATATGCATCAGATGTATACCAATATCCAACTAAATCGACGATGGGTCTTCTTCGCCTCGATTGGACAAAAATTAGATGACGACATGGGTGTTTGTACACTTGAGGGTAATTGCAAGAACATGTATGATCGCTTACATCCACCGCATATTTTCTACCATGCATTGTTTTCACTTCATACAAGTGAGAATTGATTTGGTCAGCCCACATGCTGCCAATCAGGCGCGTTTGTTCTTTAATCTTCCATTCAATAGTAGGGGTGTATGGGGTTGTCATAGCCAACCCGGCCGAATGTCGCTTCACAAAGAATTTGACAATCCTGTAGAATGTGGCCGACACTAAGGCTTGCACAGGTAATGATCGAGCCCCCTTCAACACGCTATTTAGACTTTCAGCCATATTTGTTGTGGTCATTCCAAATCTTCTAAAACCATCATGAGCAAGCGACCACAATTGAGGTGATAATCCACCTTCCTCACTCAGTAGCCATTTTGCCTCTTGACTTTCTGCACCGATAAGTTTCATCTTTTCATCAAACTCGTCTACAGTAAGCACATATGCAGCTTCCCCTATCAACCTCGTCAATACATCATTTTTAAACTTCTTATGAAAATTTGCCTTGATGTGTCGGATACAATATCGGTGACAAAAATGCGGCAGTGGAAACACCTCTGGCATAGCCTTTTGCAACCCTTTATGTTGATCGGATATGATAGTGATACATATCCTATCAAGGATAACATGCTCCTTCAACATACGTAAAAACCATCTCCAGTTAGGATAATCCTCACCCGAAACAAGGGCAAATGCAAGAGGGAACAAACCCTTGTGCCCGTCGTTTGCAGTCGCCGCCAAAAGAGCTCCTCCATACTTACTAGATAGGAAAGTAGCATCAACACTTATGACGGGGAGACAATATTTAAAACCCTCGATACATGGCCCAAATGCCCAAAACGCCTTCTCAAACCGTCGATATGTAGCATCTTCCATTTCGGTCGTCACCAACCTACACACGGTTCTCGGATTGGCATTAATTATTGCCTCCATGTACATTGGCAACAATCGATAGGACTCAACCCAATCACCATACATTGCTTTAATGGCCATATTCCTTGCCGCCCATGCTTTTTTGTATGAAATATCAACATGAAAAATCTCCTTAATCCTCTCTTGAATAAGCACTGGTGGGATATCTACTTCTGCTCTAATAGAGGGTAATATATGCCGACAGACAAACGCCGCAGTACATTGTCTATGACCTGTGTCTAGCTCGGCATTTCTACAAGTGTGTTCGCCAGCATATGTCTTCACTTTAAAATCATTACTCCCCTTCCTCAATGATGCATGTACTCTCCATGGGCAGTCAGGGTATTGACATCTTGCTGTGTACTGCGTCGGATTTGTACGCAACACTTTATAGCGAACATTATGCGCTATTGAAAACTCCCTCAATGCGTGTACAAATTCATCTTTATTGTGGAATATTTGCCCCACATATATTGCTTCCTCATGATATGTCTCCTCATGCAAACTCCGATTTATTGCCCCATCTATTTCTTCATCAGTTAGTCGCGCCCACGTGGGCTCCTCCTCGTAAGGCAATTCCTCCTCAAAATCATCCAAGTTATCCGTTGCAATTGCGATATCCACCAAATCATCTCCCTCATTTTGAACCATCTCTTGCACACTATCCTCTCCTCGTACATCTTCAACATTAACCTCAGGTGAATTAGGCACCCACTCATCATTTTCCCCATCCTCTTCCTCATTAATATTTCCCTCTTGCCAACCACTTGAACCAGGGTAAGTATAGGGGTTACGAAATGATGTTTGTGTGTCAAACCATTCACCACCTCGTGCCATGCCAAGATTCATCGCTTCATGAGCTTGAGATGTGTGCCTAAATTATTCAAAACAAAACTTATATCATAAATAAACAATTCACTTAATCGTAAGTTGAATGGTGAAACTACATTTTGTAAATAAACTTACCTCCAACTCGGCGAAAGTTGAGGTTCGGTGCACGCTAGTGATATAGACAAATCATCTTCTTCATTATCTTCCACACGCCTTCCTCTAGAATTTTCATTCGACCTATTTCTGCGAGCACTCCTACTTTTGCCTTCGCCGTCATTTGCAAACCTAGGCATGCGCGCCTCTTTTTCTATAAATAGCTCGAAGCTAAACACACGAGCGCAAAATAGAGCATGACATGCATAGAATTATCATCATCAATTGGTATTATGGTAGTCCTTATTCCCAAAACAGGCATCTTGTACTTCATACGAATTTTCCACAATCTTTGATCCCATCCTAATTTATTGACCACTTGCATCTCTAGTTCATCGTAAGTACTTGGCTTATTAATCAATAATCCTACGCTTTCACCGCCTTCGTATTCACTTCTAT
Organism: Houttuynia cordata; assembly: GCA_039654745.1. Classification (NCBI taxonomy): domain Eukaryota; kingdom Viridiplantae; phylum Streptophyta; class Magnoliopsida; order Piperales; family Saururaceae; genus Houttuynia; species Houttuynia cordata. The sequence continues at coordinate 16,977,108 of CM077505.1, forward strand.
CAATTCTACCACCATACATTAACACAAACGGAACCATTTCTCCCGCCATCTTTTCTCACAAAACAATTAACAAACACTAGCTAATTATTTTCAAACCATACAAAAGCTAAATCAATACATCAATATGTATTTTAAACGGATATTAAACTTATATTACCGGTGAGACGGAGCGACGAGACAGTGGCGAGGCGGGGTGACGACTGGCCGAGGCGTCGGTTTTCGTTTATAACGTAAAGGCGTCGGTTGAACCGACGTCTTCGTTTATAACGGAAAGGCGTCTCATTTCGTATATAGCCCGCGCGGGCTCGGTCTCCTCCCCACCCATCCCTAACGCCGCCGCCGTTGGTTGCCTCCCCTTGCTCTCCGCCGCCGCCGCCGCCGTTGGTCGCCGTCGCCGTCGTTCTCCTCCCCTCGCTCGCCTCGGCCTCCGTCGTTCTCCTCCCCTCTCTCGCCGCCGCCGCCGTTCTCGCCACCGCCGTTCTCGCCCCATCGACGACGCCGCCGCCGAAAAAATGCCTTTCGGTTATAAGAGAAAGGCGCCGGTTCAACCGACGCCTTTCTCTTATAACCAAAGGCGTCGGTTCAACCGACGCCTTTCGGGCCGGTTAAAAAAAAAAGGCCACGCAGGCGCCAGCGGCCGCGCTGGCGCCTGCGTGGCTTGTCAGAACACCAGTTTGGGAAATATTTGCTACAGTGCGCCAATTTGGTAATTTTTTTTTATGTTTTTTATATAAATTTCCCTTCTCTAAATGTTGGGAATTAATATTTGGGTTTAGGTCATTTTGAAAAGCCAAATGTTACTACAGCTTCGGAACCGAGGGAGTAGCAACATTTGGGAAAATAAATTTTTTATTAAATGATGGGACCACCAGAACAAAGAGCTATGAGGTCACTTAAAACAAGCATCTCATGAGCTCCTAACAACTCATTTAACAGGCTAAGCTGGAAGGTAAAGTTGTTAGAAGCTTGAGTACCCAACCACTTAAATTGACCCAAATGTTATGATTCAGTTCGCACACAAGAGGTCCTCCATAGGTTTTCCGCGCGTACACGTTTGGTCCAAGAGTCAATTTTTTTTTATAGCCGCAACAAGAAAATTTGGAATTGGCAGTCCTCTTGGCTCTCATGAGGGTTCTCTCCCTGTTAAATATCTTGGTCTGCCCTTATTCGCTGGCACTCTTAGACGCTCTATGTGTGGCTCCCTTAATTAACAAAATTCAGAGTGTCTTGCCGGCTGGAAGTGGAATCTTTTATCATATGCTGGTAGGGTGGAGCTTCCTAAGTTTGTTATCTTTAGTATGCACATTTATTGGTCCATGCACTTCGTGCTTCCTCGTTAGTTACGTATCATATTGGCAAAATCATGGCTTCCTTTCTCTGGGGTGGGAAGGATGAGGGCAGAGCTTTTCATGCTCTCAGTTGGGAGTCAGTTTGTGCTCCCAAAGCCGAGGGCGGGCTAGGTTTGCGCAACATTCAGGCTTGGTTTTCATTGGACTTTGCAAACTTTTGTGGAGGATCATCACTGATAAGAACTCCTTATGGGTTCGATATCAAGATTTCGTCTATTTGGTGCTACACAGTAAATAACTCGGCTTCATATGCTTGGAAGCATCTTATGGAAATGAGAGGCCTTGTTATTAATTGTGTTGATTACAAAATTATAAATGGCTATGATACTCTGTTCTGGCTTGATCCTGGGCTGTCGAGAGACAATTGGAAGGCAACTTTTCTCTCATCTTGATGTAGGTTGCTTAGTACTTAGTTCAGCATTTTTACAACAGCTAGAGCGCATATGTTACTAAGCATAAGTTAATGAGGATGGGTATTTCTGTAACTGTTTAATTCAAGTTAATAGTTGGAATAGAATGGGTAGATAAGTCTTTTCATTCTTTAAGTGAGTCTATAGATAGCTATTGAGTTTGTTAAAGAGTCATTAGATTATATTTTAAGATTTTTCTTTCCTAAAGTCATTGTTCTAGGATTGGACTTGTGGCTTTGGATTCAACTGGTTCTGATGTAAAACTCCTTCATAGATTCGAAGAGACCTAATCAATCAGGCACTGTAATCATTTCTTTTCTTTTCAATTAAATATTTAGTTCAAGTTCTCCAATCCTTACCAAGTTGCTGCTTCAGTTTGGTATCGAAGCATAGCAGAGGAGCTTCAATGGCTGCCAATGATCCATTTAATTGCAGACTTTGGTGAGGGTGATTCAGTAGCAACAGGAAGTCTAACAACAGACTAATGCTCAACTACAACAACTAGTCCAACAGGTGCAAAAGCTGGCTTCAAATATGGCAATTCCGCAAATTCATGAGCCAGATCTGAGATTTTAGGAGAGGGTCAATTTGAGGCTAGATTTGGAGAATCAATTCTAGAGACAAACCCTAGCCTTCGATGAAGAAATCAGGCTCCATAACCAGCATTTAGTCTTAGAAATCAGCAACAAGGACCTCCTGTTGATAGAAAAAATGGAAGGTTTGGCCAAGTATATTTTAGAAGAGGCACACACCTAAGAGAAATGGAAGGTTCAAGAGCATTTAATGCTTTGAGAATGGCTGAAGATGAAAGCTCAAATGAGGGGGAAGAAGCAGTCCTTCAGATTCCTAGAAATCAGAATCAGGAGCCCTTTCAAAGGTCAGCTAATCCTCCAAACCACATAGGTATAAATCAATACCAATATCATTTTAAGCCTAAATTGGAACTACCAACTTTTAGTGGTTAGATGGAAATTGATGAATTCCTGGATTAGATATATGAGTTGGAAAACTATTTTGAGGTTATGGAAGTCCCTGATGAGATGAAGGATAAGTTAGTTTCCTATTAATTGAAGAAGGGAGCATCAGCTTGGTGGCATCAAATGCAGGTTAGCAGAGTTCAAAGGGAAAACATCCCATTAGGTCTTGGCCTCAAATGAAGCAAATGCTAAGAAATCAGTTCCTTCCTGTTCAGTATGAACATATGTTATTTCAACAATATCAGAATTGTTAACATGGTAGCAGGTCTATATCAGAGTATTTAGAGGAATTTCATAGACTTTCTGCAAGAAACAATATTATTGAGAAAGAGTTTCAAAGGGTGATTTGACTCAAGGAAGGACTAAAGTATAGTTTGCAGGAAAACCAGCCTCCCTACCTTTGGCCACATTATCTGAAGCAACCCAAGCAGCATTCAGGCATGAAGCCCTTATTAATAGTGGAATTCAGCCTCCAGTAGTGGCACAAGGCCAACTCATATAGACTTTTCTAATTCTAGGACTGAAAAAGGAGAAACATCAAAGGGTCAACCCAAGACTATTGCAGTTGCTACCAAAAATAGACAGGCTGATCCAAATAGCACTAAAACCTGTTACAAATGCATACAAGAAGGTCATATCTTGTCCACTGAGAAAGGGTGATCAACCTAGAAAGGGAGTTACTACAGTTGTGGTGTCCAATCATGAGGTATTAGCTATTGATCCCAGTCATGAAGAAGAGTCTAAATATCTAGAAGTGTATGGAGATGAAGAATTTGAAGGAGAAGAACCCACTTCTTCAACCTATGTAGTAAGAAGGATCCTATTATCTTCTAAGTAAGCTGATGACAACCAAAGACATCAACTTTTTATGACTACTGCAATAGTTCAAAACAAAATCTGCAAAGTTATCATAGATGGGGGCAGCCTAAAAAATATTATCTCTAAAGCAGTAGTGGATTCCCTCAAGCTCCCAACACAACGACATCCCAAATCTTATGCTTTGGGTTGGATTGCTAAAATAGGAGAATTTAAAGTAGCTGAACAATGTAGAGTTCCTATTTCTATTGGAAATGTTTATTCAGCTCTTATAATTTGTGATGTAGTTAACATGGATACTTGGCAGATTTTGCTTGGCAGGCCTTGATAATATGATACTCAAGCAATTCATGAAGGAAGAACCAATACTTACAAGTTTGAGCATAAAAGGGTCGGGAATTATATTGATGTCTCAAATGATGAATAAAACATCTACACATCAGCTGGAAAAGAAGAACTGCTGGCACCCATAGGGAAGTACTGGACAGATTACAGATTCTAGTCTTAAGCAGTATTCTAGTATAGGGCAAAATAAGGTACTAATAGTGAGCAACATTCAAAGGGATTTTGTAGCAGAGAAGTTAGCTTACTTAGTGGTTATTAAAGAGCTGGAAAAACCTGAAGCTCAGAAGACCAAACTACTTCATTTTCCTGTTCAACAATTGTTTAAAAAGTATGCTAACCTAATCTATGATGAATTGCTTCTACAACTACCTCCAATGAGAAACATTCAGCATAGAATTAACCTAGTACCTGGGTCCAGTATACCTCATTTAGCTCACTATAGAATGAGTCCAGCAAAGACAGGTTGATGATTTGTTGTCAAGGGGATTAATTAGGGAAAACCTAAGCCCATGTGTAGTCCCTACCTTACTAGTCCATAAGAAAGATGGCAGTTGGAGAATGTGCGTAGATAGCCGAACTATCAACAAGATTACTATTAAGTATTGATTCCCTATTCCTCGGTTAGATGGTATGTTCGATATGTTAGCTAGTTCTAAGGTTTTTTCAAAGATGGATTTACGGAGTGGTTACTACCAAATCAGAGTTAGACCAAGTGACGAATGGAAAACAACTTTTAAAACGAAGGAAGGATTGTATGAATGGTTGGTCATGGCATTTGGTTTATCAAATGCTCTTAGCACATTTATGAGATTAATGACTCAAGTGCTTAAACCATTTTTAGGCAGATTTGTGGTGGTCTACTTTGATGACATTTTAGTGTATAGCAGTGATGAGAAGAGCCACATTCAGCAGCTGACTGAAGTGTTTGAGGTACTGCATCAAAATGCCCTCTATATTAATTAGAAAAAGTGTGACTTTCTTCAGTCACAGTTGGTTTTTCTTGGATATATAGTCAGTGCAAAGGGTTTACAAGTAGATCATTCAAAGACTCAGACCATACAAGACTAACCAATCCCTAAAAACACTGCTGTTGTCAGGAGTTTCTATGGTTTAGCAACCTTCTACAGAAGGTTTATAAAGGATTTTAGCACTATCGTAGGCCCTCTAACAGAATGTTTAAAAAAAGATAGGTTTCAATGGACACAAGATACACAAAATAGTTTTGAAAATATGAAGCATAAACTGTCTCATGCACCTGTCCTAGCTTTACCTGACTTTTCTAAAGTTTTTGAGGTGGAATGTGATGCTTCAGGAATAGGCATTGGAGCTGTTCTATCATAAGAGGGTCGAGCTATTGCTTATTTTAGTGCCAAATTAAATGAATTAAGAAGGAAGTAGTCAGCCTATAAGCTAGAGCTTTATGTGTTAATTCAAACCCTTAAATATTGAAGACACTAATTAATTTTCAAAGAATTTATTCTCTATATTGATCATGATTTCCTAAGACATCTCCAAAGCCAAAGCAAACTGGATAGATTGCATGCAAGGTGGATGACTGATATGCAAGACTATACATTTGCAATAAGACGCAAATCTGGTAAGTTGAACAAAGCAGCAAATGCCTTGAGCAAAAAATCTACCTTGCTGACTAATCTATACATGAAATATATATTTTATTATCTTCTAAACTTATGTTTATGCTAGTATTAGATTCGAATTTATGCTACTTTAATATAGTTTTTGGTTTTTGTAAGAAATAAGAGTAAAATGCAGAAATGGGGTGAAACGCGACTCTAATGATTGAATATTAATTACTTCGATTGCATATCTCTGATGGAACTAATTTAAGCTTCATGTTAAAGTACACGAAGTCAGCTTTCCAACGCCACTGACTGTTCGCAATTCAGAGTTCTAAACAAAAAGTTATGATCATTTGAAATATTGCACGCAAAAGAGACACGATTACAGAGAAGAACCGTCAAGATGAGATTGGATGGATGAGATCGATACAACGGGTTTTTAGTTTAATAAAGGAAAAAAAAGAAATATGAACCGGTTCAGAGTCCGGTCCGGTTCAGTTAGAAGAAAAAAAAAAAAACCGGCCCGAGCTAAAGCTCGGGCCTTTCGTCCAAAAATGATACTCTGTTTTGCTCAAGCGCCGGCAGATCGAGGGACGGCGGTTCACGGCGGCCTGGGCGACAACAGCAAGGATTACGGTGGACTTCTCGAGGGACGGCAAGGATTAATTGGGCTGAACGACGGCGTTGGAAAAGACGATGGTTAACTGTGGTGGCCACAGGCGATGACCACGGCGGAGTATATGACGACGATGAAGCCAGAAAGACGGTCGCGGTGGCTAGGACGACGGAGACGGCATGTTTGAGGAGGAGATTGAGTGAAGCTTGGCTGTGGCAAGGACTCTCGGCTTGATAGAGGCGTGTTCACTTGGGAAGTTCGGGGATATGTTCAAGCCGAAATTGGGAGTTGGATTTCAATTTGGGATAACCCAAAAGTCAGAAAGATTGTTGAGGAGGACTCTTTCCATTTGCCTATAAAATCAGAAAAGATCGAAGCGGAGAAGGGAGCTGGCCGAGAGACGAAAACAGGAGAGCTTGACGCAGAAAAAAATACAGAGCCTTTACAGAGACTGTTTTTGAGAGAAAATAGAGAGCTTTTCGCCGGATTCCGACGGATTTTGGTCGGAGGTGAGGAGGAGAGGATAAAGGCTGGATTTTGGACGAATTGCACAACTATTTCGAACTGCTACAGTGCTGTTTCGAAGCTACAGTAATCGCGGCGACACGGGAGAGATGATGAATAGTGATTTGCTTCAGTGAACAATGTTTTTGCTACAGTGCTTTCGGTGAACAGTGTTTTCGATGAATCCGACAAATCAGGCTCTTTCTTCTCTTTCCATGTCTAGCTAATTTTCTTATCAAGGCTAGATGAAGCCCTAAATTTGTATTTGCTACTCTTAGTTGTTTAATTTAATAAAAGTTGATAATGATTCTTCATGCTTAATGCGATTTCATTACTGTTCCTCTTAAGTGCTTTGACTGAGACTTAATGAATGATTAATGGAATTTGATCTTGATATATCCTGTGTCTAGATAATAACAGGATTATGATTAATTCTATGCCCGGCCAAGGATAGAGTTAGTTATATTAATTTATAGTGGATGAATTTTTCGTGTCTGGACAAGAACGTGTAGTTCATTCACTGGTAATTTGTGTGTCTGGCCAAGAACATAAATTACTGTATCATATCAATTTGTGGAAATAATAATTGAGAGTAGTAATTGCATGTTTAGAGGTGGATTCGACGCTTTGATATTCTTATTCATCTGATTTCTTATTAAAGTTTATTTTCTTTAGTTAATTAAATCATAAAAATTCAATCTTTCATTAGAATTAGATTAATCTTCCAAGTCCTTTGGGTTCGACCTCATTTCCACTAGACTATACTGAGTCTCGTGCGATTGCGAGTAATTAGTTAAAAATTCAATCAATCATTTGGCGCCGTTGCCGGGGACTTGGTAATGGTTTAATTTAATTCTAATTAGTTTTGACATTTCTTGGTAGGATTTTAATATTTTATTTTCTTGTCTTTGTAGGAATCACGCTGCAGAGGTAAAAAGTGACACGTGGATTTTTTGCCAACGCGGAAAGGCCATCCTTTCCCACTGTTTGTCATCTAATACCTCTCTCTTTTTAGTTTAATTTGGGTGTTGCGTGATTTTTGTTATTTTTGTTGCGTGATTAGTTTATGCAAGGGCGTAGGTCATTTGGTGAAGACTTAGAGGCCTTTGACGGTTAAATTGAGAGACCATTCAGACAAAACCAAAGAGGCCAATTAAGTATAACCAACCCCTTGTTTGAAATGGCCGATGAAAATCTAAAAACCCTGAAAGAATACTACACTCCAAATGCCTATATATCTCCGTCCTGCATTCGAGTGCCGGCTGCCACATCCAGTAACTTTGAGATTAAGCCCAACACAGTACAGATGTTACCATCATTTTATGGGTGAAATCACGAAGATCCATATAGGCATGTGGATGAATTCCTAGAAATCTGCACAACTTTTAAACTGAATAATCTTACAGATGATGCGGTAAGACAGAGACTATTCCCATTTTCCCTTAAGGATAAGGCTAAAGAATGGCTCTACTCTCTTGAACCTGAATCCATTACCTCGTGGGCAAAAATGCAACAAGATTTCCTTAAGAAATACTTTCCCATAGGTAAAACAAACCAAATGAGAGATGCCATTACTACCTTTACCCAACAGCCGACTGAGCAGTTTCATGAGAGCTGGGATAGACTCAAGGACCTCCTTAGGAAGTATCCTCATCATGCCGTACCTAGATGGCAGTTAGTGCAGAGATTTTATAGAGGTTTGACTGAGCAGAATCGTCATCTTGTAGATGCTTCTTGTGGAGGCACTTTTCTATTAAAAAATGAAAATGAAGCGTGGGAACTTTTTGAAAACTTGAGTGAAAATTCGTTGCAACATACGATGGCTAATAGGAATTTAAATGATTCTTCTTCTTCTACCCTCTCTAAAGGTGGTATGTATGAAGTGAAACAAACAGATGATCTTTCTAACCAAGTTGCTACATTATCTAGGAAGATAGATCAAATCTTGAGCCTAAAGTCACAAACCCCTGCACACACTCAAGAAGCATGCATTTTATGCTTAAGTCCCATGCATTCTATCTTAGAGTGCCCATCTGCCCCACAATTCCCAGAGCTTGTTCAGGAGCATGTCAATGCTGCCAAACTTATGCTCGAACAGGAAATGATCCGTTCTCCAACACATATAACCCGGGGTGGAGGAATCACCCAAATTTTTCTTGGCGTCCACAGAATCAAGGTGTTCCTTTTAATCCACCCCAAAGAGCCAACTTTCAAAATAACCCACCAGGTTTTTCACAAGCTGCCATGCCTTCCCAATTTTCACAACCCTCTAGAAATTCAGAATTTGAGGATAGAGTCTTGTCTGCTCTACAGAGTATTCAAGCCCAGGCACAATCACAAGCTCAACTTGTGCATTCTCATACTCAATCCATAGCCAAACTAGAATCTCAAATAGGCCAATTAGCTAATTCGATGAGTAAGAGAGAAGAGGGTCGATTGCCTAGTCAACCAATGAATAATCCGAAGGGTCAGTTTATGGTTGAACAACAAACTACTTCCAATGAGCATGTTCAAGCTATAACATCCCTACGGAGTGGGAAACAAATTGAAAATCCGGTTGGTGTTGAGGTGAGAGAAGATAAGGATCAGGGAAAAACAAGCAATCCAGAGAATGATGAAACCTTAGAGACGCCACCTAATTCGAATCAGTCAAAACAGAAGGACATTGTTTCTCCTTCTGAGTCTTCTTCAGGAACCAAGTCTAAGGCCAATCATGAGGTACCTTATGTACCCCGTGCTCCATTTCCTCAATGCCTAGATATGCCTTCCCCTTTTAATAAAAACAAAGCTAGGATGGATGAAGTGCTAGAAACCTTTAAACAAGTTAAAATTAATCTTCCACTCCTAAAAGCCATTCAACAAGTGCCCGCCTATGCCAAATTTCTCAAAGACTTGTGCACACAAAAGCGGAAGTCTATGACTCACATTTCTAAAAAGGTCTTTCTTACTGAGCAGGTTAGTTCTATTCTGAAACACGACACACCGCCGAAATTTAAAGACCCTGGCACACCTACCATTTCATGTGTCATTGGTGACCATATCATTTACAGGGCTCTTTTAGATTTGGGTGCTAGTGTCAACTTATTACCCTACTCAGTATATGAGAAATTAGGTTTAGGGAACTTGCAACCAACATCGGCTACTATGCAGTTAGCCGATAGATCCGTTAGAAAACCCCGTGGCCTTCTTGAAGATGTTTTAGTTGGGGTAGAGAAATTTTTCTTTCCAGTTGACTTCTTGGTCTTGGACATGGAACATGTGTCTAATACTTCTCACGCCATTCCAGTTATTTTAGGCCGCCCTTTCTTAGCGACGGCCAATGCATGTATTCAATGTCGATATGGAATGATGGAGATGTCTTTTGGAAACATGAAGATCATACTTAATGTGTTCCAAGCTTCAAACCAAGGAGCCACTGAAAGTGAGCAAGAGTGTTCTCTCATTGATGAAATTGATGATCTTATGGAAGAGACACTTTTGAATGAGTTAATGCCTGATGCTCAAGATCCTACTCTACTCTCTTTAAGGATAGATAATTCTGACTTAGAGCCACGCATTGAAGAAACCCATGCTATGTCAGCCTCACCTCCCTATCATGACTCTTTTCCTTATAGAAATAGAGTAGAGCCTTTACCAATATCTTCTAGTCCATCACTCCAACCTTCCATTAAGTCTCCTCCTCAACTTGAGTTGAAGCCACTTCCAAGTACCCTCAAGTATGCTTTTCTAGGTCCTAATGATACTCTTCCCATCATCATTTCATCAGCTTGTCTAGCGGCCAGGAGAGTCAACTGCTTAGGATTCTAGTTGAGCATAGGAGAGCCATAGGGTGGACTGTTGCTTATTTAAGAGGCATTGATCCTTCGATATGTGATTGATTGATTTTTCTACTATTTACTCGCAATCGCACGAGACTACGTATAGTCTAGTGGTAACGAGGTCGAACCCAAAGGACTTGGACTGATTCAACTTAATTCTAATGAAAGATTTGATTTTTTTTTATGAAACTAGTTATAACAGAATGAAAAGTTCTAATTTAACAAAGCAATGAAATTTATGTGAAAATAATATGATGAGAAATATACTAAGACTTCGAATCCACCCAAACCAAATAGCTATCCTCTCCATTAAACCCGTACAATTCCAAGTGATCAATTATCCGTGCCCCTCTCGAAGTCACGAATAATCGTAATGTGTGCAGCCCTCTCGAACATGCAACTAAACAATTAAATCTAACTTAATTAATCTCCCTCTCTCGAGCAAAGATCAATCATAAAAATGCAATCTTTATTCAAATAATACCTTGGAATTCGTTAAGACCTCTCGAACATTAACAAACCCTTAGTTTAATTTCACTAATAATTACTCTACCCTCTCTCGAGCAACAGAATAATCATAGCAAACTATTAAGCATATGGAATAAAAATCACAACTTTAGAATTACAAATAAGTATTGAGAGTCAAACAACCAGCAGAGCTTCATCTAGTCTTAGTACAATGAAATTTAGCTAGACATGAAAAGAATAGGGGAAGAAAAAGCCTGGTTCGTCGGATACGTCATTTGCAGGAAAACTATTCATGCGCACTATAGCACTGTTCACTGTTCACGGGTACTGTTCATACACTATTCATCGTCTTCCTCGCGCAGTCAGTTACTGTAGCACTTGGAACGGCACTGTAGCAATTTCAAATCGGTGTGCAATTCGTCCAAAAGACCAGCCTTTCTCCTCTCCTCCTCACCTCTGGCCAAAACCCCACCGGATTCCGGGGCAAATAGTACCGGAATCCCCTATTTTTCCGGCCGGTTGTCCACGCACAAAAGCTCTGTTTTTTCTCTCTGTCGTTCTCCCTTCACGACCGGCCAAAGCTCTGTTTTATATACTTCCTAAGAGTCCCAAATCCGAGCATGATTCCAAATCCATAACTTCCATATCGAGCACGCTTTATTCCGTTTCCAAATCGAGCATGATCTTCCATTTTCAATTCCAGCACGTTTCCCGTTTCTGCCTTGCCGTCTTGCCGCCGGAGTTCTCGCCGTACAGACCCAATGGTCTTGAGCTCGCCATCCACCGTCTGAACCAAGCTCTATCGAGCCCAGCCGTGCCATTCCGCCTCCATTGCCGTCACTCTGCTATGTTCTGTCCCATCGTCACCAGCTCCGGTCGTCTTCTCTTCCTCCGCCGCCAGCACGAACGCCGCCTTTCCTTAGAGCTGCCGTCATCGGTTCGAGTTTTGCCGCTTCGATCACCCATCGCCGGCGCTTCGCTCGATCAACGCCGGAAAACCGGGGCCGCCGGACCTCTTCTGTTTCTTTTTTTTTCGTCTGGAACACCCGAGCCGATGGCTCGGGCTGGTTCATCTTTTTTTTTTATTTCTTTATTTCGACCCAAACCGGTTCTCATCCTTTTCCTTTTTCTTTTTTTTTCTTTTCTCAATTAAAACCCGTCGTAACGATCTCCACCCATCGGATCTTCGATCTCAGCACAGAAACGGTTTGGCGCGTATCCACTCTTGACGATCCACATTTGAAACTCTTATGCCTACATAAATAAAATTAAATATAATTTAGATGCATTATAAATTGTAAATCCAATAAATCTAATTAACGCATCTAAATTAATCAATTAAGCGCATTTATTCATTAAACTTCTAATTACTCACCTAATCATGATTAACTGTTAATTATCCTTACTTCAACTAAAATTACGACTAACAAATAGGCAGAAAGGCATATAAAACGTGTATATTTTATAGATATCAAATACCCCGAAACCTACATTTTGCTAGTCCTCGAGCAAAACAAAATCAAGTAAAGAAAACAAAAACAACTAAAGTAAACAAAAACAGCAAAGTAAATGCCACTTTCGTAGGGAACACGATTGCATTGAGCGTATGCAACAAGCCGTTAAACCTCTAGGTGTCCCTAGTAGGACGAGTGTTGTCTCGTGAGGGTTTGCAGCCATGCTACCCACAAACATGTACTTATGAAACTAATTAACCTAAGTGCAAAAACAAAACAAAAATTAAAACATTACAAAACAAACAAACCTATTATCCCGACAAATGCCAAATACAATGCATAAGAGAATTAACCACACGTACTTGGTTTATAATCAACAGGAATATAGAAGCCCTCAAGTAAGTGGTTTTATTCCACACTTTCATCTTGGAAATTTTTGCTCAAATATTATATAGCATGATAATGTAAATAGTAAAAGTGTAGAACATTGTAGCAATACATTCTAAATTTCTGTTTTACACATATCCAGTGTTACCCATTAACCAAAGAACATCAGAATCTACATAGTCATCCCAATCTTTTGGTTCATGATAGCACAGATGCCTGCGCGCCTCATTCGGGTCCAACATTCTAGATTTGAGAGAATAATACACCACAGACCTTTTTTTTTCGCTAGGACTGTGTAAGGCCTGACTTCAAGATGCTTAGGTTTAGCAATGACTTAGGCCAATGACTCCAAGCCAGTTGGCTTAGGGCATTAGGTTTTAAGAGACCGCTTCGGGCCTGAGCATCAGCCTAAGTTAATCCTATAAAGTCAAGCAGCCCCTTTTTTTCATTTTGTTTTCATTTTTTTTCGCATTTTTATTTTATTTTTAGCATTCATATTTTCAACACATCTTTATTCTGTCGAGGCTGTATTATACTCTCAACCTATTTCCGGTTCTAGCCCTTGCCATAGCCAAGTAAATGGTCTATCATGATCTTTTAAGCTCAAAGGACAACCACATATCACCCAATGACTCTGACTAAAGATATCCCACTGTAAATTAGTATTCAACAAATCTCTAGAGGGTATTAGTTATGTAACTAGTGTGTGTGAGTGAGTTTTCTTAGCTCAAGCACAGGTTTCAAGAGGACTGTAACAGAAAGATACTGCTCAGTTAAGTTCTCTATCCTCTAGTATACTTACTCACACTTCCAATGTAAATTAATCTCTTAAGAATTGTAACATGCATCATCACGGGATAAACTATCAAAACCTATAAAAATACTAGCAAACAACCTAAAAAATAAATAAATTTTTCCGTTTTTTTTATGTTTTTTTTATTTTTCAAATTTTTTTAGAATTTTTTTTTCATAAACAAAAACATATGATAAACACTTCTTTTCTACACCCCCAAACCTAAACTAAACATTGTCCTCAATGTTTATCAAAATAATACTACAATCAATAGTTAAAGAAAAGAAGTGAGGAAAGAAATCACCTGAATGAAGAGCCTCATTGTAGATGTAAAGCATGAAACACATAAGCGACGAATGAGGAGATAATATAAATATGGAAAAATTAAATACACCCCCAAACCTCGACTGGAGCATCCCCACATAGGTGAGAAATAACTTTCAATAAAAATAAAAACAAAATAAAAAACAAACAAGAAAATAAAATTTGGGCTGCCTCCCAAGAGCGCTAAGTTTTACATCTTCAGCCAGACGTAACCCCAACAAGTCAATCTGGATCAATTAAATGATTGCCCCACACACTCCTATCCTTGTTGCCTAAGTACGGATCACACCTTGGAATGAAGGGGTGGAGTAGTGGGCGGGTAAGCTTAGCAAATAGGTACCCCTTCATTGGCCATGGGAAGAGGTCATTAGAGAATTTTAAAATGAAGGGCTCCTCATCCACATCACCCAATTTGGCCTTAGTGGCCTCCTCTCGTAACACAATTTGGGGAGGACTCTCAAATAATGGATCGAATGGGCAATCGATATAACACTCTAAGTCACATTCAACAATCAACGGGGAAGGTTGGTCTAGACATTGTATGAGTGGTGCTTCGGGAATAGAAGGTTCCGTTAATATTATTGTAGACGGTGACTCCCCAGAGATAGAAGATTTAAAAATTTGTTCTAATGACTCATTCACTTCTTCTTTAATTTCCACCCCTTCTTGCTCACTTTCTGCACTATATCCAACCTCATTTTCAAATTGCTGTGCACTCCAAAGGGTTGTAACATTTTGGACATGGTTAGGGGAAAAACATATCCCCTCTTCAACAATTTGGCCCATCGGGTATTGTGGTTGGATAGGTAAGGTGTTTACTTCATTAATATCGCCCCATGCACTACTATAGATCCCATTTAGATTATCCAACATGGACAAGACCTTATCTTCAAAGCTAGGATTCCATGTGGGTTGGGCATTTTGGGGTTGGGGCAATGGTGGTGGTGGAACAGGGCATGACATTCCTTGTAATGGTGGAGTAGTGGTTGGTTCAAACATTGCCCTTGTGTTGAGAGTGTGCCAAGAAAAATTAGATTGATCCTCCCATCTATGAAGACCTTGGGCCGCATTTACATGATCGCGCACTAATTCCGGATACTCATGGGCCGAAGGGCACTCCACTAGGGTATGGGTAGGGCTTAAGCAAATGGCACATGGTTCCAAAATAAAAGGGGTCGTGGGTTGTAGGGAAGATATGCTACTCCCAAAGTTGGATTGATTTTCCCACCCATGGTTATAAGTATCAAGATGTGAGTGACATGGAGGGAATGACACTTCAAAGGGAGGGGAAGTAGGTGTGTGGGAGGAATAATAATCATTAAAGTACATGTATGAGTTATTATGGCTAAATCCATAGGAAGGTGAAGTCATTTTTTTTTTCTTTCACCACGCAATCACCAACACCATAATCACACTATCACTCATCCACAACACAAAACAACCCTAGATATCCACGACTAGCAATCAATAGTCCTTAATATTGACAACTAGCAACCTAGCTATTGACAACTATAACTGCATGCATTCACAGAAATAAAAAAAAAACATCCAAATCTACTTAAAAAGAAAGGTTGATAGATTGCAAACGAGGGGAAGGAGTGTCCTTTCCAACGTCGACGAGTTCCAAGTGTCACTATCTGCCTCTCCAAATTGACTCCTACAAAGACAAGAAAATCAAGTATCAAAATCCTACAAGAAAAATTTGAACTAATTAGAATTAAGTTAAACCGTTACCAAGTCCTCGGCAACGGCGCCAATTGATTGATTGATTTTTCTACTATTTACTCGCAATCGCACGAGACTACGTATAGTCTAGTGGTAACGAGGTCGAACCCAAAGGACTTGGACTGATTCAACTTAATTCTAATGAAAGATTTGATTTTTTTTATGAAACTAGTTATAACAAAATGAAAAGTTCTAATTTAACAAAGCAATGAAATTTATGTGAAAATAATATGATGAGAAATATACTAAGACTTCGAATCTACCCAAACCAAATAGCTATCCTCTCCGTTAAACCCGTACAATTCCAAGTGATCAATTATCCGTGCCCCTCTCGAAGTCACGAATAATCGTAATGTGTGCAGCCCTCTCGAACATGCAACTAAACAATTAAATCTAACTTAATTAATCTCCCTCTCTCGAGCAAAGATCAATCATAAAAATGCAATCTTTATTCAAATAATACCTTGGAATTCGTTAAGACCTCTCGAACATTAACAAACCCTTAGTTTAATTTCACTAACAATTACTCTACCCTCTCTCGAGCAACAGAATAATCATAGCAAACTATTAAGCATATGGAATAAAAATCACAACTTTAGAATTGCAAATAAGTATTGAGAGTCAAACAATCAGCAGAGCTTCATCTAGTCTTAGTACAATGAAATTTAGCTAGACATGAAAAGAATAGGGGAAGAAAAAGCCTGGTTCGTCGGATAAGTCATTTGCAGGAATACTGTTCACGCGCACTATAGCACTGTTCACTGTTCACGGGTACTGTTCATACACTATTCATCATCTTCCTCGCGGAGTCAGTTACTGTAGCACTTGGAACGGCACTGTAGCAATTTCAAATCGGTGTGCAATTCGTCCAAAAGACCAGCCTTTCTCCTCTCCTCCTCACCTCTGGCCAAAACCCCACCGGATTCTGGCGCAAATAGTACCGGAATCCCCTGTTTTTCTGGCCGGTTGTCCACGCACAAAAGCTCTGTTTTTCTCTCTCTGTTGTTCTCCCTTCACGACCGGCCAAAGCTCTGTTTTATATACTTCCTAAGAGTCCCAAATCCGAGCACGATTCCAAATCCATAACTTCCATATCGAGCACGCTTCATTCCGTTTCCAAATCGAGCATGATCTTCCATTTTCAATTCCAGACGTTTCCCATTTCTACCTTGCCGTCTTGCTGCCGGAGTTCTCGCCGTACAGACCCAATGGTCTTGAGCTCGCCGTCCACCGTCTGAACCAAGCTCTATCGAGCCCAGCCGTGCCATTCCGCCTCCATTGCCGTCACTCTGCTCTGTTCTGTCCCATCGTAACCAGCTCCGGTCGTCTTCTCTTCCTCCGCCGCCGGCACGAACGCCGCCTTTCCTTAGAGCCGCCGTCATCGCTTCGAGTTCCGCCGCTTCGATCGCCCATCGCCGGCGCTTCGCTCGATCACCGCCGAAAAACCAGGGCCCCCGGACCTCTTATGTTTCTTTTTTTTTTCGTCTGGAACACCCGAGCCGATGGCTCGGGTTGGTTCATCTTTTTTTTTCTTTATTTCGACCCAAACCGGACCAAACCGGTTCTCATCCTTTTCCTTTTTCTTTTTTTTTCTTTTCTCAATTAAAACCCGTCGTAACGATCTCCACCCATCGGATCTTCGATCTCAGCACAGAAACGGTTTGGCGCGTATCCACTCTTGACGATCCACATTTGAAACTCTTATGCCTACATAAATAAAATTAAACATAATTTAGATGCATTATAAATTGTAAATCCAATAAATCTAATTAACGCATCTAAATTAATCAATTAAGCGCATTTATTCATTAAACTTCTAATTACTCACCTAATCATGATTAACTGTTAATTATCCTTACTTCAACTAAAATTACGACTAACAAATAGGCAGATTGGCATATAAAATGTGTATATTTTATAGATATCAATATGTATGCATCGAATTCATTTAGAGGATAATGCTAAACCTTCAAGAGAATCAGCGGAGATTGAATCCCAACATGAGGGATGTAGTCAAGAAAGAGATTGTGAAACTGCTAGATGCGGGTATCATCTACCCCATCTCTGATAGTGAGTGGGTCAGCCCTGTACAAGTTGTGCCTAAAAAGTCTGGCATCACAGTGAAGCAGAATTCTGATGGAGAGTTAGTCCCAACCCGTGAAACTACTGGGTGGAGAGTGTGTATTGATTATAGAAAATTGAACACAAAAGCTAGAAAAGACCACTTTCCATTACCCTTTATTCAGGAAATCTTAGAGAAACTAGCAGGTCAACAATTTTATTGTTTTCTTGATGGTTACTCTGGATATAACCAAGTCCCAGTGTTTCCGGTAGATCAAGAGAAGACTACTTTTACTTGTCCCTTCGGTACTTTTGCTTACCGAAGAATGCCTTTTGGGCTATGTAATGCACCTGTCACCTTTCAACGGTGCATGCTAGCCATCTTCTCTGATATGGTAGACGAATTTTTAGAAGTGTTCATGGATGATTTCTCTGTATTTGGTCCATCATTTGATGATTGTCTCCATAATCTGTCATTAGTGCTCAAGCGTTGTGAAGAGAAAAATCTTGTCTTGAGCTGGGAAAAAAGCCATTTCATGGTGCAAGAGGGAATTGTTTTGGGATATGTAGTCTCAAAAAGGGGAATTGAAGTCGACAAAGCCAAGGTCGATCTCATCACTCATCTACCTCCACCATCTTCGGTGAAACAGGTTAGATCGTTCCTTGGTCACGCAGGCTTTTATAGGCGGTTCACGGCGGACTGGGCAAGATCCGGCGGCACGACAGCCATGGCGACGACGGAAGCTCTCACGGCGGCGATGGAGGAGAAGCTGGGCAGAACACGACGGTGAGATGGGTGCTCATGCTTGACGGCGACAAGGAAAAATCTAGACTTGACGGGGGTGGAACGGCAGCTGGGTTCACGGCGAGAACTCTGGCGGCAAGACGGCGACCGGGAGGAGCAGCTCATGCAAGAAAAAAAAAAACAGGGTCTTGATTTGGAAAGTGTCGGAATCGGCTACACGGAAGAGTCGTGCTTGAATAGGAACTCGATTCAAAACGGAAAAGGATTCGAATTGGACTCTTGGCTTTTTCGAGGCCTATAAAAACATAACTACAGAGACGAAAATAGAGAGAAATCAGAGACGAGAACAGAGAGAGTTTTTACAGAAAAACAGAGCACCGGTGAAGAGGAAAAACCAGAGCTTTTCCGGCTATTCTCTGCCGGATTTCGACAAGGTTTTCGCCGGAGGAAGAGGAGAAGAAGATAGGAGAAGAGAAGCTCCGATTTAGCACTGATTTACAATTGCTACAGTGACGATTCAAAATTGCTACAGTACCATGCCGGAGGAAGAAGACAGTGAATAGTGCTACTACAGTACCGGGAACAGTAATTTGTGAACCGTTTTTCTGCAAATGACTTTTTCGACAAATCAGGCTTCTTCTTTCTCTTATTCTATGTCCGGCTAATTTTCTTATCAAGGCTAGATGAAGCCCTAAATATGTATTATTACTCTTGATTGTTCAATGAAATTAGAGTTGATATGATTGTTCTTAATACGATTTCATGTTTCATAATTCGATCTAGTGCTTGACCATAAACTGGTATGATTATGATTGAAATTTGATATTGATATTTCCTGTGTCTAGATAATAACAGGTTTGTATTGATTCTATGCCCGACCAAAGGATAGAATTAATATATTATTCATAGTGAATGAACTTTTCGTGTCCGACCAAAGAACATAAATTTCCATATCATATCATCTTGTGGAAATACTAATTGAGAGAAATAATTGCATGTTTAGTGGTGGATTCGACGCTTTAATATTCTTATTCATTTGATTTCTCAGTAAAATTTATTTCTTTAGTTAATTAAAATCATAAAAATTCAATCTTTCACTAGAATTAAGTTAATCTTCCAAGTCCTTTGGGTTCGACCTCGTTACCACTAGTCTATACGTAGTCTCGTGCGATTGCGAGTAAATAGTAAAAAATCAATCAATCAATTGGCGCTGTTGCCGGGGAGGCATGTTAGATCGTTCCTTGGTCACGCAGGCTTTTATAGGCGGTTCATTAAAGACTTTAGTAAGATTGTTCGTCCCTTAAGCAATTTACTAGCCCAAGATGTGCCTTTTGTGTTTGATGATGCATGTAGGCAAGCTTTTGACACTCTTCGTACCTTATTGTCTATTGCACCTATCATTCAGCCCCCTGACTACTCTCTTCCCTTTGAAATCATGTGTGATGCTTCAGACTATGCCATTGGTGTTGTCCTAGGTCAGAGAGTGAACAAGGTTCCCCATGTCATATATTATGCTAGTAAAACCCTTTCTGATGCTCAATTGAATTACACCACTACGGAGAAGGAACTTCTAGCGGTAGTTTATGCCTTGGATAAATTTAGATCCTACCTTTTAGGTTCTAAAATCATCATTTTCTCTGATCATGCTACATTAAAACATCTCTTGTCGAAGAAAGACACCAAACCTCGATTGATAAGATGGATTTTACTTTTACAAGAATTTAATTATGAAATCCGAAATAAGAAAGGTGTTGAGAATGTAGTAGCCGATCATCTCTCTAGAATCCTTGTTGAAACATCTAAAGATGAAGAGCCACTACATGATTCTTTTCCTGATGAACAATTGTTTTCCATTTTCCAAATTAAAACACTTTGGTTTGCCAACATTGTGAACTACCTTGCCATAGGTCAGATTCCATCCCATTGGACCAAACATGACAAAGATCTATTCTTTTCTAAGGTTAAATCTTACTTTTGGGATGATCCGTACCTATTTAAAATATGTTCGGACCAGGTGATTCGACGGTGTGTGCCTGAGAATGAGATTCATAGCATTTTACATTCTTGTCATTCTCAAGCATGCGAGGGACATTTTGGGGGAAAGAAAAGTGCTGCCAAGATTTTGCAGAGTGGATTTTATTGGCCAACCTTATTTAAGGATGCTCATGAGTTCTGCAAATCTTGTGATAGATGTCAACGGTTAGGATCTATCTCTCGACGAGATATGATGCCTCTCCAACCCATTCTGGTCGTAGAATTGTTTGATGTTTGGGGAATTGACTTCATGGGACCCTTTCTACAATCCTTTGGGCACATTTACATTCTGGTTGCTGTAGATTATGTTTCTAAATGGATTGAAGCAATTGCAACTAAGACAAATGATCATAAGGTTGTGGTAAAATTTCTGAAAAATAACATATTTTGTCGCTTTGGGACCCCACGAGCTATTATTAGTGATGGAGGCACTCATTTTTGTAATAGATCTTTTGAAGCTTTGCTGAAAAAGTACTCTGTTACCCATAAGGTTGCCACTCCATATCATCCCCAAACAAGTGGTCAGGTGGAATTGTCTAATCGGGAGATTAAAAAGATTCTTGAGAAAACTGTTAGACCCGATAGGAAAGATTGGTCCTTGCGCTTAAATGATGCTTTGTGGGCTTACATGACTGCATACAAAACTCCCATTGGTATGTCGCCTTATCGACTCATTTTTGGGAAAGCTTGTCACTTACCAGTGGAGTTAGAGCACCGTGCCTATTGGACAATAAAGGCTTTGAATTTTAATATGCATAAAGCAGGATCTGAACGTCAATTGCAACTTAATGAATTGGAAGAAATGCGACTCGATGCTTATGAGAGTGCAAAACTTTATAAAGAACGGACTAAACTAATTCATGATAAATCCATTCTTCGGAAGTCCTTTCAGCCTGCTCAAAAAGTTTTGCTTTATAATTCAGGATTGCATTTTTTTCCTGGCAAACTTCGCTCTAAATGGTCTGGTCCTTTTACTGTGACTAAGGTGTTTCCTCATGGTGCCGTTGACATTCACAATCCTAAAACCGGTAATACATTCATGGTAAATGGCCAGCGATTAAAACCGTATTTAGAGGGAGTTGCAGATGCCGATGGAACCACTGATTATCTTAACGATCCTGTCTACCCTGAGTGACTTGAAAGACTATGTCTGGCTGAAGACGTAAAACTTAGCGCTCTTGAGAGGCAACCCAAATTTTATTTTCTTGTTTCTTTTCTCTTTTGTTTTTATTGTAGGTTATTTCTTACCTGTGTGGGGATGCTACAGTCGAGGTTTGGGGGTGTCTTTAATTTTTCCATATTTATATTATCTCCTCATTCGTCGATTATGTCTTTCATGCTTTACATCTACCATGAGGCTCTCCATTCAGGTGACTTCTTTCCTCACTTCTTTGCTTCTACTATTCATTGTAGTATTATTTTGGTAAACATTGAGGGCAATGTTTAGTTTAGGTTTGGGGGTGTCGAAAAGAAGAAATGTTATTTTGTTTCATTATTATCTATTTTCGTTTATTTTGTTTCATTATTATCTGTTTTCGTTTATTCCAAAAAAAATAAAAAAATAAAAAAAATTGAAAAAAAGAAAAAAAAATAGTTTTTAGGTTGTTTGTTAGTATTTTTCCTAGGTTTTGATAGTTTATCCCGTGATGATGCATTTTACAATTCTTAAGAGATTAATTTACATTGGAAGTGTGAGTAAGTATACTGGAGGATAGAGAACTTAACTAAACATTATCTTTCTGTTACAGTCCTCTTGGATCAGGTGCTTGAACTAATAAAATTCACTCCACACACTAGTACATAAAGTAATACCCTCTAGAGATTTGTTGAATACTAATCTTCAGTGGGATGTCTTTAGTCAGAGTCATTGGGTGATATGTAGTTGTTCTTTGAGCTTAAAAGATCATGATAGACCATTTACTTGGCTATGGCAAGGGCTGGAACCGAAAATATATTGAGGGTATAATACAACCTGGACAGAATAAAGATGTGTTGAAAAATATGAATGCTGAAAATGAAAAATGAAAACAAAAAGAAAAAAAATGAAAACAAAAAGAAAAGGGGCTGCTTGACTTTATAGGATTAACTTAGGCTGATGCTCGGGCCCGAAGCGGTCTCTTAAAACCTAATGCCCTAAGCCAACTGGCTAGGAGTCATTGGTCTGAGTCATTGCTAAACCTAAGCATCTTGAAGTCAGGCCTTACACAGTCTCGTAAAAAAAAGAAAAAAAAAGAAAAAAAAAGAAGAAGTCTATGGTGTATTATCCTCTCAAATCTAGAATGTTGGACCCGAATGAGTCACGCAGGCATTTGTGCTATCATGAACCAAAAGATTGGGATGACTATGTAGATTCTGATGTTCTTTGCTTAATGGGTAACACTGGATATGTGTAAAACAGAAATTTAGAATGTATTGCTACAATGTTCTACACTTTTACTATTTACATTATCATGCTATATAATATTTGAGCAGAAACTTCCAAGATGAAAGTGTAGAATAAAACCACTTACTTGAGGGCTTCTATATTCCTGTTGATTATGAAACAAGTACATGTGGTTAATTCTCTTAAGCATTGTATTTAGTATTTGTCGGGATAATAGGTTTGTTTGTTTTGCAATGTTTTAATTTTACTTTGTTTTTACACTTAGGTTAATTAGTTTCATAAATACATGTTTGTGGGTAGCATGACTGCAAACCCTCACGAGACAACACTCGTTCTACTAGGGACACCTAGAGGTTTAACGGCTTGTTGCATACGCTCAATGCAATCGTGTTCCCTACGAAAGTGGTGTTTACTTTTATGCATTAGTTTCCTTAGTTTGTTTGATTTTATTTTGTTTTATTTTGCTAGGGACTAGCAAAATCTAAGTTTGGGGGTGTGATCTATACATGAAATATACATTTTATTATCTCCTAAACTTATGTTTATGCTAGTATTAGATTAGAATTTATGCTACTTTAATATAGTTTTTGGTTTTTGTAGGAAATAAGAGTAAAATGCAGAAATGGGGTGAAACGCGACTCTAATGATTGAATATTAATTACTTCGATTGCATATCTCTGATGGAACTGATTTAAGCTTCATGTTAAAGTACACTAAGTCAGCTTTCCAACGCCACTGACTGTTCGCAATTCGGAGTTCTGAACAAAAAGTTATGATCATTTGAAATATTGCACGCGAAAGAGACACGATTACAGAGAAGAACCGTCAAGATGAGATTAGATGGATGAGATCAATACAACGGGTTTTTAGTTTAATAAAAAAAAAGAAATATGAACCGGTTCAGAGTCCGGTCTGGTTCAGTTAAAAGAAAAAGAAAAAAAAAGAAAACCCGGCCCGAGCTAAAGCTCGGGCCTTTCGTCCAGAAACGATACTCTGTTTTGCTCGAGCGCTGGCAGATCGAGGGACGGCGGTGCGACAACGGCAAGGATTACGGCGGACTTCTCGAGGGACGGCAAGGATTAATTGGGCTGAACGACGGCGTTGGAGAAGACGATGGCGAACTGTGGTGGCCACGGCGGAGAATATGACGGCGATGAAGCCGGAAAGACGGTCGCGGTGGCTAGGACGACGGAGACGGCGTGTTTGAGGAGGAGATTGAGTGAAGCTTGGCTGTGGCAAGGACTCTCGGCTTGATAGAGGCGTGTTCACTTGGGAAGTTCGGGGATATGTTCAAGCCGAAATTGGGAGTTGGATTTCGATTTGGGATAACCCAAAAGTCAGAAAGATTGTTGAGGACTCTTTCCATTTGCCTATAAAATCAGAAAAGATCGAAGCGGAGAAGGGAGCTGGCCGAGAGACGAAAACAGGAGAGCTTGATGCAGAAAAAAATACAGAGCCTTTACAGAGACTGTTTTTGAGAGAAAATAGAGAGCTTTTCGCCGGATTCCGACGGATTTTGGCCGGAGGTGAGGAGGAGAGGATAAAGGCCGGATTTTGGACGAATTGCACAACTATTTCGAACTGCTACAGTGCTATTTCGAAGCTACAGTAACCGCAGCTACATGGGAGAGACGATGAATAGTGATTTGCTTCAGGGAACAGTGTTTCTGCTACAGTGCTTTCGGTGAACAGTGTTTTCGATGAATCCGACAAATCAGGCTCTTTCTTCTCTTTCCATGTCTAGCTAATTTTCTTATCAAGGCTAGATGAAGCCCTAAATTTGTATTTGCTACTCTTAGTTGTTTAATTTAATAAAAGTTGATAATGATTCTTCATGCTTAATGCGATTTCATTACAGTTCCTCTTAAGTGCTTTGACCGAGACTTAATGAATGATTAATGGAATTTGATCTTGATATATCCTGTGCCTAGATAATAACAGGATTATGATTAATTCTATGCCCGGCCAAGGATAGAGTTAGTTATATTAATTTATAGTGGATGAATTTTTCGTGTCTGGACAAGAACGTGTAGTTCATTCACTGGTAATTTGTGTGTCCGGCCAAGAACATAAATTACTGTATCATATCAATTTGTGAAATAATAATTGAAAGTAGTAATTGCATGTTTAGAGGTGGATTCGACGCTTTGATATTCTTATTCATCTGATTTCTTATTAAAGTTTATTTTCTTTAGTTAATTAAATCATAAAAATTCAATCTTTCATTAGAATTAGATTAATCTTCCAAGTCCTTTGGGTTTGACCTCGTTTCCACTAGACTATACTGAGTCTTGTGCGATTGCGAGTAATTAGTTAAAAATTCAAGCAATCACTGACTACTATGAGAACTGAGGTCTTGGGTTTTGATTGTTTGAAAGAGTTGTATGCTATAGATAAAGACTTTAAAGAAACCTGGTTGGCTAGTTAGAATAGTCAAATTCCACATTCATATTTTCATCTAGTGGAGGGCTTCTTGTATAAAGGTAATTAGTTGTGTATTCCTTCCCATTTCATCAGATAGAAACTACTTCAAGAACTGCATTTTAGTGGGTTGTCTAGACATTTTGGTAGAGACAAAACTGAAGCACTTGTCAAAGAGAGATACTCCTGGCCTTATATCAAAAGGGATGTGGCAAAGTTTATCAAACAATGTGGTGTTCGTTAAAGATCTAAAGGGCATTCCAATAATATTGGCCTCTATTCTCCTTTACCTATTCCTACTCTACCATGGAAGGATATTTCTATGGATTTTGTCCTAGGACTGCCTAAAACTCAAAAGGGTGTCGATTCAATCTTTGTGGTTGTAGACAGATTTTCTAATATGGCACACTTTCTACCCTGCAAGAAATCATCTTATGCATCACATGTGACCTTACTGTTCTTCAACTTTATTGTTAGGTTACATGGATCACATAGGTTTATTACTTCTGATAGAAACAATAGATTTTTGGGCCATTTTTGGAGGACAATTTGGAAAAGAACTATAGTTCAGCAGTACTTGTCATCCACAAACAAATGGCCAAATTGAGGGGGTGAATAGGTCTTTGGGTAACTTTCTGAGATACTATTCTGGTTCTACTCCTCAGCGGTGAGATGCAATTCTAGCCAAGCTGAATTTGCTTATAATTCTACTCCTAACAGATCTACTGGACTACCTCCATTTGTTATTGTTTATGGTTATGTTCCTAAACAACCAATGGATTTGGCAATGCTACCTAAGCAGACTAGAGAGAATACTGCTGCTGTAGATACTGCTTCCCAATTGACTGCTATTCATTGACAAGTTAGAGAGGCACTTCAGAAGTCTAATACCACATATAATGTCACGCCCCAAATTTCAAAACCCTGAATAATGCGCGGAAGCACTAACTCAGTTAAGGTCATGAGGCTGAAACCCGGGCCGCGACCGAATACCCGATCACACCGTCATCTCATTCCAGAATGCTTAACCAATATCCGTTATACAAAAATCTTAAATAATAAAAACAAACTACACTATTACAATAATCCAGTCAACAATTCATTAAACAACAAAATAAATTCAGCACACACGCTGATCAGTTCTCTTACGAACAAGAAAATTAAAACAAGGAATAGATCCACTTCTATCAACTTTCCAACATCGAGCTCCTTTGCACATACCTTATTAGTTCCTTTCCACTTTGAATCCTGCATTGAGAGATGCATGAGTATTTCGAAAGAAATACCCAGTAAGAGCTAAGAAAAACCCACAACATAATAATAATAAAGGAAAATGCTGACAACATAGTATAAAGACACGTTTAGAAAGATCAGGTTGAGCAAATACGGAGTTCACTTACCTGGACAATAATCATCATCAAAGACCATCAACGGTCAAGAATAAATAAACATTAACTCAGATCCCAAACGTACAGAGCGTCGGGAGGAAATAATAATGAATACTGACTCCAAACATACAGAGTGTCGGAGATAACAATTTCTGCTCTCTGTTCAGTCCACTTCCCCTATGGACATCAATACCAGATCATCCTAGAGGTTCTACAGAGGAACCCGGCAATGCGTCTAGGGATGCTGGCCCCATCGGTACTTACGACCACAATGGGCTGAGACTGCAGACCTTCCGTAATATCATACAGTCTAAAGTGCACGCGTTGCCGTCATTGGCTGAACTACAGAGGTTCATATATCATCTGAGATCACAAAGGATCTAGCAATGGCTCATGAGCATACTATGAATCCAACTAAGAGTGTTCATCAGAACTCCTAGTGGAGAACCAGTTTACGTGGAAATGAAATCACTAGAATCAACTAGGGTTCTCTCATCTAGAGACCCAAACATCAATCTTCCAAAATCTGACTCACAGAGGAGTAAAGTAGCAATATGGATTGACTCACATAGGAGTACTCAAGAAATACAATCTGAATTGACTCACATACGAGTACTCAAAGTCTTTAGAATGATCAACAATGGATGACTCCAATTATGATTCGTCAAGAATCGGAACACTTAATCGCATCATCGACCTAGCCCTAGATATGACAATCCCCTTGAATCAGAATAGAAGGTTCTCATTATCAGAAATTGGTCAACAATAGTGCACAAGGTGCTGAATCTGTGATAGAATTTCTTGGACAAAAGGCCGCTCAAGAACTCGGACACATGGGACAAGTAATTTCGGACAGTAATCCTTAACTCACCACTCATATTCATAATCTAATATTACTTACCCAAAGTCTTACATTATAGAAATCAGATCATTATAATATATATATATATATACTTATAATGTATAGTAGTAAACCGAATTAGGGTTTTAATATGAATTACAGTAATCTGTCTGGTACATAATGGCCAACTTCTATCAGTAGTCACTGACTACAGAGCCCGAATATTTTTCTGAAATTTTTATCCCATATAGTATTAAGTGTCTAGTTTCTAACCCAACTAGAATCATAATTTTCTGATTTATCTATATTTATTTATGATTTTCTGATCACTGCTCGTCGGTGGAGGAACAGTCCTGGCCGAGAGCAAATATCATCATATACCTTACTTAATTGTTAAATTCAGTCTAATTAACTAATTAATTACACTTATCAGTGCTGATTACACGTTACTTATGTTCTTTATAGAACCAAGAAGGTTCTGGAATTCTCAGATTACTTCATTAGATGAAGAGTTTTACACTTCTCGTTATATTAATGTCCCAAGGGTTACCAATGACTCGAACACTGAAATGGACAATTAATAACGGACACAAAATTTCTTTAATCCACTGAGACATGACTCCACAATCTTGGCTTACTACATCAGGGTCATGATCATACAGAAACATCAACAAATCAATAGCAATTTCATGGAATAATCAGGGATTATGGTGGATGAAATGAGATTAAACGGACTTATCTCAATATTGATGTATAACGAATAAAAGAAGTGAATAATCCAATTGAACAGATTATAAAAGCCTCCAAAGATTGATAAAGATCACAACTTTATACATTAATCAAATCAGGGATGTCATCTAAGTACTAGATCGGATGATGGATCGAAGTAAACACAGGGTCACGTGCAATATCTCAAATACGTATCAATATAATCATGGAATATGAACTGAAATTCATGCATATAACTTCCACATGAATATAACTCAATCATGAAGCATATATAATCATAAGATGTAATCAAGATATGAAATTTTGTGGGAAAAAGAGCATCCTACCTCTTTGACGATTTACAACTTTTATGCGAGTTTCGACCACCACGTGCACCACCCTCTTTTCGTCGCGTAACTCCACAAACGAGTGTGCAAAAACTGATGAAGAACCCTTAGAACGAAATGGGAGAAGGTTGGCTGCTCGCTCCAAGGCTGGCACGAATCCCAAGGGCATCCAAAAGTCTTTAACGGCCTCTTCTCATGTGGGTTTAAATAGGAGATGCATAGGTGATTACATTAAATCCTCACCGTTGATTACTAATCCATCCAAGGGCCGTGATTCACCAATCACCAGCACAAAATCTAAGTCAAGGACGTGATTTCCCTTGATTTAGATCGGTTACAAATCTCTTTTTAGTAGGATTTAAATCAAATCAATATCTTACTCAAAATAGGGTTGTAACCCCTAATTTAAAAAATCAATCTAAGATCTCTGTCCAAACCAAGATGTGCCAATAAATTAGCCTTGTAACCGCCATGATTATCTCATTAATCACGTTCAATTACAATCCCACTAATTACTCTAATTTCTCCAATTAACTCCTCAATTAGTTAGGATTTCCTATAATTAAGGAGCTTCAAATCTCCTCTATTGGTTACACCATATTTAAGGTAATTTCCAAATTAGATTTCAATCTCTCACCATTGATTGCTACCCAATTTATGGCCAAGATTTGGCTTCACAAGGAAGGAATCCACGTCAGGATGAGATAGATCTCAATCAAATCGGTTACAATTCCCATCATTAAATTAGTTAACTAAGTTTCATAACCAACCCAAAATCTCTTTCTAATTGATTCTCAATTGGCACGATCTCAATCATGCCATTAACTAATTTCATTCCACCTTATTTGGCGTCCAAAATAATCCCATTAATTAGCATAATTTTCCTTAATTAGGAATTTCCCGAAAACAGTCCAAATTAAACCGGATTTGCAATTAATTCAAAATTCCCTCTTCTCCTTAATTCTCTCTCCCCTAACCAAATCTAAAATATGCCAATCACATGCACAGTGCCCAGGGCACTGTGTCCACGTAGCTCTAGCTCTCAGTTGCTCCTGCGTCTGGGGTGTGGCACACAGATGGACGGCTCCGGTATCCCGCGAAAGAAGTGTGCTGAAAAATATTGCACAACTCTTGAACCACATCACTAACTTAATAACTCAAAATACTCAAATGAGTCTATACATACTGGTCTCACACCCTGGCGCCTGGCCTCCACTCCTGGCGTCAGGTGCACAAAGCCCCTGGCGTCAGGCCAGCCTTAGCACCAGGTTGAGCCTAGCGCCAGGGCTAGTCCTCGCGCCCTGGTATATTGCCTAATCAGGTTTATCAATTCCACTCTTCTAAAAGTATCACAAAACCAATTCGACACACTAGATTAAAAGATTTCAAAACAGGCAGCAAAACTTTTCTATTTTAGGACAGTTTCCTAAAATAGCAGTTTTGGTAAACTTACAAAATTTTCGGGCGTTACATATAAAGCCAAATCCGACGTCAAAAGGAGGGAGCAGATCTTCCAAATTGGTAATTTCGTTATGGTGTACCTCAGAAAAGAGAGACTCCCTACAAGCCATTATCACAAATTAACTCAGGAGAAAGTGGGACCATATCAAATCATTCGGAAGATTGACAACAATGCTTATTTGCTTCAAAGTCAGACACCATCACAGAAGAAAGTGCATTTTTTAATGTGGAAATTTTCGTCCTCTGAAAAATATGGCAAGCTTCAATTGGATAGCGATGGCGTGACATGATAGCTAATCCTTTGTCATCGTCCCTGTAATTGTCAACCATGCAGTTATAACTAAGCCAGCTTTATCTACCAAAATTCCCAAGAAAAACAATTATGCTCATATTTCAGTCGGATGGACGATGCAAACAAATGTTCCAGAGAATCGTTGAGCATAAACATTCCCGAAAGGTAGTCTTTCATCCATATGAGAATACAAATTTCATTTACTTTTTACAAGAAAACATCGTCCACCCTTGGATGCCTCTTTCATCCCATTCTAGCTTAATATGAAGGTGAAGTAAAATATTACAACACAGTCAGACACAGAGAGGCTAACCTGTGTGACCGCAGAAGTGTCATCACTATGAAATCAGAATCAGTAAGTAGTATATTTCCTTGGGCGTATAGTTCTAGGATAACGTAATAAGCACTAGCACCCAATCCAAACTGAAAGCTAATGATCTGTTGACAAAAATAGTATGTAAACTTTTGGTTATGTAAAAAGATATGCATACTTCAAGAAAAAATATGAAATATCTCTAATCTAAACAAGGGCAAAAATATGTCAGTAACAATGTATTAACTCCCCAAAAGAAGAAAACAACATTATGTTTTAGCTTGTCCCAAGGACAAAAGAAGAAAGAAGAAAAATAACAAAGTGGAACATACACGGTCATATCCAAGCTGCCGGACATCCTCAAGCCTTATAGTGCGAATGTGTTTCCTCAATTTAAGAGTGAACAAAGAAGGAGTCGTGCTTTTGTCCATGAGAAACCAGTGTCATAGTAGCAAGCAACTCGTATTGGATATTACACACACGCGCGCGCACACACACACACACACACACACACACACACACACACACACATATAATATATATATATATATATATATATATATATATATATATATATATATATCAAAAGGAACCAAGGTTTTCAAAACCGGACCGGCCATCGAACCGGATTGATGGCCGATCCGGTCAGACCGGGGTCTGACCGCGGTCAAACTGGGGTCAAACCGGTGTGAGCCAGTTTAGGTGAGAGGAGTGTAAATATATGATAAATATACAATTTGTATGATATAGACATCAAAAAAGCATAGCTCAAGTGGTTAAGTCTTCCCGGGTGGTTCCAGTTAACCGGGATCGGACGGCCGGTCCGATCCGGTTTTGAAAACACTGAAAGGAACTCTCCAACCGATTGGAGAGGCCTTTTCTCCAACTGAGGGCCTCTTTGGTTAGAGAAAAGAGGGCTGGATTCCATATTTAACTTCTTTGACTTTTTTTAATGGCAGTTTGTGTAATTTTGAAAAAAAGACAAGGGCATTTAGTAAGCAAAAGTGCGGTCCATTTTTTTCAAAATTACACAAACTGCCATCGAGCCCTAAATTTTTCCCTAAAAGCCACTTCTTCCCAACCAAACACTTAAATTCTAAACCCTAACTTCTTCCTAAAATTTATATTTCTCACTCCCAAAATCTCTAACCAAATAGACCCTGAGTGAGCGACAACCTTGGGATCATGATCGAAGGGCCACTTGCAAGTCCGAACTTAACCATAGAGTCAACCCTTGGTTATCCACAATCCAAACTCCCCTCTCGGCCTCTCCAAACTTTCTTCCCCTCCCTGCAAGAAATTGTCCTCCCCTCCCGGCCTCTCCCTCCACCCTTCCTCCCCTCTAGCCTTTTGCCATTCCAAAGCATTGTATGCATATCTTTTTCTCAGAATTCGTCTACCCTCTTAAACCTTGTCTGGATCAAGCTAAAGTGGACTCCACTAGTCCCTGTTGGGAAAAAATGCAGGCTTTTCGCCGCTGTCTCCTTCACACTTCGTCGTCCACAACCTTCTCCCCTCCCACTTCTCCTCTACATCAACTCCATCCTCTTCCATGGTCGACTACCTCATCCGGTCTGTTGGTCTGTCGGAGCAAGAAGCGGCTGCCACATCCAAGCCCATCTCCAACATTGGCTCCCCTCAAAATCCAGACTCTGTGCTGGAGTATTTTCGAAGATGTCAGTTTTAGCGAGTCACACATCCGGGACCTCATCTTGCTGCAACCCACAGCTTCCCGCTGCGTGTACTCCATCTCCCTCTCCAACACCTTCACCATGCTCCTCACTAGAGCTGGCACTGCTAGCACGTGTGCCTAGTGATAGAGGCGGCGAACGGGCAGATAGCAAGCAGGCCAGGTGGGCGGAGTATTTGTTAATACCCTACGCCTTGGCCTTTGTTGCCGGCCACATCTGAACATGTGCAGGATAATGTCTACATCCTCAACGAGCTGGCCTTGGTCCCGGTGATGCCAACCACCGCCCACAGGCTCCAAGATCTTTGGCAATATTATCTCCCACCAGTGAATTGTCCACCGCTGAATCACCTCCATCCATCCGCAGTGGCTGCTGAAATGGCGGCTCAGCAGGTGGATTTGGCAGAATCAAAGCGGTCGTTGGCGGAGCTGTAGCAGTAGGCGGCGTTTCTCCGGTCGATGAGGGTAGCAAGGCCTCCTTCCCCAACACCACCAACAGTATTTCCGCCAGCTTTGCCGCCAAAACTAGTGGAGATGCCACTGCCTCTGCCACCAAAATTGGTGGCGGGAATGGCGGCGTAGCTCTCTCCCTCCCTGACTTCCACGTCCTCCCCCTCCTCCTACACTACCGTGAGCTTGTCATCCAACCAGCAGCTCTCCAACCCGTCTCCAAAATTATTTGATGATTTGGATGTTGGAATTCTTTGTTATTTAATAGTTTATGTGAAAATTCTAGTTCAGTTTACAGATCTTTACTTCACTTTTTATCTTTAATTTCTATATGTCCTTAAGCTGTGAGGCGAAAGTCATCTTGGTATTCATTAGTGAGATCTGTGCTCAAAAACCAAACTTTGTTGTTGGTCAGGTTTAGGCTTGAGTTGTCCGGCCTGGGCTGGGTCACCGGTTCGACCGGCCGAGTTAAACTGACCTGGCCAGATCAACCTACCTCGCAGACCTGGCCGACTCAGCTCAAAAAAAGTAATTGGCTCAGGTCAAATCGGCGGGGCCGGTCCGTACTTTAAAACCATGTACAAAACACTAGTAAGTGAGCTGAGCCAGTAGTAAGTGCAGCAAAAAATTGGCTTACCACAGGTTATATGCACAAATCAGGGAGAGAGCCACTCAGGCACCCAGTGATTCAGACATTGACAAATGTATAATCCTCATGCCATATGGGCTGCCACCTAGTGTTCACCAGCTGGCGGTGTTTCGTTCCCCCTCGTCTAGAGACCCCTCCCCCCCCCCCCCCCCCCCCCCAATTCGTCGACTGGTTGGAGGACAGCTTAAGCCGATGAGTTCCCCATCCAGAGAACCCCCGATGTTCGCTGACTGGTGCAGAGGAGCCCCCCCTTTCATTGACTGCTTGGAGGGCGGCGAGAGCTGAGCCCCTCCATTTTTCCTGTTTTTTTATTAATAACATCAGCAACCGGGTCAACCCGGGTTGACCCTTGGTTGAACCCAGTTGGACGTACGCCAAAAGAATTCCATGTCGATGACCGGTTCCTTTTTTAAAACCTTGGTCTTGTATTTAGCAAAATTCTTAAAAGTTGGAGTGGTTTGGTGATAACATGTTTCCTAACCCCGCTGCACGTGCGAAGGATGCTAGAGGGAAGGTTGTTAGCAATCGTCATGAGACCTTAACAGCAGCAGTGAATAGTGCTACCATGGTTGAGAAAGAGAATGAAGATATTCATAAGAGAGGGTCAGTCTAAGAGAGGTAGAGATGATGAGCAACAAAATACCAGGAACCAGCAGAAGGTACGCTTCAAGTGTGGAAAGCCATATCATTTTCAAAGAGGATGCCCCTTAAATACCAATGATGCTCCAAGACACAACCAGACACCAAGAAGAGATGCAACTCAAAAGTCAGCTCAGGGCCAGAGAAATAATGTTACTCAAGGCCGGGTCCATGCAATCACAGCAGAGGAAGTAGAAAATTTAAATGCCATCATTAAAGGTATTCTCGTTGTTGCTTTGAATTAAGCTAAGCGTTTATTTGATTCTGGTTCAATCCATTCTTTTATTTCTCCTAGTTTTGCACTAGGGTTACCCATAAAACAAGAGAAGCT
Source organism: Houttuynia cordata (assembly GCA_039654745.1). Classification (NCBI taxonomy): domain Eukaryota; kingdom Viridiplantae; phylum Streptophyta; class Magnoliopsida; order Piperales; family Saururaceae; genus Houttuynia; species Houttuynia cordata. The sequence goes on from CM077505.1 coordinate 17,011,427, forward strand.
TCCCAATCCGATGCTCATTTCGACACCGTCGACTAGATTGAGGGCTGATGAGTTTCTTAGAGATGTTCCTTTGGTCATAGGAGGTTAGGGATTGTTTGTGGATCTGATTATCCTAGACATGAATGACTTTGATGTACTTCTTGGGATGGATATGATGACCAGGTTTTATGCAACTTTGGATTTTTGTAAGAAGCTAGTTACTTTTATTGTGTCAGTCCTTAAACCTTTTCAATTCCAAGGACTTAGATGGGTTAGTAGTTCCTTTTTAGTTTCTGCAATGAAGGCTAGGAAAATGATTGAGAAGGGTCATCTTACATATTTAGCAAGCATTGTGGTTGAAGGGGCATTGAATAGCAATATTGAAGACATCTCAATGGTCAAGGAGTTCACGGATGTGTTTCCTAAAGACTGTTGTGCACCCTCGGAGGGCACACAATGGCCGGCGGCAGGACGCAAAGAAGAGAGGAGAGGAGAAGAGGAGATGAGAATTAGGGTTTCAATCTTCTTACTCCAACAGGGCAAGGACGTCCCCTTACATAGTCTAGCCCTGGTGTGCCCATAATGCTTAATTAAAATAAATAACCTAACACGATCAATGGTCACGATTAGCATATTATTAAGTAACTAATAAGCCTAATTTAAGGAGACGTAACGTTCCACCACGCTCCGCTATAGCCTTGTCCTCAAGGCGCAAATGTAGGAAACTGAGTGTAGAAGTCATCCTCAATCATCCAAAGGGTGATTATGCCAGGCCACCAACACCTCCGAAACCAGGCGACCCAAATGATGAACACGACGACGATCCAATATAGAGGAAGGTAACTCCAGTTGCTCAACTGGAAAGAGCAAGGGCTCTGGCACATCGGTGGAAAGACGAAAGGAATCCCCCACATAACGACGAAGGCTGGAAACTTTGAAGATCGGATGGACCTGGGAAGTTGGAAGAAGCTGCAAATGATAAGCAGCATGGCCAATGTGTTCCACCATTTTGTAGGGCCCATGGAACCAGTGAGCGAGTTTGGCCGACGTTGGTTGAGCCAAAGAGTGCTGGCGGTGGGGCAAGAGATTAACATAAACCAGGTCACCGACAGCAAACTCGTGGTCTATGCGATGCCGGTCATAAACTTGTTTCATCTGGTTTTGTGCAGCTGTTATGTTGCCCTTGAGCTGACGCAGGACCTCATCACGAGTCTGAAGAGCATAGTCAGCCTCACTAATAGAAGCACTGAAAGGTAGATAATGAATAACTGTGGGCGGAGGCCGACCATAGACAACCTCAAAAGGAGTGAAGCTGGTAGAAGTGTGATATGCAGTATTATACGACCACTCAGCCCATGGAAGTAGTTGGAGCCAACGACGAGGTTCCATTCCCGCAAAGCAATGCAGTTACTACCCCAAATAGCGATTGACCACCTCAGTTTGACAGTCACTTTGAGGATGATAGGCGATGTTCATATGCAACTTAGTGTCCTATAAGGAAAATAACTTATGCCAAAAGTGAGATATGAATATCTTGTCCCGATAAGAAACAATCGTTCGTGGCATACCATGGAGCTTGGCCACTTCTCGAACATAAAGTTCAGCAACTATTTTAGCCGTGTAAGGATGGCCAAGGGCGCAAAAATGCGCATACTTGGAAAGACGATTGACCACAACAAAGATAACAGATTTACCTTGGACCACAAGAAGAGCCTCTATAAAATCCATGGAAACATGCTCCCACACATGCTCGGCAATAGGGAGGGGCTGCAAAAGACCAGCAGGGGTGGAGGTAGAAGCCTTGGCACACTGGCAAACGTCACAAGCCACTACGTACAAATGAATGGCCTTTTTAATTCCTCTCCAAATAAAATTCTGGCTTAGATGTTTATAT